>BSBM01000991.1:6257500-6857500 GCA_027924585.1 Larix kaempferi | reverse complement strand
TTCAATATGAATTTCCAACTCTGTCTACTACATAAATTGATTTTCTTAGCCATGAGGCTATCCTCATATTGCTTGGCTCTTGTAAATGGCACCATTCTATCCATTATGGATTTATGTTTGCTGCCATACATGGACATCCACCTACAACATGTCCTCCTGACACAATTTTTACATAAGCCAAACAGTCAGCAACATTTACAATGCAATTCAAATCTGAAAGTTTACAAATCTGAGATTTACAATTCTTATTTCTAACAGAGCTTAGATTCGTCAACCATGAGATTCCTTCTCATAAGCTCTAAATCAAATTTTCAAATCTACTCTCTACCGAAATTAGATTTACAACCATGATATTATTCTCATAAATTTAAATGAGAATAATTTCAGATTTGTTTCATGCATAAGTTAAATTTCACACCCATGAGAATCTTCTCATAACCTTTCGCTTTTACACATGGTAGACTCCAGCCTTCATCATGGACTTACCCACATTGCCATGCCTAGAACAATCTACCTGAAATCTGAAACTTCAATCAGCCAACACTTTGTAAGTCTCCATGCATATAGTATTTCATTGCTGCAACAATCACTGAAGCATTTCCATAATTATAACATTCCATAATTCAAACACTTCCAGCTGTTAACATATCAATATAACAAACTCATTTACTTCAAGTAAATCATAATCATACTAAAATTGCAAGGTATAGTCACATCATTTATGCAATCGACTTAAAGCTTTTAAATGCTCATTACTTCATAGCCATATCATTTATACAACTCTGGCCTTCCAACAGAGCACTCTAGAAGCCTGTCAATCATGACTACCTTCATGCAATTCTTCCCCTGCATTTATAGCAGCTCATGAAATGATCTCAGAATTATCATTAATTCATCATTTCATCTATTGCTCAATTGTAATGAGACATATACATATATCACAATCATGCATGCACACAATATATCCCTTCAGGTGTAGTTACCCACATGCATGCATATTCACAACATTTAATCAAGTTTTTCATATGCATTCACTCAATGCTTAACTACAAGATTTATAAAATCTCTTAATACACATCCACTCAATGCCACCTTGCATTGTTTCATGAGTACTTATGCATTCCATCATATTATGACTTAATCATGACTATTTCATATAACATGCATTACCATAATTAGGACCACCAATCCTCACTTGCTTTGGTTATTAATCTCATAACCAACATACACATGGCATGATGTATTTTATATCAATGTAATCTAAATTTCCAAATAGCCACATGGTATGAGGCCTCTTTCCTTCACCACTTCATGCTCCACCACACTATGGCAGTAAGGCATTCACATGAATGCATTTCAACTCTAAATGCATACCATTTTATGATTACCGAATATGGTTCAATGGATTATTACCCAATCCCCTTCAATACTTATGCAATCATCATAAGTAAACCATTACCTGCATGGCTCCCATTTACACCTTTAATGTTACTTGATTTCTTGGTTTCTTACAGCAGATTGCAACATTCTCCCACCAACCTCTTGATCGTGGATTTGCTGCCCTAACCTTTTCTTCATGAGGTTGTTGGCTTCATGCAATGACATCCTCAACATATTTATCCATGCTTCTGTTGTCTTTGGTCCTACAACCAAAACCAATCACCAATAGTGATTATCAACCACAACATTTACCATTAGTGGTTCATTGCATATGTAGAATATCACTACTTTTACCAATACGTAATTTTATATGCATGCAAAACATATACTCATGCACTGTGCAATGTTTATTAATATGCCAATCAATGCATATTCATTCCACTCATCTAATCTCTTGCATTTTCACCGTTCTCATGCCATAATTTTATGCACATAAAGCTTAAAAAATATAAATGCAGTTAGCAAGACAGGGGTTAGGGAATTTTCCCTTTCCAATCTCTCATCTTGCATGAAATTCCTCTTCCACATCGTAGCTGGTATGATTTCATGGCATGCTACTTCCAGGCATGCAATTCTATAAATTGCCCCTATTTGCCAAAACAACCACAGACACTTTTCTACTCCAATTAACTATGGTGTATGATAACCCCATACAGATTCTGACTATGCACCATTGTTCCCTGTTGGGCAAGCTTTCCAATGCCTATCCACTTGCTCCATTCCGACATTGGGTGTGGGAACTGCGTTGTTTCTAAATGACAACTTTCACCTCAATTCTGCATACTTTTACATAGTTGTATTTTGGTCCCGAATGCCAACTTCAGCAACCTGTGGAGGAAAATCTATGAAGAATTACGAAAACTTTTCTACCAGGCGAAGTTATCCCATATAACAAGGAATGCTTAGCATCTCGCGGATCTCTATTCTGAGGCACCATTCATCTTCTATGAATTTCTGGGTTTTACTACTTCTCACTTTTCACATTTTCCCAAAATTCCAAATTTCGGGCTCTATACTCTTTTTTTTTCTTTTCTTTTTTTTTTCGAAAAAGCCAAAAATCGGAAGCCGAAGCCGAAAGCCGAAAGCCAAAAACCGGAAGCCGAAGCCAAAAACTGGAAGCCGAAACCTGAAGCCGAAGCTGAAAGCTGAAATCCAAAAACCGGAAGCTGAAAACCGAAAGCCGAAACTGGAAGCCGAAGCCGAAAGCTGAAAGCCGAAAACCGGAAGCCGAAAACCAAGAGCCGAAGCCAGAAGCCGAAAGCCGAAAACCGGAAGCTGAAAACTGGAAGCCGAAGACGAAAGCCGAAATCCAAAAACTGGAAGCTGAAAACCGGAAGCCGAAACCGGAAGCCGAAGCCGAAAGCTAAAATCCGAAACCGGAAGCCGAAGCCAAAAGCCGAAAGCCAAAAACTGGAAAACACCCACGTTTCCTGTAACTTTCGGGGTCCGTATCTCCTTCGTTCCTTAGCGAAATGAGGCAAGTTTTGTACCGTTGGAAAGATCTTGGAGAGATCTATGCACTTGTGTGATCCTCTTTCACATCTAATAAATATAATCCTTTCATTTTCCCCAATCAAAATGATGCCCGCAACTTCCCAATATTGTGCTAAAACGTCCTGTTACATGCCTGCAAACTCAGTGTCTGGCCCAAGCAGCCCCAGTGCCGCAAGCTGGGCTCTGATACCACTCTGTCACATCCCCTTCCATCTATCCAATGTAAGGGAGGGAACATGACTGCAACATGGGGTGTCTAATTCGTCCCCAAGCCATAATGATAAAATTTTGCCATTTAAAATAAGATACACAATTCATTTACACAGCGGAATTAAACATATTAACACACAGCTAGAATGGAATGCATCAGCATACCATTCACAAATAGGTGATGAATTATAATGTGAAGAAGTAATTACATTCTCATGATATACATAGATTACATGTTAGCCATAATAAGATATGCATTCATCATCCAAATACCAGTCATTATTTAATACATTACAAAACATAGAATTAACACAACTCATTTAATAGACACAGAGGAATAACCATAATAACATACAAGCAGAAGGAGATGTATCGACCTATATCTTCTAGGCAGAATGATGAAACAGTCATACAATAATCCATCCCATTCTCATGCTATGCGCAGGCATCATGCCAACTAACTTAAGATAATCATTTCATCCAAGTAACATGAGTAATTTAACATACAGGATTAACACATTGTTGAACACATAATGCAAATAAATTAATCCACAGACAATACTTATCTTGAAATGCAAACATCCAAACAACTGGCTACGTGAGAGCAACGTTCCACCCAACCCTAGATCGTTGTCTAGCCTATATTCTTTCAACTGAGAGATCGCCCCCGAGCTCGGCTGTGTATCCACTAAGGAGGAACTAGATAGGCTCACTCACAGCCATGGATTCACTCAAACGGTCATGCTAAGCCAGCAAACAACTGGGTCATCAAGCATGCAATAAGGAAATGATGAGGATTCTAATACTGTGAGCTCAACCACAGAGATACAGACATCTCAAGCTCAATTCAAGCAATCCCATCCTCTGTTCAAACCTCTACACTTGGATTTCTCCCCATTCTGGAAACAAATAATTCAATCCCGTCATTGGGCTTATGGGCTATCAAAACTGGGTTTTCCAATGGATTTCAGGGTAGCTAATGCTCCCAAATTCACCCCAAGGTTCATACCTATGGATCCCTCATTGGATTTCACCATCAAATACCAATTTTGGGTGTTTATGGCTCTTCAAAACGTGGGTTCTTTCAAAGTTGCGATTTCTGGTTTTTCTCTCTGTTGGAAATTCATTTTTCTGGATGGAAAATGATGTTGGTCCCTTCCACAATAGAATGGGGATGAGGAAGAAGCAATTGCCGTGAGGTAGAGTGGCCAGTGGCACAAGAAAACAGAGCCCATACTCTGCCATATGAATTTTCGGGCTGCCCATGCTCCATTAAAGCCATGGACTGAATTCCTCAACCACTTCCTACAACAGAAATAAATGTTAGCAAGGTAAGTCAAATGGGTTCTCAAGGTAACATATGGCAGCCTATGGTTCAATCCCACAGTCCCCTCACCACTCCCTAGTGGATACACATGGCCCCTTCTTATTCATTGCCTCCATATCCAGTTTTGGTATTTTATTGCATGATGTTTATTTACATCATTTTTACAATGTTCCATGGCTAAATAACACAGGGGCAACATAATATCTAATACTTGCCTTTAAATAAAATTTGAGCTTCCACTAGCAGGGCCTTGGCCTTGATCTCCACGCTAGGAAAACATACATCACATGTATACAACATTTACATTAAAATTTAACATATCCTAAGGGTCAAAATGGGGTATTACACAAGACATACATCAGATATCCTAGTCATTCTACCCGTCAAATAGTGGAAGAGACCATAACAGTATTACTTACTTCTTTCTATTCTCTAAATCTAGGAATACTTCCATATTTAAACATTTATACGATTCTACCAAAATCCATTACAAAGAAACAACGCATCAGGAATTTGAAGGAGCTACCTCTTGCAAACATAGACCCAGGCATTCCATTGTTTTTATTTACACAGTAGTTCCAAATCAAAACCCATTGAATTTCTAGTAGCAAAACGATCTCATTACAAACAGTAAAATGATTGTTAGAGTTAGGGTTTTTATTATGTCCCTTTATTTATTTTCTTCCTTTCTGTTCTTAGGATCTCCCCACATAGGAACAGCAAATGCAGTAAATCAAAAAGCAACATTACAAATTAAAATCACAGACTCACATCAACCATAGCCACAATTGCTTTCATCCCTTTTTCTTTAAACATGTTTACAGACCCTAAGTTAGACATCATGGGAAGAATTAAGAATTTCATCATTTAAATGTTTCAGAAGTCAAACGTTAAAACCATACAACACATAGGTTACATGGACCAGGACTTTTCTCTTGGAGCCATAATGAAAATAGAGTAAGCTATTCACTACATCTCACAACCACAAACTCAGACTTATATCTTTACATTTTAAACATTTAACCCCTGTCAGGCTCAAGGGTCGAATTCCAATACAAAATCGATAGACGACTCCTACTCTTTGAATTAAAATCCCCAGGTCAGATATCGAACCCCAGGAACAACTCAAAAACTCAGGTTACCTTAAGAATCTAGACATAAGACAGAAGCATCACTTGCAACAACGATTATTTGAATTTGCATACAGAAGAGCAAATCGATTACTTCCAGGTGGGAAGCACTAATAGCTTATACACCCATATAAATTCTCTTATAGATAGTAAAACGCAGAATAGAGCAAAGGCGAGTCTCATAGTTTAGCATGGACTCCACTCTTTAGGAAACCAACCCTTCACCAAGATTTTGAAATAAATAATTACCAAATGGAATAAAAACAACCAGTGACTATTTTTTCTTCACACGGCTATTTGGGTCTCAAAATAAAGAAAACGCAAAGGTTAATTTCCCATTATAAATAGCAAAATGAGAATCCACAAAACATTACAGGCATGAAAATATTCGTTTAAAACCCATATGCACACAGGTACAAATAAATCCATAGCAACCGAAATCAATCCATTAAACCCTACTACAAGCTTAGAGACCCACGAAAGTTTTCACCATCGAAATATTATTACAATGATATACCAAACACTGGGTCAAGCCAAAGGCGATCTCCCTGGAGACTCCACATCCAAGTGAGCCAAAAGGCATCACGGAGTCTCTTCATTGCAAACTTAGTAAAACCTTCTCTCCAACAACCGAGACAGATAGGTGTGAGAGGTTGAAAGAACTCTGGACTTACCAGTCCAATGCCCTTTGGAGTTCATGTTGTTTTCCATCTGGTCCACACAGAGAGCCACACTCTACCTATTAGTAGAGGAAACGAAAAGAAGTTAGGGCCTGGAGAACTCAATAAAAACATCGAAGTAAAACTGAGAAGTTACTGGGTTAAACATGGGGATAGTTACCTATCGAAATGTTTTGCTGCATCGCTTCTTTGTCCACCAAACGTTACCCTGGCCATGAGCGTAGCTCGGGCCAGGCACAACTACCACACAAACGAAAACTAAAGACCCTATCTCATCCAAACACAAGTGACTTCATGAATTGACAAAATTTTGGTAAACCCTCACTAAGATCCTTAGCCTAGCTGGAAAAGGGCCGCGTGATAGCCATGTGTGCATTTATTACAATCAAACTACCACGACAGGGATAGATTTACGAATTGCAAACTATAGTATAGTTTTGTAGGTTCAAGCGCTTGGGAAATTATCACTGGGACAAAGACTTCAAACCATGCGTATTAGCACAAAAGGGTGTTTTTCACTTGAGACTATTCTTTTGCTTCGCATATTAAAAGTACCCCAATGTTGGCCACCAAAGGACACCTGCAAGGAGTTAACAATAAATATGCATTAGCAAAATCACTAAGTAAATCCATAGGTTTCACCCATTCACACCTTACCTCTCGGTAACTCTACCAAAAGTGCTCAGAACAAGCCCAAGGTTTCAAGGTGTTACAACTTCCCTCATCAGGTTCATCATGCCTAAGAATTGACAATTAGACAATCGACACTTTAAACTTACATAAAGATCATATAGGAGGAAAACAGACTGCTAGTATTATTTCATGACTGAACTTTACACAATTATACTCATCATAAGTATTTCCGCAACAAAAGCACGACCGATAGAAATTACCTTGCTAGGAATTTTTCCCGAACTCCTAAATACTGAATGCAAGTACCAATACTTTTCAAAGTACTGAAGTTAATTTATAAATTTACACTCTATGTTAGGAAAACTAGCAAGAAGAATATTTTTTTTTTTTTTACTATTTTTAGAGTTATAACAAGTGGTATTAGAGCCCAGCTACAAAACTAAGTGACCTATTGGGCTCATTACAATCAGAAAACATCCACTGCAGTTACACCGTAAACAAGGAAACTTACATTTGGAAATTTTATTTCGTTTATGTACAAAAAAAAGGAACTAACAGATTTTCTTTCTGTTCTTTATACTTATATCACATTTCAGATACATACATTGTCTGAAAATGAATGCAGAACAGGGCAGCAACATACATGGAAATTTGAACTCACCACCACGAGAGCAAGAAGTGGTGGTAGAACTAAAGTCATATTTGATGAAGTCTATGCAAAATATGCAGGCAGAGTTCCAAATCTTCCAAGATGAAAATATGCAGGAAAGAAGAGAGCAGCAAGCCATAAATGAAGCTCTGCTTTAGACTTTAATAGTGGCAAAACTCCATGGACATCCCACACTCTCAGTCAATACTTTTAAAAAAGGAAATAGTCACCCAAAGAAAACTGCCAGTCCCAAGGGAGAGGAACATGGTGAAAACATACCTGAATCGATGGAAGAGGACTGTAAGAATTCATCCAACTATGAAAGTTCACCACCTCCTTGCAAGAAAATGAGGAAAAGTGACGACAGTTTACAAGGAGAATTCAGAAAGATAAAAGCCCCAACCTATGACGGAGAAATTAACTCGGGGGAGAAAGCTGAGGAGTGGCTGCTAGGAATGAATAAGTACTTCAAAGTTCATAATTACTCCAGTGAAATGCAAGCTCAACTAGCCATATACAATATGAACGGTAAAGTTGCTAGATGGTGGTGGGACTTGAAACACACCAAGGGACTAGAACTGAGAAACATAACATGGGAAACTTTCAGCAGAACATTCCAAGACAATTATATGTCCAAAAGATTATTTGACAAGAAAATTAAAGAATTTCATGAGTTGAAAATGGGCTCCCTAACTATGGCGGCGTTCAGACACTGATTCTTAGAGTTGCTGCACTATGTGCCATACATTAAAGACGAGAAGGTCAAAATACAACAATTCTTGGGAGGGTTGCCACCAAACTTTAGAGAAAAGATAGAGTTTGACATGCCCAAAACCCTTGATGTGACCTTACATAAAGCAAGACTGTGTTATGAACACGGACAACCAAGGAATGAAAACATCAACAGAAGTAGAGATAGGTTCAGAACCTTCTCGGACAATCGCAGACTGGGTTTTAGACCTCAACCTTACCGGAAACATAACAACAGTTTTCCACTTAATAGAGGCTTCAACCAATCACAAGCATGACCAAGTGCACCCCCACCACCTGTCAACAGACCATCTTTCAACAAAGGGACAAAAGCTGTCCCACCAACTATTTCTTGTTGGAAATGCCAAGGGCCACACTACTATAGAGACTGCCCCAACAAAACGGATGGATTTTTACACAACATCCCAACAAAACCTACTGTTGGGGACATGGCAAAGATACCCAGGATTTATGCCGCTCTTGATGGCCAACAGGCAGACCACCAAGCCACCATGGTTGAGATTGAGGTTAAGATCTCTAACACAACCGTTTTAGTTTTAATAGATCTCAGCGCATGCCGAAGTTACATATCCCCTAAGTTAGTGGACACTTGTAAGTTGAACCGAGAGCCTCACGAGAAACCGTGGCTGGCAACTAGCCACCGGGTACCGAACGAAAGGTCTCCGAGTTAGTTAAAACTTGTGAGATAGACTTAAAGGGTTTTCAAACTAGGATAGAATTAGACATTCTACCCCTAGGGTCGTACGATGTACTTATCAGCATGGATCGGTTAGAAGCACACCATGTCCTACTAGACTGCTTAAACAAATCCTTACTCTGCAGGGATGACCAGGGGAATCAGAACACGATTCAAGGTATCCCTAAAAATGTGTCGGCACGACAGATCTCTGCCTTACAAGCAAAGAAATGTATTAGAAAAGGTTGCAAACTCTTTGCCGACAATATCCAAAACATAGAAACTGATAAGGAATAGGAGATTGAAGACTTCCCAGTCCTTGTATTATTCAAAGATGTATTTCCCAAAGAAATACCGGGATTACTGCCCAAATGAGACTTACACTTTTCCATCGAACTAACACCTGGGTGAGTACAAGCTTCTAAAGCCCCGTACCGCATGATCACACAAGAATTGGTGGAGCTCAAGCTTCAGTTACAAGAGTTAATAGACAAAGGGTACATTCGACCAAGTGTGTCCCCTTGGGGCACACCGATACTCTTCATCAAGAATAAAGATGAAACGATGCAGATGTGCATCGATTACTGCCAACTCAACAAAATGACCATTAAGAACTGCTAGCCACTCCCTAGGATCGACAACTTGTTTGACAAAGTCTGAGGAGCGAATATCTTCTCAATGATCGACTTGCGATCTGGATACCACCAGGTGAGGATCTGTGATGAGGATATCAACAAAACCACATTTTGAACCTATTATGACCACTACGAGTTCGTAGTGATGCCCTTTGGGTTGACGAACGCACCGGCCAACTTTATGTGCATGATGAACAACATCTTTAGTAAATACCTCTATAAGTTTGTTCTAGTATTTATTGACGACATTTTGATCGACTCCAAGAACGAAGTAGAATATGAGGAGCACCTCCGAATTGATTTACGGATACTAAGGGAACACCAAATTTAGGCCAAGTTTAGTAAGTGCGACTTCTACTAACCCCAGATTCAATACTTAGGACATATCATTTCCAAGAAGGGAATAGCCGTCAACCCCGAAAAGGTCAAAGCTATCAAAGAATGGCCCACACCTACTTGAGTATTCGATATAAGATCGTTTTTAGGATTAGCTGGCTACTACCGAAAATTCATTGAGAACTTTTCACGGATTGTATGTCCCATGACCGCCTTGCAGAAAAAGGAAAGCAAGTTTATCTGGATAGATAAGTGCAAAGAAAGCTTTTAGAAGCTGAAGCAACTACTGATTAGAGCACCGATTCTGCTTATTGCAGATCCCAATGGGGACTTCATCATTTGCACGGATGCAAGCAAGGAAGGACTTGGGGGAGTCCTTATGCAAGACAATTTTGCCATATGCTACGAATCAAGGAAATTAAAAGAGCATGAGCAGAACTACCCTACACATGACCTCGAACTAGCCGCCATCATCCATGCTCTGAAGATATGGCGACATTATCTCATGGGAAAGAAATTCCTATTGATGACTGATAACATGAGCTTGAAATACCTTTTCGACCAACCCGACCTAAATTCCAAGAAGGCCAGGTGGTTAGCCTTCCTCAGTGAATACCATTTCGAACTAAAGCATATAAAAGGCAAGTAAAACAAGATTGTAGATGCCTTGAGTCGTCGAACACATATGCTTTACGAAGTCACGGTGAATCAAACCGACTCAGATTTACACCACAAGATTCGAACGGCTTGTAGGAGTGACCGTTACTACACGGAAATCCTTGCAAAGATCCAGGAAGACAGATTATTCCAACAACAGAAGGAATATAAGATAGATGAGTCAGGACTACTGTGGTCAAAAGAGAGACTTTACGTCCCAGCGAGTGGAGACATTAGATCAAACATTCGCACCGAGTTTCACCAGAAACCTTATTCACGGCACCCCGGATATCAAAAAATGATATCGGCAGTCAAAAGCATTACTTTTGGCCTAAGTTGAAAGCTGACATAGCCATGTTCATCGTGAAATGTTAGGAGTGCCAACTAGTCAAAGCATAACACCAACACCCCTCTGGATTACTTCAACCTTTACCCATTCCGGAATGGAAATGGGAAGTAATAAGTATGGACTTCATTATACGCTTACTGAAGAGTAAGAAGCTGAATGACTCCATCTTTGTAGGGGTAGACAAGCTGTCTAAAGTAGCCCACTTCATACCGGTGAAATCTACCTACAAAGCAGTGCACATTGTGGAAATATTCTTAAAGGAAATCTTTTGATTGCAGGGGATACCCAAGGCAATCATTTCCGATCGAGACACGAAGTTCACTAGTAACTTCTGGAGAGCATTGTTCTCTGGTTTGAAAACTAGTTACAATTTAGTACCGCGTACCATCCCCAGACCGACGAACAAACAAAATGAGTAAACCAAATCCTCGAGGACATGTTCAGGATGTCTGTCATGAACAACCCCACCAAGTGGGAAGATTATTTGCACCTCGCAAATTTTGCGTACAACAACGGTTATCAAACCTCGGCAAAAATGAGCCCTTTCGAGGTACTAGACGGCCGAAAATGTCGAACACCCGTGACTTGGAATAGTCTGGTAGACAGGCTTATGTTAGGATCCGACCTACTAAAAGACTTGGAACAACTAGTCTCCAAGGTGCAACTGAATTTGAAAGAAGCACAAGACTGCTAAAAGAGTTATGCGGACAAGAAAAGAAAATACAAAGATTACCAAGTCAGTGAACATGTGTTTCTAAAAATAAAGGCAAAAGGAACCTCGTTGAGCTTAGGACGTTGTGGGAAACTAGCCCCAAGATTTTGTGGACCTTTTGAAATACTGGCCAAGAAGGGCCCAATGGCTTATGAGTTAGCCTTACCAGCTCATATAAAAGTTCATAATGTTTTTCATGCTTCATTATTAAAGAAATATGTATACGATACTAAACGTGTTATTGATTGGTCCATATTACAGGTGGAACCCGATGGGGAGTTCACACCAGAAACACTCCACATTCTGGACAAGAGAGAGATGCAGCTTAGGAGGAGGACCATCACTCAACTGAAAGTGCAATGGAGACACCTTGGATCAGATGAGGCTACTTGGGAGAATGAGACCACCATGAAAGAGGCATACACCGCCTTGTTTCATAACCTCATTCCTAGTCCCTAGAAACACTAGGACGGTGTTGTTTCTAAGCGGGGAGGGATGTAATATCGTGAATTTTGGACTAACTCTTTTTGTTGTTATATTGGGCCACAACCCCAGAACATATGTTTTATTTTGAGTATTGGGCATGAGCCCTAGCACCCATGATTTTGTATTTTATATATTAACACATCGGGCATGGACCCTCACTGAATTCTTTATTTGAGTGTATACTAGGCGAGAAGGCCCCAATGTTTTAATGATGTTCTCCAACTTTGATATGGGTACAAACCCTAATATACTGAGATGACCTTTTGTTACCTACTATGCAGAGATATGTTTTTACATGATTTGACATATGAGTGTGTTGAGCATGGACTTATAAACACACATATAACCTACATACTAGGCATAAGCCCCGATGTACCTAGAAGAATGTTTATGTACTGGGAGTAAGCCCTGAGGTACATTGAGTGTTGGGTCTAAGCCCCGGAGCACTCCAAGCTTGATAAATGAATACCAGATCCGAGGCCACTTAAATATTCTAGATGTGCCTCACAACCACATTCTAGCACTAGTGTTGAGCAGAGGCTCTGGAATTGCACTAGCGTAATGCCCATGTGAGAGTGTTGAGTTAAAAGGCTCTGAAGAGCACTCGGGGTTACTAGATCTCAAAAGTGTTGAGTTGAGAGAACTCTGAATAACACTTCTATTTTCTCATAACATCTATTCAAATTGGTTAAATGAATCTTCTTCTATCTATCATCAAATACTGCGGGGACTACCATGTTAAACGAGAGAATCCGACATGCAAAGAGAAAGACTAGAGGTGCCTATCCAAGCTTACCAAGACCATCCAAAGAATTGGACCTTGTCCTTAAAAGATTAAAAGAAGTAGCATGTGAAGATACATAATTTAATTAAAGATAATTACTAGTAGTCTTCTATGACTAACATGTATAAAGGCCTCAAGGCTAATGTTGTTATTAAGAGCTTTAATAATAATGTTGTCATTATTTAATTATGAAATGTATTTATTATAGAGGGCTGATGCATTATTTAAATACTATTAATGATGTGTTAGTAGTTAAGTGAAATATTAATATTATTATAAACATGGTTATTATAATTATTATTGAGAGCTTAAATCAAAATCACTTATACTTAAACAATTGGAAAAGTCCTAGTTCATAAGGACTAGATATTTATTAAATAAAATATTTTAAATATTAATTATTTAATTTAAAGAAACTAACTATTTAAACAGTCCTAATTCAAAGACTCCCCTACATAAAGAGGGAAGATCCCAAGTTTGAGGATCATCTATCTTTTTCATCATCTTTCTCTGATGGAAACTAAAGGAAAGACTTCTGCTCCAAGAAACTGAACCAACAGTAACCCTAGGTCCTCTATCTCTTTTGCATGTTGGAATCTAGCTCGGGGGATCCATACAGAACTAGGAATGGTTGTAGGATCATGGTTGGGAGGAACACGGTAGACGCAAAGTTATCGAGCTAAAGGAAATCATCCTAACACGTTAGCTAAATACAACAAGCTCTGCATTAACTATTGTTGAGTGTGAAGGTTTCTATAGGAAGGAATCAAGTGCTAAGCAGCCAGGCTTCCACAGGAAAGGATCGAGTGCTCAAGCAGCCAGGTATGGATTATTCATTGTTCCATTTTCCAGTGATAATAAGCCTAGGATTTTAACACTAGAATTGATACTGTAACATTGTTCTCATTACCAGTATTATCAACTTCGAGGTTCTGCACAGAACCCAATGGAAGGTCTAGCACATCTAGCCAAGCTATCCTGTGCTAGACAACACCCCAGGAGCAAACTTAGAGTTATTATACTATTCTAAACACTTATGTTTTTCTGTTTGAATCATCTTACTAATTTGTAGTGCAGGGATTCCTTATGTTCTCTTCAAATCGTTTATTAATCTTCTCTCTATGCTTGAAAAACATCAAATAGAAATAATAGCAATAGCAAGACATACATCAGATATCCTAGTCATTCTACCCGTCAAATAGTGGAAGAGACCACAACAGTATTACTTACTTCTTTCTATTTTGTAAATCTAGGAATACTTCCATATTTAAACATCTATACAATTCTACCAAAATCCATTAGAAATAAGCAACGCATCAGGCATTTCAAGGAGCTACGTCTTTCAAACATAGACCCAGTCATTCCATTCTTTTTATTTACACAGCACTTCCAAATCAAAACCCATTGACTATCCAGTAGGAAAATGATCTCATTACAAACAGTAAAATGATTGTTAGAGCTAGGGTTTTTATTCTATCCCTTTATTTATTTTCTTCCTTTCTGTTCTTAGGATTTCCCCACATAGGAACAACAAACGCAGTAAATAAAAAAGCAGCATTACAAATTAAAATGGTAGACTCACATCAACCATAGCCACAATTGCTTTCATCCCTTTTTCTTTAAACATGTTTACAGACCCTAAGTTAGACATCATGGGAAGAATTAAGAATTTCATCATTTAAACATTTTAGAGTTCAAAAGTTAAAACCATACAACACATAGGTTACAGGGACCATGAATTTTCTCTTGGAGCCATAACGAAAACACAGTAAAATATTCACTACATCTCACAACCAAAAACTCGGACTTATATATTTACATTTTAAACATTCAACCCCTGTCGAGCTCAAGGGTCGAATCCCACTACAAAAATGAAAAGGTGACTCCTACTCTTCGAATTAAAATCCCCAGGTGAGATATCAAACCCCAGGAACAACTCAAAAACCCAGGTTATATTAAGAATCTAGACATAAGACAGAAGCATCACTCGCAACAATGATTATCTGAATTTCCATACAGAAGAGCAAATCGATTACTTCCAGGTGGGAAGCACTAACAACATATACACCCATATAAATTCTCTTATCCATAGTAAAACGCAGAACAGAGCAAAGGCGAGTCTCATAGTTTAGCATGGACTCCACTATTTAGGCAACCAACCCTTCACCAAGATTTCGAAATAACTGATTACAAAATGGAATAAAAGCCACCATTGACTCTATTTTTTCTTCACACATCCATTTGGGTCTCAAAATAAAGAAAACGAAGAGGTTAATTTCCCATTATAAATAGCAAAACAAGAATCCACAAAACATTACAGGCATGAAAATATTAGTTTAAAACCAATATGCACACATGTACAAATACATGGATAGCAACCATTAATTAAACCCTACTACGAGCTTAGAGACCCACATAAGTTTTCACCATCGAAATATTATTACAACGATATACCAAACACCGGGTCAAGCCAAATGTGACCTCCCTGGAGACTCCAAATCCAAGTGAGCCAAAAGGCATCACGAAGTCTCTTCTTTGCAAACTTAGTAAAACCTTCCCTCCAACAACCAAGATAGATAGGTGTGAGAGGTTGAAAGAACTCTGGACTTACCAGTCCAATGCCCTATGGAGTTCGTGTTGTTTTCCATCTGGTCCATGCAGAGACCCACACTCTACCTGTGAGTAGAGGAAACGAAAACAAGTTATGGGCTGGAGAACTCATTAAAAACATGGAAGTAAAACTGAGAAGCTACAGGGTTAAACATGGGGATAGTTACCTGTCGAAATGTTCTACTGCATCGCTTCTCTGTCCACCAAATGTTACCCTAGCCATTAGTGTAGCTTAGGCCAGGTACAACTACCACACAAATGAAAACTAAAGACCTCCTCTCAGCCAAAGACAAGTGACTTCACGAATTGACAAGCTTTTGGTAAACCATCTCTAAGATCCTTAGCCTAGTTGGCCAAGGGCCACGTGATAGACATGTGTGCATTTATTACAATCCAACTACACAACATGGCCAGATTTATGAATTGCAAACTATAGTATAGTTTTGTAGGTTCAAGTGCTTGGTAAATTATCACTAGGACAAAGACTTCAAACCATGCATATTAGCACAAAAGGGTGTTTTTCAGTTGAGAGTATTCTTTTGCTTCACATATTAAAAGTACCCCAATGTTGGCCACCGAAGGACACCTGCAAGGAGTTAACAATAAATATGCATTAGGAAAATCGCTAAGTAAGTCCATAGGTTTCACCCATTCACACCTTACTTCTCTGCAACTCCGCGAGAAGTGCTCAGAACAACCCCAAGGTTTCAAGGTGTTACAACTTCCCTCATCAGACAATGGACATTTTAAACTTACATAAAGATCATATAGGAGGAAAACAGATTGCTAGTATTATTTCACAACTGAACTTTACACAATTATACTCATCATAAGTATTTCCGAAACAAAAGCAAGACCGATAGAAATTACCTTGCTAGGAGTTTTTCCCAAACTCCTAAATACTGAATGCAAGTACCAATACTTTTCACAATGCTGAAGTTAATTTATAAATATACAATCTATGTTAGGAAAACTAGCAAGAAGAATAAATTTTTTTTATTTTACTATTTTTAGGGTTATTACAGGTGCAATCCCGTTTAGAGCTTTAAACTTAATCAAATATTTGCACCAAAAATAATTTGATCCCTTAGACACTTGGTAAAGTTAAAATTAAGACATATCTATGCTAAGAGATATGCAATTGTTATATACACAAAGAGAGATATAAATAGACCCCAACAGTGTCATCACCAATATCATTTATCAAATTGTAAACGATACAGCAAATACTCACCTTGATGAATTAAAATTACGATAACAGACTTGCTATGTTTATGAAGGATTCACTTATCCAATTGTAAAAAATACAGTAAATGCTGACCATGATGAATTGAAATTACCACAGTACACTTTTATTCGCCTATAGGAGACTATAATGAACATTGTACCCAATGCCCAACTGTGCTCTTTTAATCTGTGATTAAAGATAGGTGGTGGGGATTCACTGTTATGGCATATACCTTCAAAAAAATCGTCCAACACATACATCGAATTGCTAAAATTTGCTCTAGATTGAGAGCATATTGAAAGGTCTATTACTAATTGACTGTTTTTTAATTAATCCAAGTCTTTTTCCAAGTCGCGGGGAGCTAAAGTTTGATCGCTTACCTGCATCTACGTTCGTTTTTAATTTATCCATGCAACTGATCTAATCTTGTTGCGGCCACGTTTCCATACTTACCTGCATCTACGGTTCGTGCTCCTTTAACTTTTTGCTCCCCTCTGTCGGTTCGTTTCAAGAAGCTATCCTCTTCGTCGAAGCTCTCTCGATCATTCATCCATTGTGTCATTTGCTAAGAGAGGAGACTGGGGTAGGGTATTACATCTGAGTTCGAGCCATATGCATACACATGAAGATACACTTATTGTGAAAGTCTACAACAGAGCACAGTATAATGCCACCATCCACTGGTATGGTTTTTCGTATGATTTATCATTGTATCGAAAATTATAGTCATGAGATTGCAGATATGACAGTGGAATTTGATTTATTAAAATTTGCAGGCATAGAGTGAGTCAGTTCCGCACAGGGTGGGATGATGGACCTGAATTTATAACCCAGTGCCCCATTCGCCCAGGGGAAGTTACACATATAGATTCACAATTACTGGTCAAGAAGGGACGCTCTGGAGGCATGGACACAGTTTATGGCTTCGAGCTACTATTTATGGAGATTTGATCATCCATCTGAGGCTGGGCATCACTTATCCCTTCACGAGACTCCCATTATGATCGGTAAGGCTCACTTATTCAAACCAGTTTAAGGCCAACATATTCCAACCATTTTCAATGTCCGACTGTTTGTATCGGTGGCGAATTACTATCTAGACTTTATTTTTCAGGAATAAGCTAAATATGGTGAAGAAAAATAGGAAAAGATGGACTACTTTTCACAGGTAAGTAGGTAGTTTATTTATGAATATAAACTAAATGCAACATTTTTTATTACAATGGTTTTAACCCTGGGTTTGTTTAATATGTATATGTCTCTAAACCTGGTGTAATTGAAGACTCTCTCAACACAACTACCCTTCTTGATTCTAATGATATGGCCCATTAGCTTCCTTGTATCATCGCTATCCTCGTCCTTTCTTAAGAACCCGAAATTGATGAAAACATTGTGTGGAGGAAGCAGGCGTATCTTCTTAAATGGTCATAGCTTAAGAGTTCATGAACAAGCTTAAAAATATAGCTCTTTCACACCTTGATCTACTAAGGTTGGTACAGGAATTTTTCAGCCTCAACAATATCAACTGATTCTAAATCAGATTTTAGTAATCTCCCATATGCAAAAACATATTTTCACAGACCCAAGGGCCACCTTTCCCAGGAGCGGCTAATAGTTGATTATATCAATATGTTCTTCTTTTGAAAAGAAAAATAGTGAATGCCTTACATAATCATGATTGAATAGCTTGTTATCTTTGATTTTCTCCATGTGTATGAAAAATAAAGTACTGATCCATGAATAAATCAGTTGCCATTTATGCATGCATTGTTATAAGTTTTTTTTAAATATATTTTTATAATTATTTATATTTCAAATTTAAAATTATATCATAAAATTGTTTCTTTCATTGAACAGGAGAATGGTGGAACAAAAATCCCATGGACCCTGGTGAGACAGGCCACAGATGCTTACACTATTAACGGACAGCCAGGAGATCTATATCCATGTTCATCACGAGGAAACGACATGAGGATGGAAAATTTTGAAGCATTTTTCGCCATAACAGAACGTGTTTCTGATATTTTTCAACAACAAAATTTATGTGTGCTTAACAGCTAGCTATTAACGTATGAATCTAAATGTTTTTTTTTTTTTCATACGAAAAAAACAACTTTTATTAATAAAAAGTTGTATCCTGAGATACTAAATAGCAAAATAACCAATGCTTATCAAACCCAAATTACTCAACAGAGTTAAAATCTAAATGTGTTATCTATAACTAAGTTTTTGTTTCCTATTTGTATTTGTTCTGTTCAGAAGCTAAATTCAAGTATCGAATCTTTAAATTGTTTTCAGTCTTTCTTCTTCCCAACTCAAACATAACATGCAGCATTGTTGTTTTTATATAGCTTTTATACTCAAACATAGCATGCAGTATTGTTGTTTTTATATATTTTTGTATCAATTAAATGGACAGCTTTATTGTTTCTATTACACTTAATTTGTTTAAGCAAATATTTTTTATTGTAAATTTAATGTTTTTATTCTTTTTAATTTTCTTTTGTAGATATTTATGTTTTTGTACGAGGATTATTTAGGTTAGAATCAAATGTAGGGCTACTCATAACATATTCCACTGTTTTATCAATTTGCACCGGGCGACTTCATTGACTCTAATTGAAGTAGTTATGTAAGCTTTCTTAACAGTAGAAGCATTCGCCTTAAAACGTTTAACAGTTCAGTTCACAGGATTCATCCATGTAAATGAAGTTCAGTTCAGCTAGGATCCTTGGGTTGGTAGTATGTCGTACCTTTTTGGCTGTTACAACGGTGGCTGGGGATATACTCGGACACACTTTTTTTTAAGTTTTTTCAGTTTGAATGTCACTCTTAAGAGTGACATTCACTCTTGAATTATTACCAAATTGTGAATCTGATGCTTTTGTTTAGTGAAAGAGAGATCAATTTCTTAAGTTAGAGAGATGTGCAAAATCCTGTGCAAATCAACACAAAATCCTGTTCAAACTTTATATCCCTTTGAAAAACTTCTAAATGAAAAAATATTGTAAAGTTTCATTTCATGAACTTGAAATATTAGAAATAGCCATAGCGATTTCACAATTTAATTTAATTTGAAACAAAGTTGAAGAAGGATTTACTTCTCTTAAAAAAATTAAAATAAAATGAAGTTTTTATTTTGTTCTAACATAATTATACTGGCCATTTTTACTTGTAAGTGAGGTCTAAGAATAAAATCAAATAAAGTAGGCTGAATTCTCATTAAAAATAAATATATCAATTAAATCTATCCAAATGAAAGTAAAGAAAGATCTAAAATCATATAATCAGTTTAAAACAATGGTTAACCTATGAAAAGAAAAAGAAAGAAGATCTAAAATCATGTAATCAATTCAAAACGATGATTAACCAATGAAAAGAAAGTAATTAATTGAAAGGATATCGCAATTTTATATTATTTATATTTCATTTTTATCTTAAAATTGGATTTAAATAGTTTTATTAATATGTATTTTACAATTTAAATCATTTATATTTATAATTTTTAATAATTATTTTAAATAACAATAATAAAAAAAAACAATCAAAATCATACACTTGAAAATGAAAACATATAAAAGATCAAATCTCCCATCAGTCATTGCTCTGCATCATGACATAAAAATGACTAGAATGGAACTTCTAACAACCTAATGTCTGATATGAACTATGAAATTCAACCATGACCACACATTTAAAAGTGGTTGATATTCAATGCATAGTTGACTTCAACCCAATGGTTGAATTCAATCCATAGTTTACTTCAATCCAAGGCTGAATTCAATCCAAGGTTGTCTTTAATCCAAAGTTGACTTCAATCCAAGGTTGACTTCAATCCATAGTTTACTTTTAACGAGGGTTGACCTCAATCTAAGGTTGAATTCAATCTAAAGTTGCTTCAATACATGGTTGAATTCTATTCAACGTTGACTTCAATCCAATCGTGACTTCAATCCAAGGTTGATTTCAATCCATGGTTGACTTCATTTTAAGGTTGACTTCAATCGAAAATTTACTTTTTTTTCCTTCCTGAGAAAAAAGCATACTATTGATATTCAACCTTGAATCAAATAGTACATGATAATTCGTAAATGAGTATCAAAGGATCAGCCTCCGTCAAGAGAGTATGTAACAGGAAATAACTTATACATCCAAAACCAAAAACAGACCAAAGGTCCTTGGCCCAGCATATAGCTGTAAACAGATTTATCAAAAATAGAAAAACTAAAACTTATAAAACAAAAAATACCAGTTCAATCTAAGTAGTAAAAGCAGCCAGTGTCTACAGACTAGTTCTCTAAGTATTCCTCCCACACAATGTAGTCCTCAGTAGCATCCAATGCCGATTTGGAGAGTAGGTCCGCCTAAACATTATGTTCCCGATAAATATGCTCCAAAGTAAACTGTCCCAGCTTCAT
The DNA here is from genome assembly GCA_027924585.1 of Larix kaempferi. Lineage (NCBI taxonomy): Eukaryota > Viridiplantae > Streptophyta > Pinopsida > Pinales > Pinaceae > Larix > Larix kaempferi. The sequence continues at coordinate 6,836,275 of BSBM01000991.1, read as the reverse complement.
AAGTTCCTTCTTAACTCGGTCACACCAATAAGTCAATTGTAAAACATTAAGTTGATATTCCCCCAAAGCCCACTTAATAGTGACACGTGAGTCGCCGAATATAAGTACATTCACTAACCGAAAACAATTTGCCACCTTAGCCACACACCATAATGCCATAATTTATGCCTTCGTATTGGAGCCTTTTCCACATTTCATCTGCAATGCAAAATAGTGATCACTATTAAGATAAATGATACCCCCAGCCCCACATTCACCAGAATCAGATGCACCATCAAAGAACAATATGGGACGCGTGAAGGTGAAATTAAACTGTCCAATGTTCCTAAGACCCCGAGTCTTTCCCACCGCCTGTAAATTCGAATAGTAGCTGATAACAGTCTCAGACACCTGCTGCAACCGAGGTCGAATATCTTCGAATATAGCCTTATTTCTGGTCCTCCATATCACCCAGCAGATATAGATAGGCAAAGTATGATGTTCCTTACAGTCTGATCGCCATTGATTCAGAGAATTAGCAATATATTCTCCAGCCCATCTAACTTTTATGTCAAAGAAATTATATAAATGTTCCCAAAGCGCCAAGGTAAAGGAGCACTCCAGAAAAAGATGCTTAGTAGATTCCATATTACAACGACAAAGGAAACACATACTGGGACCAACCCATCCCATAGTTTGAAGATTCTCCCAGTACTTCAGCCTATCCTGTAGTACCAACCAAAAGAAGCATTTCAATTTGAGTGGTAAGTGCCACTGCCAAAGTTTAACGAACCACCACTGCTTCGGGTAGATGCACCTTCCTTTAATCAGATAGTTGTATGCTGAGCTCACAGTAACAAACCCAGTAGATTCATTCCCACACCAGACAATAGTGTCAGCACCCTCGCTGAGCCGAATGCCATTAATATTCAGATTGTGAATGTAATCCCTCCATTCATCAGTATAGTCAGGACTTAATTGAAGGTTGACTTCAGACAGCCAGTGACCTGGATAAGTATTTCCAATGGAATTCAATGTGACATAACCTCTAGCCCGCAGTTGCTGTACCAAATTTGAAGATAAACAGTAAGAGTCTTTCATCCCCACAATTGGGTCAACTCCAATTGCAACCTCTTGCCCGCAACCGACTCTCCAACTAAGCTCCAATGCCAGCCATTTATAGACCTTCAAAAATCTGTTCCACATGGGGGATACGCCTCTAACCTTCTTTGCAGGAGTTCTAAGCCAATGTGAGACCTCTAATTTTATATATTTTTGATGTATGAGTCTCGACCATAATGTGCTGCCAAAAATAGCACACCACAGTCTTTTTAATCTCAAGGCTGCACTAAAAACCGACAGGTCCCGGATGCCCCAACCACCAGCATCCAATGGCAGAGAAATCCTCTCCCACCCCACCATCACCAGACTATGCTTATATAAGCCTCCATACCATAAAAAGTTGAACATCAACCTACGCAGGGAATTAATAACAGAGCAAGGAATGGGCAAAAGAGAGATCCACTACACAGGAGTTCCCATCAGGACAGATTTTACCAAAGTTAACTTCCCCCCAATCGACAACAGTCGATATGTCCAGTTGGAAATACGATTCTCAAATTTCTTGATGAGCCAATCCCAATCCTTGATTAAATATCCATTAGGCTTAAGGTTGAACCCCAGATACCTAAAACCTTCATTAATACAGCATAAATTATAGGGCAATAAGTTCTGAATCTCCAGCATCCTGTCCTCCGAAATCAGGTTCCCATAAAAGCAAGATTTTCTGATACTAACAGCCATCCCAGAAGCCTTGCAGAATAAAGAAATAATCTTCTGGAAATGTCGCCATTCCGAAACAGTATCCGAACCAGCAAGTAGAACATCATCAACGAACAATACATGTGTAATATAGAAATCTTTAGCAATTTTGATACCAATAATTTTTCCCTCCTGTTTAGCTTGTGAGATCATTCTACTTAGGCCTTCAATAACCAACAGGAATAGTAGGGAAGAGAGTGAACAACCCTGACGAATGCCCCTAGAACAGCTGAAAAAAGAGGTAGGAGCCCCATTCACCAGAACCGCTATATTAGCAGTATCCACACACGACATAATCCATTTAATTGCCAAATATGGGACACCAATTTGTATCAGAATTAATCTAAGAAAATCCCAGTTAACTCTATCATAAGCTTTTTCTAAATCAATTTTGAGATAGATAGCTTTTTTCTTCTTGTATTTAACAGAATGAAGAATCTCCTGCGTAATCCCCATAGCATCGTGTATTTGTCTGTCCTGTAAGAATCCAAATTGCTCCTTAGAGATATGTCTTGAGAGCACCGGCTTTAACCTTCCTGCGATGATCTTTGAGACAATCTTGTAAGCCAAGTTGCAAAGCGCAATTGGTCTGAAGTCACCAAAATGTTTCGGATCATTCACCTTGGGAATTAAAGTTAAGAAAGTGGAATTTAATGCTCCAGACATATAGCCCTCCAGCCTAGTGTACTCCACCAATCTGACAAGTTCATCCCCCATTAAATCAAAGAACTGTAAAAACAATTCCACCGTCCAGCCATCTGGGCCTGGACTCTTCTCCTTGGAGAAGAGTTTCAGTGTGCTCTCCACCTCCTCCAACGTCACTTCTCGGCATAACTCCACAGCCGAAGTATCATCAAAGAACCTAGGAAAATACTGAATCACCTGTAGCTGAGAATCTAGATCACATGAAGGATCAACAGAATAAATATTATGAAAATGCTCCAGGGAAAGTTTCTGAATCTCATGTTGACCGGAGATAACAGCCCCCGATCCATTAGTTATCTGCCAGATAGTATTACTATTTCTACGGGCCACTGCAAATTAATGGAAGAACCGAGTATTACTATCCCCAAACTGAACCCAAAGAGCTCTGCTCTTCATTCGCCACTCCATCTCTTCTCTAAGAAAAATATATGTCTTTTCCTTTTCTAGTTCCTTAATATTGTTGTAGCTCCCATCTTCCAAAGGCCCACACAAACTTCTACTATAAAGTTCCTGTAGTTGGCCTTCAACCCACAAAAGTTTCTGCCTATCCTTCTGTTTTTTGGAATGGATCCAGCATGAAACAGCCTGCTTAAAATGTTGCAATTTCCTATAGAAATTATCAATAGGATTAAGTTCATAATCATCCTCAATATTCCGCCATTCCTCCATTGCAAATTGAACAAAATCGTCCAATTTAAGCCAAGAATAGTCAAACTTATATGGAAAATTCTGTAAATAAGCGCAGTCCTCAAATTGAAGGAATACAGGCCAATGGTCCGAAATTTTATTCCTCCCAACCCAGCTTCTATATCTACCAACAGTATCCAATAATGATTCATGTACCAAAAACTTATCTAACCGTTTATGAATCCCATCTGAACCGCTTCTTCCATTAGTCCAGGTGGGGGTAATGGCACCTGTGACAACATCAATCAACTTGTTATTAATAAGAAACTCATTGAAGAAATTAGAGAGTGGATCCAATTTCGCCTTAACCCCCCAAATTTCATTAACAAATCTGGTAAAATTTAAATCCCCCACCACCATAATATTCTCCATCAACAGTAACCCAAAAGTCTGTAATCCCATCCCAAAACCTTCTCTATCCTTGTAAGGAGCATAGCAGTTGAGAATGTTAATCTGCAAATCATTCATTTTACAAGACCCTTTCAGCAACAGACCCCTCCGAGTCTTAAACACAACGAAAGAGAAGAACCGAGGATCCCAGGTAGCTAATAAACCCCCCGACATTCCCTCCGAGCTCATGGCCGCAATTTCCCAGCTAGGTACGATACTAGCAACCCTAGAAATCGCCACAAGATCAGTGCACATCGTTTCTTGCAATAGAACAATAGTAGGACGAGCAGTAGTGATGAGGTTAGAGAGGACCCTTGCTCGCACAGTCGCCCCCAACCCTCAAATATTAAGTGAGCAGATTGACATTAAGACCCACCGAAAAAATGGGGATTAACTCTAAGGCCCCCAATGTCAGTATTCTCATTAAAATCCTCCAAAGGAACAAATCCAGATACCCCTGTTATGTCCCCAGGCTCAGGAATGACCACTTCATTGTCAAGATCAGAAAGGATACGATCTGTGACAGATACAGCCTTCTTAGAAGAGGAGTCTACATCCCCCAATCCCTTCCTACCACCTCGCCGAGGTTTTCTGAGGGTAACATTTTGAAACCGAGCCGAAATACACGATTGCACAATAGGGTTTGCAGAGGGGTTCTTAGAATAAATAGGCAAAGGAGTGAGCATGTCACAAGCATCTAAATGACAATATCTAGAGTCCTCAGCAGAAATAGAAGCCGCCCCCTCATGTGACCCTACCATCCCCAATACCCCACCAACCAGACCAGACGGCTCACATAACCCTTCCTTCAAACCCGACGACTCGGCAGAGACAGGAAGCAGATCACTAACAGAATCACAGGACGGTAAGTTTGAAACAATATCAGGGTGATAGGAACTGGTATCCCTTATATCCCCCGGGCTATCCCCCAAATGACCTCCATCAACCCTAGGCAGGTCCAAAATAACACCGTTACAAGCCCCCGGAACCCCACCCTTACCAGTAGGCAAATTGGAATCCCCCACCGATTTCCGTGAAGACAACAAAAGTTCAGTAGCCTCAATACATTCAAGCTCATCCTCCGAGATATAAGGGATAGGGGAACCAAGCTTAGGGATCAACTTACACGGAGATACCGGCATGTTAGGCGCACTGTAATTCGGACTAGCATGTAAATGATCAGTAGCCCCAGGATTTATCAGCGACCGCTTTGCAGGAATGGAAGGTCTATTCGCCGGACAATGCATACGAATGTGCCCCATCTGCGAGCACAAATGACACCGAAAGGGCATCCGAAAATAGTCGAGCCACTGCCGCCAGACCCACTCACCCCAGTGAAGTTCCACTTCCGTTGGTAGCCCTAAAGCCATATTGAATTCAACCATCACTTTCGCCGACCGCCTATCAAACCCAAAAAGAGAGCTGTTATCAAGGCGAACAAACCTCCCCACAGTATTAGCTAACCCAATCAGGATATTTTTCGTCCAGAGCTCTATCGGTAATCCCGAAATCAAAAGCCAAAGATGACGAAACTGCTGTTTCTCCCGCAAGGGATCAAAAGAAAGATGCCACTTTTTAAGGCAAAAAGACCCCTCTTTGAAGCACCAGAAACGTCTAAGCACCAGACCCACATGCTCAGGTTTTGTGAAAATGATCAGAACCCACCTATTCAACAACATCATAACCCGTGGCATATCAACATAGAGCGGAACCCAGTTTTTACGAACCCAGTCCAGCAGTTCCCACTGGTCACCACTTGTGAACTCAAAACGCCCGACAATGGCCCGGGAATTAAGCATCTTAATACGGTCCAGATTTGTTTCCACAGGAATGGAGAAATGATCTAAACCCTCCCTCACCTTTAATGGCTTACCCTGCCTACGTATGCGAGCCTTCACACCCCGAACCCTGCACGACCACGGCTGGGAACTGTAATCATTCTCCTTCCCCAGACTGCCCACACCCTTGTGTGGCAGAAACCCTTCCGCGATTCCAGAACCCTCCACAGTGCTAATGGGAAGACCATCTATACACCCGAGGACTCCTGTCATATCAAAGTGCCTGGAAACCGGCAGATGCCAGTCACTTAACCAGCCCGTACCACCGAAGCCTACTAGAAGTGTAGACAACACCGCAGCCAGAAAGCCTCCAAACAAGTCAAAGCACCACCAACAAAGGAAGGGTAGTTATGGATAAAAATAGAAACAAACTGCAAAAACCCTCAAATCGCCTACTTAGAGAAAAATGGTGTCAAGAGTTCCTTCCACAAGCCACGAGCAGGAAACTGAAACCAACCCCCGAAATAGCAGAGAGTGAGCGTAGCAACAAACCAAATTGGCAACAAGCAAGATTAACTTCCCACTTTTTTGACTTGGCTGGTACTAAGTTGGCCCCATCGGGGCCAACTGGACTCCAAGAGCTTGCTGCCAATTCTAGCTAGTCACTATCTCACCCTACCAGCCATTCCTGCAGTAACAGTCTCCAATCCACCATAATCGTTCAAGCAAAAACCCTAGTTCACCACCATCCATCTCCCCCTTACTTTAATGTTCACTTCAATCCAAGGTTCACTTTAATCAAAAGTTGACTTCAATGTTCACTTCAATTCAAGATTGACTTCAATCCATGATTGACTTAGATCCAAGCTTGACATCAATCAAAGGTTGACTTCAATGAAAGGTTCACTTCAATCAAAAGTTAACTATAATCAAAACTTAAGTATAAAGTTCACTGCAATCATATAATTTATAATGTTTTAAAAAAGTCAAATCATCTCATGAAAATGATAAAGAATATTATGTGTAAAGCCACTTTTGTTTTATATAAAGTAATGTTCTCCATTTATTCAAGAAATAATATGAGAAATTATAAATTTTTAATATTTAAAACTATATAGTTTTTATAATTTATAATATTTTAGAAAATTCAAATCATCTCATAAAATGAGAAACAATATTATCTTAAAGCCATTATTGTTTTATATAAAGTAATCTTATGCATTTATTCAAGAAATAATATAAGAAATTATAAAATTTCAATATTTAAATATATATCATTTTTAATAAAGAAACCATGCTTAAAAGCAATAATCATATGTGGTTATTTATTAGATATTTTTTAGAATTTATCACCATAACCAAATTGTTTTATTATCCTAAAAAGTGTATAATGTGCAATGGTCCATACATGGTTATTTTTAATATAAATTCATAAAAAAATATGTTAAACATTTAAATAACTATGATTTGTCATACTTACTTATGTTTTGGCTATAAAGTAGAAATTGAAGTTCAATTAACAATACTTAATTTATGAGAGCAAACAACTTAAGACTAAAATACTTTGTCTATCTAAAACTACATAGGAAGAAATTCACTCCGCACATATTTTTCCATCACATATTTCATATGGTAACATATACCTCTATATAATTAGTAGTTAATTAAATAATAGGTTTAGGCTAAAATTTGAAAATTTATATTATAGATATGTTTAAAAGCCCAAAATTTAAAAAAAATAAATTAATTTTAAATATAAATATTAAAAACTAAACTAAATTTATCTATGAGATGTAGAATAGTTGGTGGGGGGTGATGGTTAAGACACTCCTAAGCTGGCCGGTTTGAAACCCTAGCGATACTAAAATGCAACTATGCTAAGGGTTAGGGTGGTCTAGGTCAAGTAAGAAGTACTACCACTTGCCAAAAAAAAACTAAACTAAACTTAGTATTTTAGTTTACTTTTTAATATTTATATTTAAAATTAAAAATATTTTTTTTATTGATACTTAGATAAGTATGAAGAGTGATCCTTTTTACTGCATTGAAACAAAATAATTTCAAGCTTATGATGTTATTTCTCTCAATATATAATAGGATTGTAAAGCTTATTACGTTATTCCTGCATTGAAACTGTTCCTCAGGATTGTAAAGGATGTTATTGCATTGAAACTATTTACCTTGCAGATTGTTCGTGTGTTTCTGTTCATTAGCTTCCCTTCATCTTCCCCATCACCACTACACCGATTTGAATCGATCGAGCTCTCCTCTCCATCATGCCTAGCATGGAAAGAGACTTCCTAGATCCCCAACATTAGCCATGCTGTTCCAAGTTACAAGTTACACTAATCCAAGTAACGTTTGATTAAGAAATTGATCTCCAAAGGCCAATTCAATCAGAGCCTTCCAATTTATGTCCTCGACGAATCTACTCATGGAATATCTGCTTGATATCAAATCTGGGTCATCCATCACTAATTAGTGATTAGAAGACCACTATCGCCCTCTGCCTACATTTTTTTACTGTAGTTGCCTATCGGAGAAATATCGCAGTGGACGTTACAATATGTTTGCATTTAGTTACCTTCAATAGATACGAGGTGACATATTTCGACGAGAGTTCATCGGGAAGAATTAAACAACCTTGATTGTGGCAGGGTAAGCATCTTGCAATGCAATAGCAAAACCCTCGAAGCAAAAAATTATGTATTTCCATCACATTGAAGAGTGCTTATGTACTCCTTTATATTGGGAAAAGAATTTGGACTCAAGAGAACATATAAGTGAGTATATGTTGCATTATATCAATAAAACAATTAATATATAGCGTATTTGAGATATATATGATAGATTAGAGGGTATATATCACAACATCGTTGTTTTAATGTAGTTAAGCAGTCGTTATCAAATTTAATAACATATTAATTGAAAAGTCTTCACTGCAACTTCCCTTTCCCATTTAAGATCTTCCCGTCCATGTAACTGCAAGCCAAAGAACTTTATATTTATGTAGATCTTGTTATTAATAGATCCAGGTTCAAATAGTTATACTCCAGTTGTATAAGCATATGTTAATAGATCTAGGTTGTCTTCAATCTAAAGTTGATCTCAATTTAAGGTTGACTTCAATCCATCGTTTACTTCAGTCCATAATTGGTTTCAATCAAAAGTTTACTAAACAATCCAAGGTTGACTTCAATACATAATTGACTTCGGTCCAAGGTTGGCCTCAATCAAAGGTTGAATTCAATCCATAGTTTACTTCAATCCAAGGTTGACCTCAATCCATAGTTTACTTCAATCCAAGGCTGACTTCAATCCAAGGTTGAATTCATTCCAAGGTTGGATTTAATCGAAAGTTGACTTCAATCGAAGGTTGACTTCAATCCATAGTTTACTTTTAACCAGGGTTGAGCTCAATCCAAGGTTGACTTCAATCTAAAGTTTCTTCAATACATGGTTAACTTCGATTCAAGGTTGACTTCATTCCAATAGTGACTTCAATCCAAGGTTGATTTAAATCCATGGGTGACTTCATTCTAAGGTTGACTTCAATAAAAAATTTACTTTAATGTTCACCTCAATCCAACGTTCACTTTAATAAAAAGTTGACTTCCATGTTCACTTCAATTTGACATTGACTTCAATGCATGGTTGACTTAGATCCAAGCTTGACAACAATCAATGGTTGACTTCAATGAATGGTTGACTTCAATCAAAAGTTAATTATAATGATGAAATGATTTTATTATATGATTAAAATGATTATTTATATAATAAGCAACTTAAAAAAATTATTTACATTTAAATTTTATAATTTATATAGACAATATTATTTATTATATATACAAAAATGATAAACAATTTACAATATGGTAAATACTATTAACATGGTTGATATTAGTATTAGTATTAATATGGTTGAAAATTATCAACTATGCTCATGGTCACCATGGTTGAGAATAGTTGAGTATGATAATATGATATCTTGCAAAAATTAATTTCTTCAATAGGTGTGTGGAAGTAACATATCTATGAATAATTCCTAATATTGATGTGATACAATATGATTAATATTATTATTATGATTAATATTGATAATAATGTTATTACTGTTAATAATATTAATCTTAATATCATTTCAATGCCAATAATATTAATGTTAACATTAATAATAATAATAGCAATATTAATAATATAAATATTATTTAAATTATTAATAATATTGTTAAATAAAAATAAATACATATTAATCTTCAACTTAATACATATTGACGAATTAAATTTATGATCTAAATGAATTTCATTTAGATCTACATAAAATTTATTAAAAAAAAAATTAAAATACTAATAATCATTCATTATATATCATTCAATAATTATATAGCATTTAATACAAATATGATCTAGACTTCATTGTTCAGGAATAAGCTAAATATGGTGAAGAAAAATAGGAAAAGATGGACTACTTTTCACAGGTAAGTAGGTAGTTTATTTATGAATATAAACTAAATGCAACGTTTTTTATTACAATGGTTTTAACCCTGGGTTTGTTTAATATGTATATGTCTCTAAACCTGGTGTAATTGAGGAGTCTCTCAACACAACTACCCTTCTTGATTCTAATGATATGGCCCATTAGCTTCCTTGTATCATCGTCATGCTCCTCCTTTCTTAAGAAACCGAAATTAGTGAAAACATTGTGTGGAAGAAGCAGGCGTATCTTCTTAAATGGGCATAGCTTAACAGTTCATGAACAAGCTTAAACATATAGCTCTTTCACACCTTGATCTACTAACGCTGGTATAGGAAATTTGTCAGCCTCAACAATATCAACTGATTCTAAATCAGATTTTAGTAATCTCCCATATGCAAAAACATATTTTCACAAACCCAACGGCCACCTTTCCCACGAGCCGCTAATAGTCGATTATATCAATATGTTCTTCAAGCTTTTGAAAAGAAAAATAGTGAATGCCTTACATAATCGTGAATGAATGGCTTGTTATCTTTGATTTTCTCCATGTGTATGAAAAATAAAGTACTGATTCATGAATAAATCAGTTAACATTTATGCATGCATTGTTATAAGTTTTTTTTAAATATATTTTTCTTATTATTTATATTTCAAATTTCAAGTTATATCATAAAATTGTTTCTTTCATTGAACAGGAGAATGGTGGAACAAAAATCTCATGGACCGCGGTGAGACAGGCCACAGATGCTTACACTATTAACGGACAGTCAGGAGATCTATATCCATGTTCATCACCAGGTATCAACATGAGGATGGAAAATTTTGAAGCATTTTTCGCCATAACAGAACGTGTTTCTGATATTTTTCAACAGCAAAATTTATATGTGCTTAACAGCTAGCCATTTACGTATGAATCTAAATGTCTTTTTTTTTTTCATACGAAAAGAACGATTTTTATTAATAAAAAGTTGTATCCGGATATACTAAATAGCAAAATAACCTATGCTTATCAAACCCAAATTACTCAACAGAGTGAAAATCTAAATGTGTTATCTATAACTAAGTTTTTGTTTCCTATTTGTATTTGTTCTGTTCAGAAGCTAAATTCAAGTATCGAATCTTTAAATTGTTTTCATTCTTTCTTCTTACCAACTCAAACATAACATGCAGCATAGTTGTTTTTATATAGTTGTTATACTCAAACATAGCATGCAGTATTGTTGTTTTTATATATTTTTTATCAATTAAATGGACAGCATATTGTTTCTATTGCACTTAATTTGTTTATGCAAAATTTTTTTATTGTAAATTTAATGTTTTTATTCTTTTTAATTTTCTTTTGTAGATATTTATGTTTTTGTACGAGGATTTTTTATGTTAGAATCAAATGTAGGGCTACTCATAACATATTCCACTGTTTTATCAATTTGCACTGGGGGACTTCATTGACTCTCATTGAAGTAGTTATGTCAGCTTTCTTAACAGTAGAAGCATTCTCCTTAAAACGTTTAACAGTTCAGTTCACAGGATTCATCCATGTCGATGAAGTTCAGTTCAGCTAGGATCCTTGGGTTGGTAGTATGTCTCACCTTTTTTACTGTTACAACGGTGGCTGGGGATATACTCGTACACACTTTTGTTGTAAGTTTTTTCAGTTTGAATGTCACTCTTAAGAGTGACATTCACTCTTGAATTATTACCAAATTGTGAATCTGATGTTTTTGTTTAGTGAAAGAGAGATACTTCAATTTCTTAGGTTAGAGAGATGTGCAAAATCCTGTGCAAATCAATACAAAATCCTCTTCAAACTTTATATCCCTTTGAAAAACTTCTAAATGAAAAATATTGTAAAGTTTCATTTCATGAACTTTAAATATTAGAAATAGCCATAGCGATTTCACAATTTAATCTTATTTGAAACAAAGTTAAAGAAGGATTTACTTCTCTTAAAAAAAAATTAAAATAAAATGAAGTTTTTATTTTGTTGTAACATAATTATACAGGCCATTTTTACTTATAAGTGAGGTCTAAGAATAAAATCAAATAAAGTAGGCTGAATTCTCATTAAAAATAAATATTTCAATTAAATCTATCCGAATGAAAATAAAGAAAGATCTAAAATCATATAATCAATTTAAAACAATGGTTAACCAATGAAAAGAAAAAGAAAGAAAATCTAAAATCATGTAATCAATTCAAAACGATCATTAACCAATGAAAAGAAAGTAATGAATTGAAAGCATATCGCAATTTTATATTATTTATATTTCATTCTTATCTTAAAATTGGATTTAAATAGTACTGTTATTATGTATTTTACCATTTAAATCATTTATATTTATAATTTTTAATAATTATTTTAAATAAAAATAATGACAAAAAACAATCAAAATCATACACTTGAAAATGAAAACATATAAAAGATCAAATCTCCCATTAGTCATTACTCTGCATCATAACATAAAAATGATCAGAATCGAACTTCTAACAACCTAATGTCTTATATGAACTCTGCAATTCAACCATGACCACACATTTAAAAGTGTTTGATATTCAATGCATAGTTGCCTTCAACCCAACGGTTGAATTCAATCCATAGTTTACTTCAATGCAAGGTTGACATCAATTCGTAGTTTACTTCAATCCAAGGCTGCCTTCAATCCAAGGCTCAATTCAATCCAAGGTTGGCTTTAATCCAAATTTGACTTCAATCCAAGGTTGACTTCAATCCATAGTTTACTTTTAACCACGGTTGACCTCAATCCAAAGTTGAATTCAATCTAAAGTTGCTTAAATACATGGTTGAATTCAATTCAAGGTTGACTTCAATCCAATGGTGACTTCAATCCAAGGTTGACTTCAATCGAAAATTTACTTTAATGTTCACTCCAATCCAAGGTTCACTTCAATCAAAAATTGACTTCAATGTTCACTTCAATTCAAGATTGACTTCAATCCATGGTTGACTTAGAACCAAGCTTGACATCAATCAAAGTTTGACTTCAATGAAAGGTTAACTTGAATCAAAAGTTAACTATAATCAAAACTTAAGTATAAAGTTCACTCCAATCATATAATTTATAATGTTTTAAAAAAGTCAAATCATCTCACAAAAATGATAAAGAATATTATGTGTAAAGCCACTTTTGTTTTATATAAAGTAATGTTCTCCATTTATTCAAGAAATAATATGAGAATTATAAATTTTTAATATTTAAAACTATATAGTTTTTATAATTTATAATATTTTAGAAAATTCAAATCATCTCATAAAAATGAGAAACAATATTATGTGTAAAGCCATTATTGTTTTATCTAAAGTAATGTTATCCATTTATTCAAGAAATAATATAACAACTTATAAAATTTCAATCATTAAAGATATCTCCTTTTTATTAAAGAAACCATGCTTAAAAGCAATAATCACTTATGTGGTTATTTATTAGATATTTTTTAGAATTTATCACCATAACCAAATTGTTTTATTTTCCTAAAAAGTGTATAATGTGCAATGGTCCATAGATGGCTATTTTTTCTATAAATTTATAAAAAAATATGTTAAACATTTAAATAACTATGATTTGTCATAGTTAATTATGTTTTGGCTATAAAGTAGAAATTGAAGTTCAATTAACAATACTTAATTTATATGAGAGCAAACAACTTAAGACTAAAATACTTTGTCTATCTACAACCACATAGGAAGAAATTCATTCCGCACATATTCTTCCATCACATATTTCTTATGGTAACATATACCTCTATATAATTAGTAGTTAATTAAATAATAGGTTTAGGCTAAAATTTGAAAATTTATATTATAAATATGTTTAAAAACCAAACTTTTTCAAAAAATCAATTAATTTTAAATATAAATATTAAAAACTAAATTAAACTTATATGTGAGATATAAAAATCCGGTGGATACTAAAATGCAACTTTGGAAAGTGATCCTTTTTATTGCATTGAGACAAAATAATTTCAAGCTTATGATGTTATTTCTCTCAATACATAATAGGATTGTAAAGCTTATTATGCTATTCCTGCATTGAAACTGTTCCTCAGGATTGTAAAGGATGTTATTGCATTGAAACTGTTCCTCAGGATTGTAAAGGATGTTATTGCATTGAAACTATTTACCTTGCAGATTGTTCGTGTGTTTCTATTCATTAGCTTCCCTTCATCTTCCCCACCGCCACTACACCGATTTGAATCGATCGAGCTCCCTGGATCCCAAACGTTAGCCATGCGATTCCAAGTTACAAGTTACACTAATCCAGGTAAAGTTTGATTAAGAAATTCGATTCCAAGTTACAAGTTACACTAATCCAAGTAACAATCGATTAAGAAATTGATCTCCAAACGCCAATTCAATCAGAGCCTTCCAATTTATGTGCTCGAAGAATCTATTCATAGAATATCTACTTGATATCAAATCTGGGTCATCCATCACTAAGTAGTGATTAGAAGACCACTATCGCCCTCTGCCTACATTTTTTACTGTAGTTGCCTATCGGAGAAATATCGCAGTGGACGTTACAATATGTTTGCATTTAGTTACCTTCAATAAATACGAGGTAACATATTTCAACGACAGTTCATCGGGAACAATTAAACAACCTTGATTGTGGCAGGGTAAGCATCTTGCAATGCAATAACAAAACCCTCGAAGCAAAAAATTATGTATTTCCATCACATTGAAGCGTGGTTATGTATTCCTTTATATTGGGAAAACAATTTGGACTCAACAGAACATATAAGTGAGAATATGTTGCATTATATCAATAAAACAATTAATATATAGCGTATTTGAGATATATATGATAGATTAGAGGGTATATGGCACAACATCGTTGTTTTAATGTAGTTAAGCAGTCGTTGTCAAATTTAATAGCATATTAATTGAAAAGTCGTCACTGCAACTTCCCTTTCCCATTTAAGATCTTCCCGTCCATGTAACTGCAAGCCAAAGAACTCAAAATTTATGTAGATCTTGTTATTAATAGATCCAGGTTCAGATAGTTATAAGCGAGTTGCATAAACATATCTTAATAGATCTAAGTTGTCTTTAATCGGAAGTTGATCTCAATTTAAGGTTGACTTCAACCCATCTTTTACTTCAGTTCATAATTGGTTTCAATCAAAAGTTTACTAAACAATCCAAGGTTGACTTCAATACATAATTGACTTCGGTCCAAGGTTGGATTCAATCTAAGGTTGAATTCAATCCATAGTTTACTTCAATCCAAGGTTGACCTCAATCCATAGTTTACTTCAATCCAAGGTCGACTTCAATCCAAGGTTGAATTCATTCCAAGGTTGGACTTAATCCAAAGTTGACTTCAATTGAAGGTTGAATTCAATCCATAGTTTACTTTTAACCAGGGTTGACTTCAATCCAAGGTTGACTTCAATCTAAAGTTTCTTCAATACATGGTTAACTTCGATTCAAGGTTGACTTCAATCCAATCGTGACTTCACTCCAAGGTTGATTTAAATCTATGGGTGACTTCATTCTAATGTTGACTTCAATCAAAAATTTACTTTAATGTTCACCTCAATCCAACGTTCACTTTAATAAAAAGTTGACTTCCATGTTCACTTCAATTCGAGATTGACTTAGATCCAAGCTTGACAACAATCAAAGGTTGACTTTAATGAACGGTTCACTTCAATCAAAAGTTAATTATAATGATGAAATGATTTTATTATATGATTAAAATGATTATTTATATAATAAGAAACTTAAAAAAATTATTTAGATTTAAATTTTATAATTTATATAGAAAATATTGTTTATTATATATACAAAAATGGTAAACAATTTACAATATGGTAAATATTATTAACATAGTTGATATTAGTATTAGTATTAATATGGTTGAAAATTATCAACTATGCTCATGGTCACCATGGTTGAGAATAGTTGAGTATGATAATATGATATCTTGCAGAAATTAATTTCTTCAATAGGTGTGTGGAAGTAACATATCTATGAATAATTCCTAATATTGATGTGATACAATATGATTAATATTATTATTATTATTAATATTAATGATAATGTTATTAATGTTAATAATATTAATCTTAATATCATTCAATGCCAATAATATTAATGTTAACATTAATAATAATAATAACAATATTAATAATATAAATATTATTTAAATTATTAATAATATTGTTAAATAAAAATAAATACATATTAATCTTCAACTTAATACATATTGACGAATTAAATTTACGATCTAAATGAATTTCATTTAGATCTACATAAAATTTATTAAAAATTAAAATTAAAATACTAATAATCATACACTATATATCATTCAATAATTATATAGCCTTTAATACAAATATGATCTAGACTTTATTTTTCAGGAATAAGCTAAATATGGTGAAGAAAAATAGGAAAAGATGGACTACTTTTCACAGGTAAGTAGGTAGTTTATTTATGAATATAAACTAAATGCAACGTTTTTTATTACTATCGTTTTAACCCTGGGTTTGTTTAATATGTATATGTCTCTAAACCCGGTGTAATAGAGGAGTCTCTCAACACAACTACCCTTCTTGATTCTAATGATATGGCCGATTAGCTTCCTTGTATCATCGTTATGCTCCTCCTTTCTTAAGAACCCGAAATTAATGAAAACATTGTGTGGAAGAGGCAGGCGTATCTTCTTAAATGGGCATAGCTTAAGAGTTCATGAACAAGCTTAAAAATATAGCTCTTTCACACCTTGATCTACTAAGGCTGGTATAGGAAATTTGTCAGCCTCAACAATATCAACTGATTCTAAATCAGATTTTAGTAATCTCCCATATGCAAAAACATATTTTCACAAACCCAAGGGCCACCTTTCCCACGAGCGGCTAATAGTCGATTATATCAATATGTTCTTCAAGCTTTTGAAAAGAAAAATAGTGAATGCCTTACATAATCATGAATGAATGGCTTGTTATCTTTGATTTTCTCCATGTGTATGAAAAATAAAGTACTGATTCATGAATAAATCAGTTACCATTTATGCATGCATTGTTATAAGTTTTTTTTAAAATATATTTTTATAATTATTTATATTTCAAATTTCAAATTATATCATAAAATTGTTTCTTTCATTGAACAGGAGAATGGTGGAACAAAAATCCCATGGACCGTGGTGGGACAGGCCACAAATGCTTACACTATTAACGGACAGCCAGGAGATCTATATCGATGTTCATCACGAGGTATCGACATGAGGATGGAAAATTTTGAAGCATTTTTAGCCATAACAGAACGTGTTTCTGATATTTTTCCACAACAAAATTTATGTGTGCTTAACAGCTAGCCATTTACGTATGAATCTAAATGTTTTTTTTTTGTTTCATACGAAAAAGAACAACTTTTTTTATAATAAAAAGTTGTATCCGGAGATACTAAATAGCAAAATAACCAAATCTTATCAAACCCAAATTACTCACCAAAGTTAAAATCTAAATGTGTTATCTATAACTAAGTTTTTGTTTCCTATTTGTATTTGTTCTGTTCAGAAGCTAAATTCAAGTATCGAATCTTTAAATTGTTTTCATTCTTTCTTCTTACCAACTCAAACATAACATGCAGCATTATTGTTTTTATATAGTTTTTATACTCAAACATAGCATGCAGTATTGTTGTTTTTATATATTTTTGTATCAATTAAATGGACAGCTTTATTGTTTCTATTGCACTTAATTTGTTTATGCAAAATATTTTTTATTGTAAATTTAATGTTTTTATTCTTTTTAATTTTCTTTTGTAGATATTTATTTTTTTGTCCGAGAATTATTTAGGTTGGAATCAAATGTAGGGCTACTCATAACATATTCCACTGTTTTATCAATTTGCACCGGGGGTCTTCATTGACTCTCATTGAAGTAGTTATGTCAGCTTTCTTAACAGTAGAAGCATTCGCCTTAAAACGTTTAACAGTTCAGTTCACAGGATTCATCCATGTCGATGAAGTTCAGTTCAGCTAGGATCCTTGGGTTGGTAGTATGTCTCACCTTTTTAACTGTTACAACGGTGGCTGGGGATATACTCGGACACACTTTTGTTGTAAGTTTTTTCAGTTTGAATGTCACTCTTAAGAGTGACATTCACTCTTGAATTATTACCAAATTGTGAATCTGATGTTTTTCTTTAGTGAAAGAGAGATACCTCAATTTCTTAGGTTAGAGAGATGTGCAAAATCCTGTGCAAATCAATACAAAATCCTCTTCAAACTTTATATCCTTTTGAAAAACTTCTAAATGAAAAAATATTGTAAAGTTTCATTTCATGAACTTTAAATATTAGAAATAGCCATAGCGATTTCACAATTTAATTTAATTTGAAACAAAGTTAAAGAAGGATTTACTTCTCTTAAATAAAAATTAAAATAAAATGAAGTTTTTATTTTGTTCTAACATAATTATACTGGCCATTTTTACTTATAAGTAAGGTCTAAGAATAAAATCAAATAAAATAGGCTGAATTCTCATTAAAAATAAATATATCAATTAAATCTATCCAAATGAAAATAAAGAAAGATCTAAAATCATATAATCTATTTAAAACAAACAATGGTTAACCAATGAAAAGAAAAAGAAAGAAGATATAAAATCATTTAATCAATTCAAAACGATGATTATCTAATGAAAAGAAAGTAATTATTTGAAAGCATATCGCAATTTTATATTATTTATATTTCATTTTTATCTTAAAATTGGATTTAAATTGTATTGTTACTATCTATTCTACAATTTAAATCATTTATATTTATAATTTTTAATAATTATTTTAAATAAAAATAATAATAAAAAAATCAAAATCATACACTTGAAAGTGAAAACACATAAAAGATCAAATCTCCTATGAGTCATTGCATTATAACATAAAAATTATGAGAATAGAACTTCTAACAACCTAATATCTTATATTGACTATGCTATTCAAGTATGACCACACATTTAAAATTGGTTAATATTCAATGCATAGTTGACTTCAACCCAACGGTTGAATCCAACGCATAGTTTACTTCAATCCAAGGTTGACATCAATCCATAGTTTATTTCAATCCAAGGCTGACTTCAATCCAAGGTTGAATTCAATACAAGGTTGTCTTTAATCCAAGGTTGACTTCAATCCATAGTTTGCTTTTAACCACATTTGACCTCAATCCAAGGTTGAATTCAATCTAAAGTTGCTTCAATACATGGTTGAATTCAATTCAAGGTTGACTTCAATCCAATCGTGACTTCAATCCAAGGTTGACTTAAATCCATGGTTGACTTCATTTTAAGGTTGACTTCAATCGAAAATTTACTTTAATGTTCACTTCAATCAAAAGTTGAGTTCAATGTTCACTTCAATTCAAGATTGACTTCAATCCATGATTGACTTAGACCCAAGCTTGACATCAATCAAAAGTTAACTTCAATGAAAGGTTCACTTCAATCATATAATTTATAATGTTTAAAAAAAATCAAATCATCTCATAAAAATGATAAAGAATATTATATGTAAAGCCACTTTTGTTTTATACAAAGTAATGTTCTCCATTTATTCAACAAATAATATGAAAAATTATAAATTTTTAATATATAAAAGTATATAGTTTTTATAATTTATAATATTTTAGAAAATTCAAATCATCTCATAAAAATGAGAAACAATATTATGTGTAAAGCCATTATTGTTTTATATAAAGTAATGTTATCCATTTATTCAAGAAATAATATAAGAAATTATAAAATTTCAATATTTAAAGATATATCATTTTTAATAAAGAAACCATGCTGAAAATCAATAATCACTTATGTGGTTATTTATTAGATATTTTTTAGAATTTATCACCATAACCAAATTGTTTTATTATCCTAAAAAGTGTATAATGTGCAATGGTCCATACACGGTTATTTTTTCTATAAATTCATAAAAAAATATGTTAAACATTTAAATAACTATGACTTGTCATAGTTAATTATGTTTTGGATATAAAGTAGAAATTGAAGTTCAATTAACAATACTTAATTTATGAGAGCAAACAACTTAAGACTAAAATACTTTGTCTATCTACAACCACATAGGAAGAAATTCACTCCGCACATATTCTTCCATCACATATTTCTTATGGTATCATATACCTCTATATAATTAGTAGTTAATTAAATAAAAGGTTTAGGCTAAAATTTGAAAATTTATATTATAGATCTGTTTAAAAGCCCAAAATTTTTAAAAAATAAATTAATTTTAAATATAAATATTAAAAACTAAATTAAACTTATATATGAGATGTAGAATAGTCGGTGGTGGGTAATGGTTAAGACACTCTTAAGTAGAAAGGTCGCTGGTCTCAAGTTTGATCCTCAAGTGATTTTGACGGCAAAAAAAAAAAACTAAACTTAGTATTTTAGTTTACTTTTTAATATTTATATTTAAAATTAAAAATATTTTTTTATTGATAATTAAATAAGTATGACGAGTGATCCTTTTTATTGCATTGAAACAAAATAATTTCAAGCTTATGATGTTATTTCTCTCAATACATAATAGGATTGTAAAGCTTATGACGCTATTCCTGCATTGAAACTGTTCCTCAGGATTATAAAGGATGTTATTGCATTGAAACTATTTACCTTGCAGATTGTTCGTGTGTATCTGTTCACTAGCTTCCCTTCATCTTCCCCACCGCCACTATACCGATTTGAATCGATCGAGCTCTCCTTGTCCATCATGCCCAGCATGGAAAGAGACTTCCTGGATCCCAAACGTTAGCCATGCGATTCCAAGTTACAAGTTACACTAATCCAAGTAACGTTTGATTAAGAAATTGATCTCCAAATGCCAATTCAATCAGAGCCTTCCCATTTATGTGCTCGACGAATCTACTCATGGAATATGTGCTTGATATAAAATCTGGGTCATCCATCATTAATTAGTGATTAGAAGACCACTACCGCCCTCTGCCTACATTTTTTACTGTAGTTGCCTATCGGAGAAATATCGCAGTGGACGTTACAATATGTTTGCATTTAGTTACCTTCAATAGATACGAGGTGACATATTTCAACGAGAGTTCATCGGGGAAAATTAAAGAACCTTGATTGTGGCAGGGTAAGCATCTTGCAATGCAATAACAAAACCCTCGAAGCAAAAATTATTTATTTCCATCACATTGAAGAGTGCTTATGTATTCCTTTATATTGGGAAAACAATTTGGACTCAACAGAACATATAAGTGAGTATATGTTACATTATATCAATAAAACAATTAACATATAGCGTATTTGAGATATATATATATGATAGATTAGAGGGTATATATCACAACATCGTTGTTTTAATGCAGTTAAGCAGTCGTTGTCAAATTTAATAACATATTAATTGAAAAGTCTTCACTGCAACTTCTCTTTCCCATAAGATCTTCCCGTGCAGGTAACTGCAAGCCAAAGAACTCTGAATTTATGTAGATCTTGTTATTAATAGATCCAGGTTGAGATAGTTATAAGTGAGTTGTATAAATATATCTTAATAGATGTATGTTGTCTTCAATCCAAAGTTGACCTTAATCTAAGGCTGACTTCAATCCATCATTTACTTCAATCCATAGTTGGTCTCAATCAAAAGTTTACTAAACAATTCAAGGTTGACTTCAATCCATAATTGACTTCAGTCCAAGGTTGGCCTCAATCTAAGGTTGAATTCAATCCATAGTTTACTTCAATCCAACTTCAATCCAAGGTTGACTTCAATCCAAGGATATCTTCAATCCATAGTTTACTTTTAACAAGGGTTGACCTCAATCCAAGGTTGACTTCAATCTAAAGTATCTTCAATACATGGTTGACTTCAATTCAAGGTTGACTTCAATCCAATCGCAACTTCAATCCAAGGTTGATTTAAATCCATGGGTGATTTCATTCTAAGGTTGACTTCAATCGAAAATTTACTTTAATGTTCACTTCAATCCAAGGTTCACTTCAATAAAAAGTTGACTTCCATGTTCACTTCAATTAGAGATTGACTTCAATCCATAGTTGACTTAGATCCAAGCTTAACATCAATCAAAGGTTCACTTCAATCGAAAGTTAACTATAATGATGAAATGATTTTATTATATGATTAAAATGATTATTTATATAATAACAAACTTAAAAAAATTATTTAGATTTAAATTTTATAATTTATATAGAAAATATTATGTCTTATATATACAAAAATGATAAACAATTTACAATATGGTAATATTATTAACATGGTTGATATTAGTATTAGTATTAATATGGTTGAAAATTATCAACTATGCTCATGCTCACTATGGTTGAGAATAGTTGAGTATGATAATATGATATCTTGAAAAAGTTAATTTCTTCAATAGGTATGTAGAAGTAACATATTTATGAATAATTCCTAATATTGATGTGATACAATATGATTAAGGTTATTATTATTATTAATATTGATAATAATATTATTAATATTAATAATATTAATCTTAATATTATTTTAATGCCAACCAATAACATTAATGTTAACATTAATAACAATAATAACAATATTAATAATATAAATATTATTTAAATTATTAATAATATTGTTAAATAAAAATAAATACATATTAATCTTGAACTTAATACATATCCATAAATTAAATTTATGATCTAAATGAATTTCTTTTATATCTACATAAAATTTATTAAAAAATAAAATAAAATACTAATAATCATACATTATATATCATTCAATAATTATATAGCATTTAATACAAATTACAAAACTTGATACAAATACAATTCAATTTAATTAATATGTAAAATTAATTGGATAAGGTTTGGCGTGACAAATTAACTTATGTTTGTTTAT
Source organism: Larix kaempferi (assembly GCA_027924585.1). NCBI lineage: Eukaryota > Viridiplantae > Streptophyta > Pinopsida > Pinales > Pinaceae > Larix > Larix kaempferi. Next base: position 6,813,564 of record BSBM01000991.1, on the reverse strand, counting down.
CATGCCTGGTGGACAAACTTTCCTCGTCGTTTTAAAGAAAAATTACATTTGTTATTGGATATTAAACTTTTACAAATTCAAAGTACATATTGAGGTGGGTCTAGATTTACATAAGATTGTGCTAATTATATGAGCAAACTAAGAGGCCTCACCTGCTAAAAAGTGTTGCTAATGAGATTATCCAACCCAGCGCGTCCATAAAACTTGTATAAGAATATCCTGTGTGTGCAATGCCTACGTAGTTATTTCCCATCACTTAAAACCATTGCAGCTCATCCTGTATGATCTAAGAGTATTTTATCTTCAGCCAAAGCAAGTATGAATAAGAATATTTTATCTTCAGGACCTTAGTTACTAGAGTATTTTATCTTCAGCCAAAGCAAGTATGAATAAGAATATTTTATCTTCAGGACCTTAGTTACTAGCGAATAGCTAGCAATTGGTTGCACCCTAGCTGCTTCATTAATATATAAACATGGACTTATTGACAGTGTATTACCATCGCCACCACCTTAGTATCACCATCAAAGGAGGAAATGTGAAGAGTGCACTTAAAAAAACAAAAATACACGTAGAGGTTGCAGCCAGGGATATGTTGATTGTCTCTCTGATATATACAAAATTTCGATAAGAGCCCTAATCACCGTCTAATCTTCGTGAGGTGAGAGGACTCAGTGACGAGGCATTTAATAAGAGTCAGAGTCATACCTTTCTCATGCATAAATGCCTCTTTCTTCCAGGTCAGCTTGTTGGTCATTCAATTGGGGTTTCAGATAGTTCTTGGTCTTAGGCTTTACCCTACCCATTCAGGGTGTGGGCCAAGCCACGCCACGCCAGTTAGACTCCATACCCTTGTAATGAACAGGTTCAAGGATCGAGTTATATCTGACAATGATCAATGGAGCTTGCTCGTGAGTCTGAGAGAGAATTCTGCCTGACCGTCCAGCTCAAGTTTATGGGTGCTCGAATAATTTGGTTATGGTGATAATTGCATTCTAACTGATGCAATATTCTGATATGGAAAGAGGGCTGCCCACAAACACCATTGCAGATCATTAGTAAATTTAATCTTAAAACACGCCCCTACGCCCCTCATACACAGATCGCTCTATTTAATCCCTGGTCTGTCCTTAGCTAAAAGAGAACTATTTAGAGTTTTAGTATTAATTTTGGTTAATTCTTGCTGGTTCAAACGTTCTATACCCGTTTTTAACCACGGCTTTGCTAAGTTTAAAATTTAACAATAGCACTACTTATGATGACTAACCTTTTATTTTACTGTAATAATAAGGATATTAGATATCAGTGTTTTAAAGAAATATAATATACATATAGCATGATTGAAATTTAATAAACAAATTCCTTCTTCCTAATAAATCATTTAAAAGATACAAAGAGAAAAATATAGCACATAACTAACACATTCTGTAGCTTATAATAAAACTATTTTGTTTACCTTCATAGCCTCTTTGTTTAATACTGGTTTTTAATTCCATTCCAATCTTTAAACTTTTAAAAATAGTTTTGTTCTTGTATATACCAAACAGTAAAATAACACTTGAATCATAAAATTTATATTTAATAACTGAAATAAAGTGTCTTTCTCATTTTTAAACCAGACGGTTCAACCTCAAGAACATAATATACATTCTTCTAAACAACATACTATTCTCAGATGATCTTGAGAGATTAGAAGCCGAAGATTATCACACGGGCTGCCATTACCGGCAACTCTGTGGTAACCGGATACTCGTCCATGTCGACATAATTCTTGTAGATTGCCTGCATTCTGGAGCTTATCGCATTGCATTCCGGTGACGGATATTCGTCCATGTGGTGACGAAAGAAGCAAGATTGAGTCTGGGGTTCCCATCCGGCATGAGTTCATTATGGAGGATTAGCAAGAGACATATAGTTCCCCGCGTGGCAAGAGACAAACAATTGCATTTTAACAGCCCAGCCTGGCAAGAGAGTCGGATTAATTAAAAAACGCTTGATTAATAATTGATATAAGTAATCCTTAATGTATTCTTAAGACTCTGTGTCCATCCAGTTTCAATGATAGTTGTTGAACCTCGGTACTATGGATGCCATCAATATTGCGAGACATTTAATTAATTCCACGCCATGATATGTCTAACCACTGAAATATATTAAAACTAAAATGACCAGCCAGACTCTTCATGTGGATCACTGGGTCACAGGTCAAAGCAAGAATCGTTCCCAGTATAGTCGATCACGTTTGAATTAAATGGATTAATTTACAGTGGTGACCCGAGACTGCAATTGTTTTACTACAGATGGCACAATATATCTGTATGGGTTTTTCGAAAAGTAAACACTGCCAGAATTCGGAATTAAATAGAATAGAGATATAGTTTTACACTGTAATTTTAATGTTATAATACTCGTTGTTTCCTTGAGACGATCATCACCCTCATTCTTACGTTAAATCTCCTAGTTCCAGCTTCTAAATTGCTCACATTGGACTTGGCTCTTCTCGTGCAGGAACTCAGACCTCACATGCAAATGCAATAAGTTAATAGTTCAGAGAATGGTACCATACTTGCTATAACAACTGAAGCTGGTTCCAGTCGAAGGAAATCCGCAAGTGCTAAAATGAATCTTGTGAAGAAGCTGCTAAGAAAACAACAGAGAATGAAGGTATATTTAAAAGCAAACAACCAATAGCTAGTCCATAAAACAAGAGGGGGATTTCTAGAAGTAATAGATTATCAGCCAATACTTTGCCCAGCTTATTCAAAGCTTAAATCTGGCATTAAGCAAAGGTGCCAAACTTTTTAGACTTGATATATTAAAATTATATTGAAATAACTAAATCATTCTTTTAAAAATAATAATTTCAATCCATTGCTGTTTTAAACTCTATAGTGGTTGCAATCCCTGTACCAATATCCTATAATACTTTATTTATACTCAATATTTACTATGTTCATAACAAAAATATTGCAAAATTAATAACTATCTCTTCACCATAAACAGAAGTGTTACAGAACCACAAGATGGTCACTTTCAGGTGAAAATATTGCATAAATATTTAAATTCTACTAACTGAAAAGCATGATTATTTATTTACTCCCACTTTTTATTTAAATGTAAAGTCAATAATACACATTGAAAATGTGTTTCACCATACAACTCTATGGCTTATGATAATATGCTAGGATAGGGGTGCAACAAACAGAAGCATCTCTCCTACAAACATGAAGTTGGGGAGGGTAGTCAGCACCACTTTTGCATTTGACGTGCTGATTGCAATAACGATTCTTAGTAAAAGCCTCCACGATAGCAAAATGGTCTCAAAATAGAACAACTAATCCATGCGAATATATATATTATAAGATGATTTACTAAATTCTGTAGCAGCTCAATTAAAGATTATAGGATATCACATAATGGTTTTGATTGAAAAGGGATCTTCTCTAAAGATTACCTTGAGAGCAATTGCTTTGGTGGTAAGGATCTGAAGTTCACATGTTGATTTTCCTGTGAATTATTTAAACCTTGCATTATCTTCCGTGTGAGCATGGATTTGGCTCATGCATTGATCCCTATCTCCTGTAACATGCTCCTGTAACATGCTGATGTTCTTTGTGCACCCTCTCTAGCTCTTCATTCAAGGAATTCTGTTGTTTTTTTCCTTCAATAAGGGCTTCTTGATAGATTAAAAAGAGTGTTGATCAACATTCTTATATACAAATCCAGCAAAGAACACAATGCTCTATGGCCTAGCTTGATGATGATGGCTTACAAAATACTTCTGTATCAAACCCTACATAGCAACAAAAACCCTTAAAGCCCTTCTGTATCAGTTTTGAACTCTCTCTAAGTACCATGCAATGTGTTGATAGGATCTGAGCTGTATGAATATATATGAATGGGTCGATTATAATCCACAACTGTACAGAAAAGGAAAATACCATCAGCTGCCATGTGCCTCATTTCAAGCGTTGAATTGGTCTCAACAAATTCTTCTGTTGTGAAAGCAAGTTGTTGATATCACTGGAAAACCCTTATGGTTAAGCCTACTGGAATATTGCTGCATCCAAAAGTATTGTATTTAGGGAATCATAACGAATATTAAAAAGAGAAAAATGTTTCTTTCAAAAATCCTCCATGAGTCCATACCTTGGAGTTAATATTTCATTGCCCTTCGTAAGATAATCCCGCAAATTCGATTGGATACAAGTTTTGTTTAGAGCACGAGCTAGGGTTTGATTGCTGGAGAAATTTGAGAGCATCTTAAAGTCACTGTAACACGATCTAGGTTAAATTTAAATCGCTTAATTTTACCCTTCATACATTACAATTTGAGAAATTTAAGAAATTTGAGAGCATCTTAAAGTCGCAGTAACACGATCTAGGTTAAAGTTTAATATATTCACCATGATATAGCCGAAATTAGCCACAGGACGACCCGGGTTCCATCCCTGACAGTCCCCTAAACCATTAAATAAGACTTGAGAGAGAACCCAACATAACAAAAAACAAAAATGAATAGAAGAAAGAATTTGCAGAGCATGACGACATAGAATATCAAAAGCCTGACAAATAGGAAAGAACCCCCGCTGCTCTTCCTCCTCCTACTCTATAGTGCAGCGATAGGAGATGTAGAATGAGGTTCGTGGGTTTAGATGTCCCTTGTCTAATTTGCAAATTTGCAACTATGATCTTTAAATGTGATTGTTGAAGAGGGAGCATATGTTTTTAATAATTTATTTGAAAACACATTTATTTTGTGAAATATGTATAATGGTTTTTCCTCACCTCTATCTATTAGAGGTCAAATCACAAATTTGTATTGAGAATTCTTGGTTTATGTACAAAGTTTATGTTGTTATGAAGCCATGGTGATTGGGCTTGGACCCACTTACAAATCCATTATAACATGTTTTGATTTGAGTGAGAATTGGGAGTCGTTTGTTTAAACATTGTAAAGAGAAGACCCTTATTACCGTTTGGAATACTTTGGGGTAAGTTTATCATTTTAAGCTTATGAGAACGACCTCATAAATATTTGGCAATATGAGCTAAATCCACCTTGATTCCATATAATTTTGTAGGAAAGTTTTCTCTTCTCGTCAGAATCTAGTTATGATACGTAAAGTTCTCATCAATTTCAAACTTTGATCAAATTTCCTACAATTTGGTTAGATTCAAAATTGGGAAAAAACTCTTGGGGCATCTCATGCACAAAGATTGGATCATGGTGGAACTCTAATCACACCTTGAATTTCTACCATATGAATACTAACTTAGATAGCCATATTTTTTATCCCATGACTAAATTAGTCATTTTTAGTCATGATCGCTTAACATTGCTCAAACTTGGTCATATATCACTTGGTGACCAAACGTTTTTGGTAGTTTAGTCATTTATTTCATATGGTGACCAAATTTTTTGGTTGTCTCGTCATTTATCACCCATTTTTATAGTAGTGTATATATATTTATGTGTGTGTGTGTGTGAAGAATAACATCAAACTCATGATACATGACAAATATACATGTCTAGTCCACCCCTAGAACCAAATCAACATCAATATTTGTCATACCAGGGGTAGAGGCATCAACACCCCCACCAGTAGAGCCGTAGGCATCAACCACTCTGCTAGAAGAACCAAAGGTATCGGCACCTCTAGCAATAGATCTAGAGGCATGGCCTTTACCTATACCAGGAAATAAAGGAGAAATATGTAGATCAATACCAAAGACATCTATAGGAACCCGAATCATCTCACCTTATGCAAGCATCCTCTGTAAAATTAAGAGGACTATTGGGTCAAGATCATAAGCAACTTATGGATGTATAGTCCGATCAGGAGTATAGGATGGTTAGTCACATAGGTAAAACTAAGGAGATGCTAGATCTGTCGATGGAGGAGGAGGTGGAGGAGGAGGAGGAGGATGTGGTGGAGATGTCTGAGCTTATAGAGGAGGAGGAGGAGGAGGAAAGTTCGAAACTGGAGGAGGAGGACATGGTGGAGGAGGAGGTGGATGAGAAGTTTAAGGTCGAGTAGGAGAAGGTGGAGGACGATGAGGAGGTTCACGAGATATGAAGGCTACGTCACCAGTTGAAGCAACTAAGGGGAAGGAGTTGGAATAGGAGGCTGAGGATCTTCGCCCTCATATGGAGATGAACTACCATCAAGGATAACATCTAAATGAATGGAAGCACTGACAATGTGTTGCATCAAGCTCCTCATCCCAAGAAGAAGCATCCTCCATAGCTCTAGGTAGCGTGGTTGCCTCTAAATGTCCCTCAGCAGTATAGGATGAACCCCTCGATACACCAATAATATCGCCAACCTATCCGCGAAGTTTTATTGGAACCTCTCATATGGCCTAGGTCAAAGGACGAGTCTTGCTAAGTGGGGCACCTTAGGCTGATCATCCAACTCCATCTCCTAATATTCATCCTGATTAGAAGGAGGCAGCACATCGCCATTGAATGTCCCAATATCTATAAAATATACAATACACAATAATAATTAGACAATTTCATTAAATATGAACTTAATATACAAATTTAAACTATATTTCAATTGCATTAAGTCTAAAGGGAATAAAATGCAACTAAATTAATTGCGGCGAGAGGCGCTCTACAACCCAGTATGAGGGAGATCTTGTAACATGTGTCGGGTGTTTGTCGAGTAACAAAATAATACAAAGTAAAAAGTAATAAATATTATGTCGGCCATAAACAAAAAAGAATAATACAAAGTCCAAAGTAAATATCATACTTTAGAGTGTTTGTTGAGTTTGTCGAGTAACAAAATAATACAAAGTAAACAAAAAAGAATAATATAAAGTAAAAAGTAATAAATATTATGTCAGCCATAAACAAAAAACAATAATACAAAGTAAAAAGTAAATATGAGACTTAAACTAGAGACTTTAGAGCTTACAATTAGGTGGCTCACGTATTGCAATCAAGAATCTATTCAAGGAGAGGTTTGGACCTCGGGAGATTTGATCCCTCTCAGGGCTTGATAGAGCCTAGGATTTGGATCTAGGTTGGTTTAAAGCTCACACTAAATTTACCTCTGTAATCTGGTGGCTCGTCCTGGGTGAAGAAGATGTTGGCACACCCTCTCCAATCCAATATAGCGTAGGGATATGCAACAATTTCTAATCAAGGCTCATCCCCACTGCCTAGTATCTCAAACACCTCTGTGACGATCCTCGATCGAAATTCGGAATGCCCCCTCTTGGGAATCATCTACCCCCACATGTGCATATGCACATTTGTCATCAACCTAGGAGGGTGTCAGTCAAAAGATGTCTTGGTCAATGGAAATATATCAAGAAATAGAAGAAAAAAATCTTAATCGAAAAAAAATTTCACATTCCCATCAATACATGTATGATATTGAATAAGAGGAAAACAAAACTATTTAAAAAAATAGTAGACCACCTAATGCATCTAGGTACCTGCACTAAAGAATCAACATAATATAATAGAGGTTAGTTAATGTGCTTCCCATCAGTAATGACAAACTCAAAATTAGGACAAACTCAAAATTCCTTCCTGTAATGACCCAAGTCTCTGATCAACTAGGTGGTGAATGTATTGTTCACCTTGTGTAATGTCCCCAAAATAACAAAAATTAAAAAATTTTCCTGCCTGCAATAGTCATTAGTTTATAATAGAAGAATGCATACATTAGATGTAATAATGTTAAAAACATACATACTTGTATGACACATTGTAAGCCTAAGCCTTTTTGTTTTACATGGTCTCTTCTATATGTAAGTTTAGAATTTGCAGAAGCGGTGTGGGAATAAAATGAGGTCATGTTTTCATTGCAATTGAATTTGCTGGAAGAAAATAACACTCATTACTATTTTAAGAATCAAGTGATTAAATTTGAATGTCTAATGTTACCTTCAGGTAATAAGCTCCTTTGATGACGGTTTGTTGCTCACATGGTGGGTACTATACATTCAAAGGAAGGTAATTACATACCCCGGCAGGGTTGCCGAGAGGCATGGGTAAACTCTAGGGTTTGTTGGACTTACTTAGCATTGTTTACTAATACCATCTCTTGCGTTTTATTGTCACAGGTGTGCCTGACATGACTGTGTTACCCTAGAAGGCTAATATAAAACCCACCACAGGTCCGCAGGTTACTAAATGTAAACTTTGGAAAAGATAGTTTAAATGTCAAGGGCATGTGACATTCATAACCTAAGAGTTTGTACAAGGGAGGTCTATGACCACGAGGCCCCTATTGGCACTTTGCAAGCTAAGGTGGCTAAAGTGATTTCGAATATACTATGGCCTTTGCACAAAAATCAAACCTCCACTTATGGTATGTTTGGTAGGTGCTATAAATGCACTTTTAAAGTGCAGGGGTACTTGCTATCAGTGGGATCTTTGTAGTCGAAAAGGGTTTTGCCTTTGGTCATTGATCTTGTATGTTTATTGTTTTCTTGCTCTGTATTTCGATGATGGTGGCTAAGCTGGGGTTCTAACCCAAGCTCTGCTCATGGTCAGTACCCTAACATTACTGAGCTCACAAGTGGCACGGGTATCATACTTTTAACAGGTATGGCGGCTCCGAGCTATGCTAGAATTTCACCTTCACCTTTTGATGCAAAAATCATAGAGTTATTTTACTGATAAAACTCTATTTGTATGTGACAGGTGATACAATGCGTGATGCGAAGCTATGCCTATCCAGAATCCTAAGGTGTGGCGAGGGAAATGGTAAGTCCTGGCTACCCATCCATTGCCCTGTCTCTTCCCATCCTTGACGGTGTATGTATGCGTCTGATTCCTATTCTAAAAGCCACTCCCGTAAGCCTTTGGCTTACTATTCCACTTTGGGGAGTTATGTAAGGTCGCCTATGGCTGGACCTGTGAACGTTGGGGCTCGATATGGTCTTAGGAAATTCAAATATCACACGGGAGATTGTAATGTAACTGTGTATGTTTTATAAGTTGGGTCCTCTCCTATTACTTGGAGTTTCCAGTCCTGTATAATGAAATTTCTATTCGAAAGGGGAGATATGAAATGTCTATATGATTCATAACGAATGCCAAGGTTAAACTTATTCATACTCTATAATTTGACACAATATTTTGCATTGGGGTTTTATCCTCTTGTTGAGGCTATCACAATGCATAGCATTCTTCTTTTGTGGTTTATGCCCATACTGTGAAATGTATAATCTATTTGCTTTTTAAAAGAAGATGGGATTCCTGCCTGGGATGTATGATTGCAATGATTTCAGATGGTAACTGCTATTTTGTATTCCTGTATGAGTATACCTCAAAGCTTGTATTGGTCTGATTTTAATACTATGTAAAAATCTCTGTGGGTTTTTATAAAATGTTGTGCAGACCTTTAAATGGGTAAAGGCCCTCGATGCCTTCAGTTTGGAAACGTAGCTAGGATTGTAATGGTTTCGTTTTGGATTGTCCTCTGAATATTGCGTTGATAGTGAACCTAGGGTTTGAGTAAGGTGATCCCGGTTAATTGACCTCTGCATTTGTTGGATGTAATACTGGTGTGATGAATACCTCAGGGTTATACCCAGTATCTTATTTGTTTGTAGGTGTGAGTCCTGTAGAGTAACATTCACCGGTTGTTGGCTTGAGGATGCCATGGGATTTGACCCTGGACTTAAGCTTCGATAGGTGCCTGTGTATAAATCTTTAACACTTGAAATCATCGTTGAAAATACTTGTATGGCTATAGGCATAAGTTCTTGATTTGACAGAGTACTAAGTCTGTGTGTTTTGGAAAAGCCCGATGTCTCCTTGAAGTGCTAGAATTATAGGTAATAGCGATAGCTATGTAAGGATGTTATTTTCTTATGAGAAGACAAGTGTAGGCGAATGTAAAGATTTATGTCCTAACTATTGACTCTGTTTTTGTAATAGAATATATCCATGAAGAATAAAATATCAGTCTCTATTTTTGTAATAGAATATATCCATGAAGAATAAAATATTAGTCTCTGTTTTTGTAATAGAATATATATGTAATAGAAAAACTACTTAATTCAATGAAGAAGAAAATATCAATCTCTATTTTTTTGTAATAGGATATAAATAGTTGACTGTAGCGGATGTTGACTGAATTTGATATAAATTTGAATAGCTGGGTTTGTAAAAGTTTAGTCTAGCAAACAACGAGTTCTGCTAAAAACGATTTTCAGTAGCTATATAACTTTGTTACAATTTAAACAAGAATTTATGGATAGATAAGAGATAAATAAAAGATTAGACTTCGATGAAATAAAAACACAATACGATTGGCTAGCAAAGGATAGCTAGCTAGACTTGCTAGGAAATGCAATTGGATTTTGGGTAATTCTCGAATTTAAGCTAGTATAGAGAACCCTACTATTTTAACATTCTATTTGTAAAAGAAAATAATTAAATGGGAAAGTCCCATAGAAATTGTGTACCTGTTGATTCCTGTAGCTTGCTCCTGCTGATAATTCCCTATTGATTCCTATAGCTTGCTCCTGCCAATAATGACCTGCACACTCAGCCAACTAGTGAATGAAAACTACTGGACTCTTAGCTGACCTGTTAACTAATCTTGGATGGATGACTTTGGCACCACCATGTTCCTCCCAACCATGATTCTACAACCGTTCCTAGTTCAGTAAGAATCCCCCCGAGGTGGTTCGTACATGCAAACTGAGAAGTAGAGGCCCTAGATGTGTAGCTGGTGCATATCTAAAAAATCTATAGGAAGAGTTCACTTCCTGGAGCAGAGAGTTCTTCTTGGCATAATAATACCAAAAGAAACAAAATATCCCCCAAACTTTGGGGTCTGTCGTCCTTCAGTAGGAAAATCTCTAAAATAGGACTGTTGGGATTTACTGGTTTCTTTAAAACAATTTAAATTATAAAATAGTATTTGTTTACTTAACAGCTAGTTATTTAGGAACTAGAACTTCTCACTTTGTTTGATTAAAGTGTTTTTGATATTTAATCTTTGTATAATAATAATAATATAAAAATTACAATTCGGTCTAAATATTAATAACTAATAATTAGTAAGTGGCAGCCCATTTATGTATAAGTGTACATGTAATAAGTAAGCATATAATATTTTGAAACTCCTAGATAATAATACTTAGCTTTGTAGTCCTTAAGCATTTGTTTCATATGATGCTTCTTTTTAATTCTTTTTAAGGAAAGGGGTCCACTTCTTTGGATGGTTTTGGTAAGCTGGTAAGGCACCTCTAGTCTCTCCTTTTGTATGTCAGATTCCCTCGTTTTAACATGGTAGTTCCCGCAGTAGATGATGATAATAAGATTTGTTTAATGAAGTTGAAATATTTGTGATAAGACACGTAAGTGCTATTCAGAGTCCTCTCGACTCAACACTTGAGATCTAGTAACCCTGAGTGCTCTTCAGAGCCTTTTAACTCAACACTCTCACATGGGCATTACATTAGTGCAATTCCAGAGCCTTTGCTCAACACTAGAGCTAGAATGTGGTTGTGAGGCACATCTAGGATATTTAATTGGCCTTGGATCCAGTAATAATTTCTTCCAAGCTTGGAGTGCTCCAGGGCTTATGCCCGACACTCAACGTACCTTAGGGCTTAGGTCCAGTATGTAGTAAGAGTCCTCTAGATACATCGGGGCTTAGGCCCAGTATATAGGTCATTTGTGTGTTTATGAGTCCACGCTCAACACAGTACAAAATCAGCCGTATGAATCATGCTCTGTGATCCGAAAATAAGATCTTTGCTATTCTATGACGTTAACATGAATTGCATAAAGAGCATGAATGAAGCTCACAAATCCATAAGAACAGAACCAAACAGCATAGACAATACACACATAAAGACAACAAGTTGATAACGGAGTTCGTCCAGGATGGACTACGTCTCCGGGCATGCTTCTCAATAGGAGGGCCGATCTATAATCTCAGCATAAAGGCAAAATACATGGCAATAATACAATGATACATTGGCGACAATGGCCAGGAAGAGAACCGCTGCCCAAAACACAACAAGACTGCTTCCAGCAACTCCGAAGCCTGAAGACGGTGTAAAACGAGTATAAACACTCGTACCTTCCTCCTGCAGAGCTACACAATCTCCCTTCTCTCCTTTAGCTACAAAGTCTCTACTCCAAAGCATGAGTGGAAAATGGCATATGATGGGGTTTATATAGGCTTGAGTTATCCCTCATCACATTCTCCTCATGATTTCTTAGTTACAACAAATTTGCCTACTTGGACATATGGTTGAAAACCTCCAAGTTGGTTAGGCTCTTAAATTCCAACCATCCATTTAATATTCCAACCATATAGTTGGTTATAGTTTAAAACTATACCAAGTATAGGTTAAACTCATTTATAATATTTTAAAAAACCACTTTTTAAAAGCCATTTGTGGTGGCGCTCCAACTACGGTATTATGTTTTTTTTTTTAACACCCATTTAATTCTTAACCCAAAGTTGGTTTTAAAAACACATGTTAAAACATGGTGGTTGTGCCAATGTGAGGAGGGGTATCACGTGGCCTTGGAACAACCTTGTCGCGTTGTAACCCTTGTTGCATTAAAAACCATGACTCCAACAGATATGAGGTGGCATGTAATCCATGTATGTGATGGCGCTCCCACTTTTAATTTTAACCCAAAGTTTGTTAAAGGCACGTGTTTAATTAGTGGTTGTGCCCCACGTGGTGGTTGTGCCAACGGAAGGAGGGGAGCGAATCTTGTGGACTACATATTTTAAGAGTGGTGAATACTTTGCATAAACATGCATCAACCAACCGGGAGTTGCCACGTGTCCCCATTTCATTGGTCCATGTCAATGCCTTGTTAGGTGCCAACTTGATGCCACCTCACCACTTATCATCCACGTGGCATGCATTAACCAACCGAGAGTTGCCACATGTCTCAGCCTCATTGGTCCATGTCAATACCTCGTCATCTTGTACGAATGCCACGTGTCACCCTGCCAGTGGTGCCACGTGGCGCCCCCATTTTGCCTGTTTCATCAATACAACAAAGCGCGATAACTTTCTCATACGGAGTCTGTTTGAGGTGAAACGAACGCCGTTGGAATCGTCTTGACGAGCCCTTCGATCTAGTGCTAGTTTTGCTGAGATTAGAGGACTTCAAAATTTTGCCTTCTTGGATCCTCCTTGATCATTCCTCCCCACTGAGAAGCTTTTGGCCTCCAAAAGCCTTGACTAATCAACAGATAGGTGAGGGAATTGCTCCCTCACTTTCTCCTTCTCGATCCACTTGGCTTTGCTTGAATGAGTGCCTTTGATGCCCACTCGAAGATAATCAACATCACCTCTGCGAGAAGTCCTTGTCCTTCTGTCCAAGATGACATCTTCCTTTAGCTCATCCATGTACTCAGGAGCAAATTCATCAACTGATGGCAATGAGACATTCTCCCTTTCATCCATGATCATGGGAGGCTCATAGAGTTTCAGGTTCTCCACATTCACCACTGAGTAGATCTGCATGTATGGCGGCAGCTCTAAGCGAAAGGCATTCGTCCCAATCTTCTCAAAGATGGTGAAGGGACCATATCTAATGGGCTTGAGCTTCTTTCCTTCTCCTTTCATCCTCTCCTTGCTGATGTGAAGCCACACTTGATCTCCTACCCGAAACTGATGATCAACTCTATGCTTGTCATGGCGAGTCTTGTACTGGGCTTGACTCTTCTCCAACTGCTCTTGCACTGCTTGATGTACCTGTTGAACTCTCTGAATGAACCTGCGGGCTTTGTCTTCATCCTTGGAAGTGCTTGAGTCAACCTCTCTCCCATAAGTCAATTCCAATGGAGTCTTTGGAAAGTACCCAAAGCATGTCTCAAATGGCGAGCTCTGAGTGGAAGAATGCATAGCCCTGTTGTAGGCATGCTGCACATACTGGATCTGTTCATCCCATAACTTAGGATGCTTGTTGCAATAGCCTCGAAGCAAATGTACAACTGTCCTGTTGACTACCTCTGTCTGTCCGTCGGTCTATGGATGGAAAGCGGTGATCCTCTTTAGCTTGGTGTCCATCATACACCATAATTTTGTCCAAAACACTCCAAGGAATCGGGAGTCCCGATCTGAGATAATGGACGTAGGGAGTCCAAAGTGAACCCATACATGCTGAAAGAAAAGAGAAGCAGCCTGCTCTGCAGTGACCTGCTTTTTACATGGCATAAGAATACACATCTTGCTAAACCTATCCACGACCACATACAAGTAGTCATGACCCCTCCTAGACATAGGCAAACCCCCCACAAAATCCATGGAAATGCTTTCCCAAGGATGGGAAGGAACAGGAAGTGGTGAGTACAGCCCCAATTTTCTATTAGTGGGCTCAAGTAGAGCACATCACACACCCCTTTACATATTTTGTTACAATGTCTTTCATGCGAGGCCAATACACAAGTCTTTGCAAATGAGCCAAAGTCTTACCTACCCCAAAATGCCCTGATACAAGAGAAGTATGAGCTTCTCGTATTACATGGACTCTTTCACTGATAGGAACACATAACTTTCCCAAATGATAGAGCAACTTTCCCTGCAAATAGTAGTCTTCCACCTGTGTGCCATTGGTTAGCTTCTCATAAATCTCCTTGAAATCATCATCAGTAGCATACTGCTCAATATAACTTTCATGGGACAAAGAAGCATTTTTCAAAACAATAGATGCAACAATAGGAGGTCTAGAAAGCATATCTGCCACTTTGTTACTAGTACCCTTTTTGTACTTGATCAATAGATGGAATTGTTGAAGAAATCCCATCCACCTGAAATGACAAGCTTGCTGGAGCTTAGTCTGGGACTGGAGATACTGCAAGGGCTGATGATCGGTATGGATGATCGTCTCCTTACCCATCAAGTAGTGCTTCCACTTCTTGACACTCTGAACCAAAGCATACAACTCTTTGTCATAGGTGGGGTAGTTGATCACTGCTTGAGTAAAAGTCTCTGAATGGTAGCAAATAGGATTGCGGTGCTGCATCAATACTGCCCTCATGGCATATCCACTAGCATCTGTCTCTATCTCAAATGGCTGCTGCAAATCAGGCAAGGCTAGGACTGGGGCGGTGCTGATCTTTCCCTTCAATGTGTCGAAGGCTTTCTGCTGCTTTCCTCCCCACTGGAAGGCTTTCTTCACACTTGTTAAGGCATGCAAAGGAGATGCTATGTATGAGAAGTTCTGAATGAACCTCCTCCAATATTGAATAGCTCCTAAAAATCTTCTCACTTCAGTAGCGTTAGTAGGCTTAGGCCAATTGACAATTACATCAACTTTTGAAGGATCAATTTTTAAATTTCCACCTCCTACAATATGACCCAAGTAAACTAATGAAGTTTTGCCAAATTCACACTTTGACAATTTTACATACAATTTCTCCTTTTTCAAAGTATCTAATACTTGCTTTACATGCCCCACATGTGCTTCCCAAGTTTTGCTAAAGACCAATATATCATCTAAGTATACAATGACAAAATCATCTAAGAATGGCCGGAAAACATCATTCATTACCCGCATAAAGGTTGCAGGTGCATTGCAAAGCCCAAAGGGCATCACCAACCACTCAAATAGACCTTGCTTGGTCTTGAAGGCCATCTTCCACACATCACTTTCTGCAATTCTGATCTGGTGGTAGCCACTGCGCAAATCCAACTTGGTAAAGAACACAGCATCTTTCAACTGGTCGAGCAAGTCATCTATGCGAGGAAGCGGGTATCGATTCTTGATCGTGATCTTGTTGAGAGCCCGATAGTCAACGCACATCCTCCATGTGCCATCTTTCTTCATCACCAACACAATCGGTGAACCACATGGAGAGGAGCT
This sequence comes from Larix kaempferi, assembly GCA_027924585.1. Classification (NCBI taxonomy): domain Eukaryota; kingdom Viridiplantae; phylum Streptophyta; class Pinopsida; order Pinales; family Pinaceae; genus Larix; species Larix kaempferi. Next base: position 6,797,735 of record BSBM01000991.1, on the reverse strand, counting down.
GGGTCTGATCACTCCTTGGTCCAACAAGTCTTGAACCTACTTCTTAATCTCTGCCATTTCAACTGCGGACAACCTGTACATGCCCACATTAGGAAGAGGGGCATCCTGCTGGAGATGGATCTCATGCTGAATCTCCCTTTTGGGAGGCAAACCTGTAGGTTCCTGAAATATTTCATCATAGTTAGCCACAATATCAATCATAGCCTTTTTATGAGAAGGATCACAACCTTTGAAAGCATCGGATGCCTCAGCATCTTTTGCTCTCACAACCATGAGCATGTATCTCTTATTAGTGTTGATGAGCCGCTTCATCTGTCCTGCACTAACCAGAGTGGTGTTAGCCTTCATACTGTGAGCTCTCACAATGTACTCCACCCCGTTTTTGGTGAGATGGTACTTGTTCTCATGACGGAAGAACACTGCTTTTCGATCATACAAGTATGGGCTTCCCAATACGATACCACAGATGTCAAGAGGAACAACATCTAAGTCCACCTCATCAATCAACTTTGAAGCAATAGCAAACCTTAACCTGCATTGCTTAGTCACCTGCAACTTAGCATTATCACATACCCATCCAAGAGGATAAGGCTTGGGGTGAGGTTTAGTCTGTATGCCCAACTTCTTAACAACTGATTCTGAGATCAAATTTACTTGAGAACCCGGATCAAATAATGTTTCAATCTTTGTATGCTTAGACACAACTATGATGTGAAACAACTCACTTCTTCTTTTATCATTTTCTTTAGAAACATGAGTAGAACTTGCACCAGTATGAGGAGTTTTGTTACCTTGCATTCCCATGGCTGTAATCATGGTTTCGTCACCTGAGTCGGAACCCAAATCTCGTTGCGCTGTTGCAACGGTCTTTTTCTTCTTTTTGCCTCCATAATGCTTTGGCCTTTGTTCAGGATGCAACTTCCAACAACTTTCTTCATCATGCCCATCAGTATCGCAATGGTTGCAATGGGGCTTTCCTCCTTCCTTCTTGGCAGTAGCTGTCTTATTGCTCTTGTCTTTTTTCTTGAACTTGTGGTGGTTGTTGGGCTTGAAAGGCTTCTTCTGATGGTCTTCTTGCAAATGCTTCCCCCTGTTCTCAAGATGAGTAGCCTGAACACTTGCTTCATCAACACTAGTAGGATTCAACAACAGCAAAGTATGGCGTAGATAATGATGAAGAGCACCAATGTACTTCAAAAGAGTGTCAGGAGAATCTAAAGCAATATTCAATTCTAAAGCTTTCTTTCTAAATTCTTCAGTAAAAATCTGAACACTCTGACCCTTGCCTTGTCTAAAACTTTTCCAATCCATCATTGCCTTCTGAACATAACCCAACGGATAAAATTGCTTACGTAAAGCAAAAATAAAAGCAGACCACGATGAGAGAAGATTACCCATTTGTTTGCTACCTTGCTGAAGCTTGCTTTCCCACCATACAAGTGCGGTGCCTGTCAGCCGAAGTGAAGCCAACTGAATCTTCACATCTTCTTCTTCGATCTGCTGGACTCGGCAATAGACCTCAATTTGCCTTATCCAATTGTTTAACTTCTCTGCATTCGCTTCCCCATTGAACATGGGCAAATCAAACTTCACATCGAGCTTCAATAAGGGCTTCTTTTGAGGTTCTTTGTGAGGAACCTTGGAATGTTGAGAATGAGATGAGGAAGAAGCACTTGAACTTGTGCTTGAAGCTGAAGGTGAAGAGGGAGGCTCAGGGGGCTCTTCGCCACCTTCCCCTTGGTTAACTGAAGCGTTGCCTTTGTCCTTCACTTCTTTGTCTTCCTTCTTTACTTCACTACCTTTTCTTTCTTTTGCCATGCATTCTTCATAGTCTGCAAACAACTTGTCTACCTTGTCGGCCATCATATAGAAGACCTTGTGAAAGTTTGCCTCCATCTCGATACGGGCATCATTAGCATCCATCTTCCTCCTTCGGTGCGCACGTCCGATCTCGCAATTGTAAGGCTCTAATGTACCCTCACCAGCTTGCAGTTTATCCCTCGTGAGCATCCACACTCACAATCCAACGTCAAATAGACCTGCTCTGATACCACATGATCCGAAAACAAGATCTTTGCTATTCTATGACGTTAACATGAATTGCATAAAGAGCATGAATGAAGCTCACAAATCCATAAGAAGAGAACCAAACAGCATAGACAATACACACATAAAGACAACAAGTTGATAACGGAGTTCGTCCAGGATGGACTACGTCTCCGGGCCTGCTTCTCAATAGGAGGGCCGATCTATAATCTCAGCATAAAGGAAAAATACATGGCAATAATACAATGATACCTTGGCGACAATGGCCAGGAAGAGAACCGCTTCCCAAAACACAACAAGACTGCTTCCAGCAACTCCGAAGCCTGAAGACGGTGTAAAACGAGTATAAACACTTGTACCTTCCTCCTGCAGAGCTACACAATCTCCCTTCTCTCCTTTAGCTACAAAGTCTCTACTCCAAAGCATGAGTGGAAAATGGCATATGAGGGGGTTTATATAGGCTTGAGTTAGCCCTCATCACATTCTCCTCATGATTTCTTAGTTACAACAAATTTGCCTACTTGGACATATGGTTGAAAACCTCCAAGTTGGTTAGGCTCTTAAATTCCAACCATCCATTTAATATTCCAACCATATAGTTGGTTATAGTTTAAAACTATACCAAGTATAGGTTAAACTCATTTATAATATTTAAAAAAACCACTTTTTAAAAGCCATTTGTGGTGGCGCTCCAACTATGGTATTATGTTTTTTTTTTTAACACCCATTTAATTCTTAACCCAAAGTTGGTTTTAAAAACACATGTTAAAATATGGTGGTTGTGCCAACGTGAGGAGGGGTATCACGTGTCCTTGGAACAACCTTGTCGCGTTGTAACCCTTGTTGCATTAAAAACCATGACTCCAACAGATATGAGGTGGCATGTAATCCATGTATGTGATGGCGCTCCCACTTTTAATTTTAACCCAAAGTTTGTTAAAGGCACATGTGTTTAATTAGTGGTTGTGCCCCACGTGGTGGTTGTGCCAACGGAAGGAGGGGAGCGAATCTTGTGGACTACATATTTTAAGAGTGGTGAATACTTTGCATAAACATGCATCAACCAACTGGGAGTTGCCACGTGTCCCCATTTCATTGGTCCATGTCAATGCCTTGTTAGGTGCCAACTTGATGCCACCTCACCACTTATCATCCACGTGGCATGCATTAACCAACCGAGAGTTGCCACATGTCTCAGCCTCATTGGTCCATGTCAATACCTCATCATCTTGTACGGATGCCACGTGTCACCCTGCCAGTGGTGCCACGTGGCGCCCCCATTTTGCCTGTTTCATCAATACAACAAAGCGCGATAACTTTCTCATATGGAGTCCGTTTGAGGTGAAACGAACGCCGTTGGAATCGTCTTGACGAGCCCTTCGATCTGGTGCTAGTTTTGCTGAGATTAGAGGACTTCAAAATTTTGCCTTCTTGGATCCTCTTGGATCACTCTACACAGTATAATGTAACAAAAGAGGAAAACTCAGTATATCATAATTTGTAACAAATTCTCATAATACCACATAGTTTATTCATTCGAGATTTCCTGCGCAATATATATATCCAACAATGAAACAATTAGGGTCCATGCCCAATATATCAACTCATGAAATCATAAATCAAAACATACTAATGTTGTGCTAAAATAATAAATCACATAAGCTAGGGCCGTGGCCCGATATAACCTCTATACATCATTAGTCCAAAAAGTTGGGATATTACATCCCTCCCCGCTTAGAACAACATCATCCCAGTGTTTCTAGGGTCTAGGAATGAGATCATGAAACAAGGCGGGGTATGCCTCTCTCATGGTAGCCTCATTCTCCCAAGTGGCCTCATCTGGTCCAAAGTGCCTCCATTGCACTTTTTGCTAAGTAATGGTCCTCCTCTTAAGCTGGACCTCTCTCTTGTCCAGAATGTGGAGTGGTTCTAGTGTGAACTCCCCTTCGGCCTCCACCTATAATAAGGACCAATCAATAACATGTTTAGTATCGTATACATATTTATTTAATAGAGAAGCATGAAAAACATTATGAACTTTCATGTGTGCTGGTAGGGCTAACTCATAAGCTACTGGGCCCTTCTTGCCCAATATTTCAAAAGGTCCACAAAACCTTGGGGCTAGTTTACCGCAACGCCCCAAACTCAACGAGCTTCATTTTGCTTTTATTCATAGGAACACATGTTCACCGATTTGGTAGTCTTTGTCCTTTCTCTTCTTGTCTCCGTAACTCTTTTGGCGGTCTTGTGCCTCTTTTAAATTCAGTTGCACCTTGGAGACTACTTGTTCCAAGTCTTTTAGTAAATCTGGCCCTAGCATAAGTCTGTCCACCGGGCTATCCCAGATGACGGGGGTCCGACGCTTTCGACCGTAGAGTACTTCGAAAGGACTCATTTTGGCCGAGGTTTGGTAACCATTGTTGTATGCAAAATCTGCGAGGTGTAAATAGTCTTCCCACTTAGTGGGATTGTTCATGACATACATTCTCAGCATATCCTCCAGAATTTGGTTTACTTGTTCAATCTGTCCGTCGGTTTGGGGGTGATATGCGGTACTAAATTGCAGTTGGGTTTCTAACCTAGAGAACAGTGCTCTCCAGAAGTTACTAATGAACTTTGTGTCTCGGTCAGAGATAATTGTTTTGGGTATCCCGTGTAACCAAAAAATCTCCTTTAGGAATATTTCTGCAATGTGAACTGCTCTGTAGGTAGATTTTACTGGTATAAAATGTGTGGCTTTCAACAGCTTGTCTACTACTATGGAGATGGAGTCTTTTTGTTTCTTAGTCTTGGGTAAACCCGTAATGAAATCCATACTTATTACCTCCCACTTCCATTCTGGGATGGGTAACGGTTGAAGTAGTCCGGAGTGGTGTTGGTGTTCTGCCTTGACCAACTGGCATTCTTGACATTTCACGATGAACAATGCGATGTCAACTTTCAATTTGGGACAAAAATATTGTTTCTTTATGTCTGAAATCATCTTTTGATACCTGGGGTGTCCAGAATAGGGGTTCCGATGGAATTCGGTGAGTAGGTTAGGTCTAATGTCCCCCCCTCGGGAACGTAAAGTCTCTCCTTTGACCATAACAATCCTGATTCATCTATCTTGTATTCTTTCTATTGTTGAAAAATCCTATCTTCCTGGCTCTTTTTAAGGATCTCGACATAGAACCGGTCATTTTGGCATGCCGTTCTAATTCTGTTGTGTAAGTCAGAGTCAGTTCGACTTTCAGTTACCTCATATAACATATGAGCTCATCGACTTAAGGCATCGACAATCTTGTTTTCTTTCCCCTTGATATGTTTCATTTCAAAGTGATACTCACTAAGGAAGGCTAGCCACCTGGCTTGTCTAGCGTTCAGGTCTGGTTGGTCAAACAGGTATTTTAGACTCATGTTGTTCGTCTTTAGTAGAAATTTCTTACCCATGAGGTAATGTCTCCACATCTTTAGAGCATGGATAATGGTGGCCAGTTCGAGGTCATGAGTAGGATAGTTTTTCTCATGTTCTTTTAGTTTCCTTGATTCGTAGCATATGGAAAAATCATCCTGCATAAGGACTCCACCAAGTCCTTCCTTGCTTGCGTCGGTGCAAACTACGAAGTCCCCATTGGGGTCGACAATTCGTAGTATTGGTGCACTAATAGGGAGTTGTTTTAACTTCTGAAAAATTTCCTCGCACTTGTCTGTCTAGATGAACTTACTGGTCTTCTTCTTTAACGCGGTCATGGGACAAGCGATCCGCGAGAAGTTCTCAATGAACTTTCAATAATACCCAGCTAAGCCTAGGAATGATCATATATCGAAAACACAAGTAGGTGTGGGCCATTCTTCGATAGCCTTGATCTTTTTGGGATCAACTGCTATTCCCTTCTTGGAAATGATATGTCCTAAGTACTGTATCTGAGGTCTATAGAAATCACACTTGTTAAATTTTGCATATAGCTGATGTTCTCGCAATATCCATAGGACTATTCGGAGGTGTTCCTCATGTTCTTCTTCATTCTTGGAATAGATTAGGATATCGTCTATGAAGACTAGAAAAAACTTTTCGAGGTACTTATTGAAAATGTTGTTCATCATGCACATGAAGTTGGCGGGTGCATTCGTCAGACTGAAAGGCATTACTACAAACTTGTAGTGGTCATATCGGGTGTGAAACGTGGTCTTACTAATGTCCTCATCATGGATTCTCACCTGGTGATATCCAACTCGTAGGTCGATCTTCAAGAAGATCTTTGCTCCTCCGAATTGGTCAAACAAGTAATCGATCCTAGGGAGTGGATAACAGTTCTTGATGGTTAGCTTGTTGAGTTGGTTGTAGTTGATGCACATACGCATCATGCCATCCTTCTTTTTAACAAAGAGAATTGGTGCTCCCCAGGGAGACACACTCGGTCAAATGTATCCTTTGTCTATTAGTTCTTGTAACTGTGTCTTGAGCTCTACCAGCTGTGGTGTACTCATACGGTACAGATTCCTAGAGATGGGTATGGATCCAGGGGTTAGTTCTATGGAAAAGTCTAAGTCCCGTTTGGGTGGTAACCCTGGTATCTCCTCGAGAAATACGTCTCTGAATTCTACTAGTATTGGGAAATCCTCGATCTTTTGTTCTCTATCGGCTTCTACTAATTGAAGGTGGATTGCAAATAGTTTACCACCCTTTCTTAAGCATTTCTTTGCTTGTAATGCAGATATCTGTCGTACTGACACTTCCTTCGGTATACCTTGGATGGTTCTTTGGTTCCCTTGACTATCTGTGCATAGGATTGACTTATTCAAGCAATCCAACAAGGTATGATGTCCTTCCAACCAATCCATGCCTATTATTATGTCATAAGATCCTAGCGGTAAGATGTTCAAATCTATCCTAGTTGAAAAACCGTTCAAATCTATCTCACAACTCTTAACTAGTTCGGAAACCTTTCATTTGGTACCACTGGCTAGTTGTACTAGCCATGGTGCTTTGTGACTTTCTCAGTTTAATTTGAAAGACTCTACTATCCTAGGAGAGATGTAGCTTCGGCAAGCACCGGGGTCTATTAGAACTGAAATGACATTATTAGATATCTTACCCTCAATTTCTACCATGGTGGCTTGATGATCTGCCTGCCGGCCATCAAGGGTGGCATAATTCCTAGGTGTCTTTTCCATGTCTCCCATGGTAGGCTCCATTTGGATGTTGTGTAATGTCCCATCTGTTTTGTTGGGGCAGTCTTTGTAGTAATGTGGTCCCTGGCATTTCCAACAAGAAATAGTTGGTGGGGCTGCCTTTACCCCTTTGTTGAAGGCTGGCATGTTGGCTGGTTGTGGCGGTGCATTTGGTCGAGCTTGGGGTCGGTTGAAACCTCTGTTGGGTGGGAAACTGTTGTTATGTTTCCAAAAAGATGGGGGTTTAAAAGCTGGTCTGCAGTTGTTTGAGAAGGTCCCGAATCTGTCCCTATTTCTGTTAATGTTGTCGTTCCTTGGCTTCCCGTGCTCATAGCACAGCCTGGTTTTATGTAGGGTTATATCAAGGGTTTTGGGCATGCCAAATTCTATCTTCTCTCTGAAATTTGGTGGTAGCCCACCCAAAAACTGCTGAATTTTAACCTTCTCATCCTTAATATAAGGCATATAGTGCATCAAGTCTAAGAACTGGTTTATGAAAGCTTCCATAGTCAGGGAGCCGATTTTTAACTCATGGAATTCTTTTATCTTCTTGTCTAAGAATATTTCAGACATATACTTGTCCTGAAATATTTTGCTTAAAGTGTCTCAGCTTATGTCTCGCAGTTCTTGTCCCTTGGTGTGTTTTAAGTCCCGCCACGATTTGGAAGCTTTTCCATTCAGGTTGTATATGGCTAGTCAGCCTTGCATCTCGCTGGAATAATTATGAACATTAAAGTATTTATTCATCTGTAACAACCATTCTTTAGCCTTTTATCTTGAGTTAACTTCCTCGTCATAAGTTGGGGATCTTATCTTTCGAAACTCTCCTTGTAAGCTGTCATCACTCTTCCTCCTTCTCTTGCAAGGAGGTGGGGAGCCATTGTCATGGGAAGAGCTTTTACAGTCCTCTTCCAATGGTTATGATTTATGTTCTTCTTTCTCTCCTATCCTACAACTAGCTTCTTTCCTTGTGTTAAGAGTGTTGACAGAAAGAGTGGGCTGTTCATGAGGCTTTGCCCCTGTTAGGTTTTGGAGTAGGGCTTTATTTATAGCCCACTGTTCTCTTCTTTCTTGCATATTCTCATCCCTAAAACTCTGGAATTATGCTTGTAGTTTCTGCATGTATTTCTCAAAATCTGAGTTGAGCTCCACCACAATTTCTTGCTCTCGTGGTGGGGAATTTAGGTTGCCTTGTATACTGCTACCTTGTTCTGCATTCATTTTTCTGCTACTGCCTGTACCTGAAATTTATATAAGTATCTGCTGATGGAAAACAATGTGTTAGTTAATTCTTTTCATAAAAACATAATACAATATTTTAAACACTTTCCTATATCTGCAGCTGTGTTTGGTAGTGAGCCCAATAGGTCACTTAGTGTTTGTAACTCACTATGATACCACTTGTAATGTCCCAAAAATAACAAAAATTTAAAATTTTTCCTGCCTGCAATAGTCATTAGTTTATAATAGAAGAATGCATACATTAGATGTAATAATGTTAAAAACATCCATACTTGTATGACACAATGTAAGCCTAATCCTTTTTCTTTTACATGGTCTCTTCTATATGTAAGTTTGGAATTTGCGGAAGCGATGTGGGAATAAAATGAGATCATGTTTTCATTCCAATTGAATCTCTTGGTAGAAAATAACACTCATTACTGTTTTAAGAATCCAGTGATTAAATTTAATGTCTAATGTTACCTTCAGGTAATGAGCTCCTTTGATGATGGTTTGTTGCTCACATGGTGGGTACTATACATTCAGGGGAAGGTAATTACATAACCCTGTAGGGTTTCCGAGAGGCATGGGTAAACTCCAGGGTTTGTTGGAATTACTTAGCATTGTTTGCTAATACCATCTCTTCCGTTTTATTGTCACAGGTGTCTCTGACATGACTGTGTTACCCTAGAATGCTAATATACAACCCACCACAGGTCCGTGGGTTACTAAATGTAAACTTTGGAGAATATAGTTTAAATGTCAAGGACATGTGACATTGATAACCTAAGAGTTTGTACAAGGGAGGTCTATGACCACGAAGCCCCTATTGGCACTTTGCAAGCTAAGGTGGCTAAAGTGATTTCGACTATACTATGGCCTTTGCACAAAAATCAAACCTCCACTTATGGTATGTTTGGTAGGTGCTAGAAATGCACTTTTAAAGTGCAGGGGTACTTGCTGTCAGTGGGATCTTTGTAGTCGAAAAGGGTTTTTTCCTTTGGTCATTGCTCCTGTATGTTTATGGTTTTCTTGCTCTGTATTTCATTGATGGTGGCTAAGCTGGGGTTCTGACCCGAGCTCTACTCGTGGTTAGTACCCTAACATTACTGATCCCAACAACTGGCATGGGTATCATACTCCTAATAGGAATGGCGGCTCCAAGCTATGCTAGAATTTCACCTTTCATCTTTAGATGTAAAAATCACATAGTTCTTTGACTGATAAAACTCTGTTTGTATGTGACAGGTGATACAATGCGTGATGCGAAGCCATGCCTGTCCAGAATCCTAAGGTGTGGCGAGGGAAATGGTAAGTATTGCCGACCAATCCGTTGCCCTATCTCTTTGCATCCTTGACGGTGTATGTATGCATCTGATTCTTGTTCTAAGAGCCTCTCTCATAAGCCTTTGGCTTACTATTCCATGTTGGAGAGTTATGTAACGTCGCCTATGGCTGGACCTGTGAACATTGGGGCTCGATATGGTCTTAGGAAATTCAAATATCACACAAGAGATTGTAATGTAACTGTGTATGTTTTATAAGTTGGGTCCTCTCCTATTACTTGGAGTTTCCAGTCCTAATACTCTGTAATTTGACATAATAATTTGCGTTGGGGTTTTATCCTTTTGTTGTGGCTATCACAATGCATAACATTCTTCTTTTTTTGGTTTACGCCCATACTGTGAAATGTATAATCTATTTGCTTTTTAAAAGAAGATGGGATTCCTACCTGGGATGTATGATTGCAACGATTTCAAATGGTAATTGTTATTTTGTATTCCTGTATGAGTATACCTTGAAGCTTGTATTGGTCTGATTTTAAAAATGTGGAAAAATCTCTGTGGGTTTTTATAAAATGTTGTGTAGACATTTAAATGGGTAAAGGCCCTCGACGCCTTTAGTTTGGAAACATAGCTAGGTTTAAAATGGTTTCCTTTTGGATTGTCCTCTAAATATTGCATTGATAGTGAACCTAGGGTTTGAGTAAGGTGATCCTGGTTAATTGACCTCTGCATTTACTGGATGTAATACTGGTGTGATGAATGCCTCAGATTTATACCCAGTATCTTATTTGTTTGTAGGCATGACTCCTATAGAGTAACATTCACCGGTTGTTGGCTTGAGGATGCCATGGGATTTGACCCTAGACTTAAGCTTCAATAGGCACCTGTGTATAAATCTTTAACACTTGTAATCATCGTTGAAAATACTTGTATGGCTGTTGGTATAAGTTCTTGATTTGACAGAGTACTAATTCTGTGTGTTTTGGAACATCCCGTTGTCTCCTTGAAGTGCTAGAATGATAGGTAATAGCGATAGCTATGTAAGGATGTTATTTTCTTATGAGAAGACAAGTGTATGCGAATGTAAAGATTTATGTCCTAACTATTGACTCTGTTTTTGTAATAGAATATATCCATGAAGAAGAAAATATCAGTCTCTGTTTTTGTAATAGAATACATACGTAATAGAAAAACTACTTAATTCGATGAAGAAGAAAATATCAATCATTTTTGTTTTGTAATAGGATATAAATAGTTGACTGTAGCGGATGTTGACTGAATTTGATATAAATTTGATTAGTTGGGTTTGTAAAAGTTTAGTCTAGCAAACAATGAGTTCTACTAAAAATGATTTTCAGTAGTTATAAAACTGTGTTGCAATTTAAACAAGAATTTATGGACAGATAATAGATATATAAAAGATTAGACTTTGATGAAATAAAACCACAATACGATTGGCTAGCAAAGGCTAGCTAGCTAGATCTGCTAGGCAATGCAATTGGATTTTGGGCAATTCTCGAATTTAAGCTAGTATATAGAACCCTACTATTTTAACATTCTATTTGTAAAAGAAAATAATTAAATGGGAAAGTCCCATAGAAATTGTGTACCTACTGATTCCTGTAGCTTGCTCCTACTAATAATGCCTTGTTGATTCCTGTAGCTTGCTCCTGTCAATAATGACCTGCACACTTAGCGAACTAGTGAATGAAAACTACTGGACTCTTAGGTAACCTGTTAACTGATCTTGGATGGATGACTTTGGTACTAACACGTTCCTCACAAGCATTATTCTACAACCATTCCTGGTTCAGTAAGAATCCCCTCGAGCTGGTTTTGACATGCAAACTGAGAAGTAAAGGCCCTAGATGTGTAGCTGGTGCAGATCTGAAAAATCTATAGGAAGAGTTCACTTCCTAGAGCAGAGAGTTCTTCTTGGCATAATAATACCAAAAGAAACAAAAGATCCCCCAAACTTTGGGGTCTTTCCTCCTTAAGTAGGAAAATCTTGAAAATAGGACTGTTGGGATTTACTAGTTTCTTTAAAACAATTTAAATTATAAAATAGTATTTGTTTACTTAACAGCTAGTTATTTAGGAACTAGGACTTCTCACTTTGTTTGGTGAAAGTGTTTTTGATATTTAATCTTTGTATAATAATAATGATATAAAAATTACAATTCAGTCTAAATATTAATAACTAATAATTAGTAAGTGGTAGCCCATTTATGTATAAGTATACATGTAATAAGTAACCATATAATATTTTGAAACTCCTAGATAATAATACTTAGCTTTGTGGTTCTTAAGCATTTGTTTCACATGATGCTTCTTTTTAATTCTTTTTAAGGAAAGGGGTCCACTTCTTCGGACGATTTCGGTAAGCTGGTAAGGCACCTCTAGTCTCTCCTTTTGCATGTCAGATTCCCTCGTTTTAACATGGTAGTTCTCGCAGTAGATGATGATAATAAGATTTGTTTAATGAAGTCAAAATAGTTGTGATAAGACACGTAAGTGCTATTTAGAGTCCTCTCGACTCAACACTTGAGATCTAGTAACCCCGAGTGCTCTTCGGAGCCTTTTAACTAAAGACTCTCACATGGGCGTTACGTTAATGCAATTCCAGAGCCTCTGCTCAACACTAGAGCTAGAATTTGGTTGTGAGGCACATCTAGGATATTTAATTGGCCTCAGATCTGGTAATCATTTCTTTCAACCTTGGAGTGCTCCAGGGCTTATGCCCAACACTCAACGTACCTCGGGGCTTAGGCCCAGTATGTAGTACAAGTCCTCTAGATACATCGGGGCTTAGGCCTAGTATATAGCTCATTCATGTGTTTCTGAGTCCATGCTGAACACACTACAAAATCAGCCATATGAATCATGCTCTGCATAGTATAATGTAACCAAAGAGAAAAACTCAGTATATCATAATTTGTAACAAATTCTCATAATACCACATAGTTTATTCATTTGAGCTTTCCTGCCTAGTATATATATCCAACAATGAAACAATCAGGGTCCATGCCCAATATATCAACTCATGAAAGCATAAATCAAAATATACTAATGTTATGCTAAAATAATAAATCATAGTTTATTCATTCGGGCTTTCCTGCCCAGTATATATATCCAACATTGAAACAATCAGGGCCCATGCCTAATATATCAACTCATGAAAGCATAAATCAAAACATACTAATGTTATGCTAAAATAATAAATCACATATGCTGGGGCCGTGGCCCGATATAACCTCAATACATCATTAGTCCAAAAAGTTGGGATATTACACCTTGAGTGATGTCACGTCCTCATAAAATTTGAGGAGGATATCAACTCTTAAAAGGTGTCTTGTTTGAGGAGTAATGGGATGAGGATATAAATCTCTCTCCCTATCCCTAGATTCCCACTCTCTCCTAAAGATGTATTGATCAGGTAGTGCTTATTCATGTTGCGTAGCCTCGTGGCACTAAGGTCTATGTTTCACATATAACATCAATCAGACTCATAAATATACATATAAAAGAATTATATCTACTAAAATAATATATCAATTTTTTTGCAAGAAAATGACACATGGAACTCTAGTATAATACTATGCACTGACATCAGTGCGCATTCATCTGTTATGCACTGTCCACAGTGCATTCCAATATGTCAAACACATCACTAAGGTATTTCTATAAATTATAAAAATCCTATTACCAAGATAGTGCATCAAACTACAAATGTACCATAGTGTTTGTAATAATTGGTTTTTGGTGCACCTACTGCACATTTGTGCACCAAACAACGATGCATAGATGTGAACTAGAAGCACCATTGAATTATCATTTTTAGGAAAAACATTTTTTAATTCATTTTCGAGAGTCGGTGCATCTATATCAAGTAAACGCCTCACGATCGGTGCGCTTATCTAAAAAAAATTACAATGGTTTATTTAAATTTATTAAAAATAGATAATGTGATCACAGTGCGCTTACTTCACGTCATATCCCGAAAAAATAGTGCATTGACATGCACTAGGAGGACCATTCAATTCAGTTTTTTTAGCCAATGGAAATTATTAAAGTGTAGGATTAATTTTCTTACTATTAAGTCATTGACCGTAACAGATGTGTTGAATTAAACTCGAAGCACCATTATTTATGATATTTTATGCTTGATAGGGATTGTGTCCAAGGTGTGCCCAGTACACGTCAGAGCATAGAAATGAGATGCACCTGCAACAATTAATTACTAAGAATATGCGAAATAGCAGAAATAATAGAACAGAATCACTTTTATATTGATCACAGGCCACTTCGAGGGGGAAACCTCCTTTGAGCAAGCTCAATACAATTAACTTCAGGGTGCCTTCAATGACCTCAGCACACACTTATATACTAAGTCTATGCCCAATACCATGAGTCAAAACCATGGGACATATAATACTACGGGACGACTTACAAACCATATGCGTCCAATACTATGGGTCAATACTATGGGATAATATAAACTACGGATCAACAAATACTACGGGACGACTTACAAAGCATATGCGTCCAATAACAATATACTAACATAGTAAAGAGAAGGGTTTACATAGGTTCCTAACATCCCCTCTCCCTTAGAAAAAGCTTTGTCCTCAAAGCTTTGGTTGGAGAAATTGCTGCAGAAGCTGAAGGAGTGGTTCCCCGGTAGCATCCTCGGGTTGCATTTCAGGCCACTGACGCCTTTGGAGTGTCAAGGAGGATTGCTTGGAAGGCTGTAGATGAAGAAGAACCCTGTCAGCTGCATGGAAAATGCGCTCAGAACGGTGCTGATCGGCTTGTTGATTCAGGCGAATTCTGGCCATGTGAAGATTGTCCTGCAGAATGAGAAGAATCTGATTGCGGTTTCGCAGAACCGAGTCAATTGCCTGAACTGGGGAGCTGCTAAGGGTGTATGGAAGAAGAACTGGTGGTGTTTGTCCATAGACTGCTTCATATGGTGTTCTGTGAGATGTGGCATTGTACCACCAGAGCACTGCTAGGAAATCCATAGAAATAGTTGGCCAAATCTGTTTAGGGATGGGCAAGGGTTTGAGCAATCCCGAAAGGAGTGTCGTTTCACCCTTGTTGACTTGGAAAGTATCATCGTCAGCCACCATCTGTTGAATTGTCATTTTTAGTCCCTGCCAAAAGAAGTTACATTGTTCTTGGTCATACCTGTTGCAGAACCCAGAGTGCCCTGTTGATGAAGAAGCATGGAGTTCATAGAAGAGAGAGCCATGTTGAACATGTTGCACCCAATTTGGAACAAGCAGAGAAAGAGTTGTAAGAGAAACTGGGTCATCAATTGTGCAAGAAGGAGCATCTTCCACCATATTTTCCTTACCCTTCTTGTAAGTGATCACATAGGGATAACCCATGAGGTGGATAACCCATTTCAGGTGTGTTGGGGAGGAAACCCATTGTTCCAGAAAATTTTCCAGACGCGGGAGATCAGTCTTGATGCAGAAATAATTCCCTAATAGGTATGGCTGCCACTTCTGTATTGCATGCAAAATAGCCATCATTTCCTGCTGAGAGGTAGATGTGGCTAAATTCTTACCGGAAAGGTCTTGTGAAGGTAGCAAGCGCATTGGTTCAGCAAAGATACCTGCATATCTATCCAAGGAAGTAGTGGAGACTATTGATGGGTGCATCTGAATGGAATTGAGCTGAGCGATGACACCATGTGAATTCTTCTTAAGGAGTTTTTCCAGGCGATGTGAACTGATGATGCAGAGAGACCCTGGTTGTAAGCCCATAAATTTGTGTTGTGCCCCATTAACTTTAAATTGCATCCAAAGTTCAGCAAAATCCCATAAGATGGGGCCAAGTGTGCGTAACCATTGAACGCCGAAAACCACATCACATCCGCCTAAGGGCAAGACAAACATGTCAGAGCGTAGGTTATAATATTCCATAGAGATACGCACATTGTGACACTTCCCCTTGCAAGGTAAGGTGCCCCCATTAGCAACCATGACTTCAAAGCTGGAGCAAGGATGGACAAAACAATCAGCCTGTTTGGCAATCCGAGGGTCAATGAAGTTATGAGTGCTACCAGAATCAATGAGTATGGTAAGAGGGAGCTTCTTGAAGTATCCCTTGACCCACATTGTTTGTGGGGTGGTGACGCCGGTTACAGCATGGAGAGAGATCTCAGGTGGGTCATCCTGAAATGGGGTGTCAACAGGCGGGTGTTGAATGTCGATCTGATCATCCACTGTATCTGTAGCTGCTTCACCAAGTTCTAAGGCAGGCGGAGAATCCACATCTAAGAGATAGAGCTTTTGTTGAACACATCTATGTCCCCGAGTGAATTTCTCATCACAATTATAGCAAAGCCCTTTTTCTTGGTGTGCCTGCATTTCTATTTCAGACAAATGCTTGATAGGAGTTGGTTGAGGAGAAGGCGTGATGGGAGGTCGTTGGGAACCCATATTTATGAAGAGAACAAGGGTGGGTTTGGAGCGTTGTTGAGCTGCAATCTTGTCCTCAGCCAGCTTAGCCAACCCTAGTACTTCCATCATTGTGTTGGGACAAAACATTTTGACCTCTGAGCGAATTTCAGCCTTGAGACCACTTATAAAACAACTCCTGTAGAATTCATCAGAGAATCCTTCTGTGTGATTGGCCAATTTCTCAAATTCTGTCTGATACTCTCTCACTGTGCCAATTTGGTGAAGTTTAGTGAGTGCTCCTGCGAAATCATCAAAAGCACTAGGGCCAAATCGTGGCAAAATGAGTTGGCAAAAATCTGTCCAGTTTGGCTCGGGATGAGCTTTGCTGTACCAACGATACCATTGAAGGGCTTCCTGTTCCAAATGAAAGGATGCAAGTGGAACTTTCTGGACATCAAAAGTATTATGCAGACTGAAATATTGTTATGCTCGGTATATCCATCCAGTCGGATCAGTACCATTGAAGCGAGGAAAATCAAGCTTCGGCCCATGAAAATTGTTGGAAGAAGAGAACCTGGTAGCTGTAAAAGATTATAGATGTCGGTTATTGTTCATGGTTGAATGCTGAAGATGGAGGCTGAGAAATTTTTCATCCAGATCTTGGAGTTTGGTTTGGATGGCTGCAGGTGCTTCCTCCATGGTGTTTGCTCCTACACGGGTGACAACCATAACCAGGAGAGGCTACGGCTCGAAAGGGATCTGGAACAATGCTGAATAGATTGAAAATGGCCGAATCTGGAATGGCTTGCAAATGGATCTGAAACGGCGCAGCAGTGATCAACAATAGTTCAGCTGAAAGTAGATATGGACCCCAAGTATGTGTGGCTTTATAACAGTTCAAGGGTTTCACTCGGCCACCAAGGCTGTCTTACGGCTTGCATATTGGGGCAGTACCCCTCACTCCACGGCTCAGGTAAAACTGATAACCGCTTTGCCACAAACGACAGCTCTTGGTTTACCTCACGGGTGGGAACTAGTCAATCAAGTAGGGGTCATTGCCCTTTTCACTAGCAGGTCCTCTCAATGGGCCAGCTACTTCAGGGTTCCTATGGTACTCCTCACAATACATTTTAGGGCTTATGCCCAAGTACTTCCCATAGTTAAGTGGATAGGGATGATTCCCAAATCCGAACCTGCAACAAAAAAAATTTGGGCAGAAATTCCACCCAATGTTCAAAAACCGGATCTATATTACTCAGAATCGCTATTATAGCATGTTTCCGGAACTGGAACAACCACTCTGCTTCTACCCATGAAAGCATAATAGAAATCTGGGCACTCGGTCAAAAGATTTTCTCGCCGCAATTTCCACGGCCGTCACCGAAATTCTGAAAAATTGCCGATTTTAAATCCGCGATATCTCCACTTTTAGAACTCCAAATGAGATGATTTTTTTTTTGAAATTGCGTATTTTTGAAAGAGGAATTCAGATATGCAATCAGTTTCTTCTGATTTTGTGCATAAAGTTTCATAAATTGATCTGAAAGTCACCGCCGAAAAAAAGAAAAAAAAAATTCCCACTTGTGCCAAGGAAAGTGCTCTGATACCAGATGAGATGCACCTGCAACAATTAATTACTAAGAATATGCGAAATAGTAGAAATAATAGAACATAATCACTTTTATATTGATCTCAGGCTACTTCGAGGGGGCAACCTCCTTTGAGCAAGCTCAATACAATTAACTTCACGGTGCCTTCAATGACCTCAGCACACACTTATATACTAAGTCTATGCCCAATACCATGAGTCAAAACCATGCGACATATAATACTATGGGACGACTTACAAAGCATATGCGTCCAATACTATGGGTCAATACTATGGGCTAATATAAAGTACGGATCAACAAATACTACGAGACGACTTACAAAGCATATGCGTCCAATAACAATATACTAACATAATAAAGAGAAGGGTTTACATAGGTTCCTAACAAGAAAAATGGTACATACGCTGACATGCACTAGGATCACCATTGTTTATGTTATTTATGGTTTATATGGAATGTGTCCATGGTGCATCAATGGCACGTTCGAGCATCGCATATCGGTGAGCTAACATGCACTAGGAGCATCGTTGTTTATATTACTATATGGTTGGTGGGGAATGTGCCAACGTTATGCCTACTACAAGTTAGACCACAGATAGTTGGTGCGTTGACATGAACTAGGAGCATTGTTGTTTATGATATTTATGGTTATTGGGGAATGTGTCTATGGTGCATCTACTACACATCAGAGCACCAATAATCGATGCACTGACGTGCACTAGGAGCACCGTTGTTTATGTTATTTTATGGTCGATAGGGAATGTGTCCTATTCATTTTGGAGCTTGATCTCGTTATTCATAGGTCATGTTTCATCCATGTCTGGATCCCAACCCTTGGAGGGGGTTCACGGGAAGCACCCCTGTAGTGAAAATTTTGAAAAAAATGCCTTATAAAATGTTGTAATTTCATAGGCTTTACTTGGTCAATAATGGATGATTTATGGGCCCATGGTATTGGGTGTTCCATAGTATTTTCCCATGCTAATCGCTCTTTAAAAGAAAGGCATTGTAACACGGCTGTGTATTGTAGCATTGTAAATATCTCTGATTATGTGATTGTGAGAGAGTGAAGAGGAAGTTGTAGCAGATGTGCTGCAGGTTGTATCCCTTCATTTGTTGGATGGTATAATAATAAGGACTAGAAATTTCTATGTGGACATATCCCATCTTGGGTGAACCATGTTATATTGGTGTCTCTCTTGTAATGTGGTGTATGCGATTTGTATTTGCATATTTTTTTAGTGTTATTTCTCTACAATCCTATTTTTCTAACAATTGATATCCGAGCCAAAGGTCTATTTGGCATATAAACTCATAGGAAAGAAGGGTTTCAGTATTGAGTGGGAGCAATGGCAGAAGAATGAATGTATAAGGTCGAGAAATTTAATTTCCAAAACTACCAGTTATTGAAGATGCAAATGGAGGACTATCTGTACCAGAAGAATCCATTCCTACCATTGGGAGAAAAAAAAAAAAAAACCAGTGACTATGAAGGATGAAGAATGGGAGGTTCTTGATAGAAAGGAATTGGGAACAATACGGTTGTGCCTGTCTTCATCAGTGGATTTAAATATTTCAAACGAAAAGACAACGAAGGGTCTGATGAGTGCATTGGGTAAGCTGTATGAAAAACCCTCCAACAGGATATTTACACTGAAGCGTTTATTTAATATGAATATGTCAGAAGCTGAATCTATTACTGATCATTTAAATGAATTTAACATGATTACAAATAAGCTAATTTTTGTAAAAGTGAACTTTGGTGATGAGGTTAGGGCTCTTCTAATCTTGTGTTCACTGCCAGAAAGATGGAATAGCTTGGTCATGGCTTTAAGTAACTCTGTATCTGGTTCAAACACTTTAAAATTTAATGATGTTGTTGGTGTTATTCTTAGTGAGGAAATGCAAAGGAAAAGAACATGTGAGACATCCGATAATGAATTGACCATGGAGAGAAGGGGAAGAGAAAGCGAGAGAGGAAAGAGCCCAGGTAATCGCAACAAGTAGAGGAAGGGAAGATCCAAGTCCAGATTGGGAAAGACAGAGTGCTGGAACTATGGAAAGAAAGGACATATGAACAAAGACTACAAATCTCTAAAGAATAAGGAGACCGATAGCAGGAGACTACTCATGAAGCAAATGTAGTAGGTGATTTGTTACAAGATTATTCGATTCTTGCATTAGATAATATTAGTGATTACTAGGTAGTATATTCAGGGTCTTCATGTCATGCTACACCTAATAGGAAATTCTTTCATGATTATGTTGCAGGCAATTTTGGACATGTTTTATTGGGTGATGATGAACCATGTAAAACTGTTGGAATGGGTAAGATACGGATAAAGTTAAAGAATGGTGAATGGATGCTGAAAGATGTAAGGCATATTCCTAATATGAAAATAAATCTGATCTCAATAGGGAAGTTGGGAGATGGTGGTTGTTCAGCTATGTTTGGAGAAACATGGTAGAATATCACTAAATGATCAATGGTGATAGGAAAAGGAGACAAGATAGGTACATTGCATTTATGTCCTCATAATACCCGGATTGTTCTATTTCTTTAGCTTCCAGAGAACATTTACAACATTGTGGCATCATAAGCTTGGACACATGAGTGATAAGGGGATGCATATTATCCACTCAACAAATTAGTTGCTACTAGATCTAAAGTAGGTTAGTTTGGAATTCTGTGAGAGCTGTGTTTATGGAAAACCTAAGAGAGTCAGATTTATATGGGTTGCGAAACAGAATAAGAGTGAAAATTTACAACTTGTATGTACATATGTATGGGGACCGGCTCAGTTACAATCTCTTGGTGGCTCTTATTATTATTTTACTTTTATTGATGATGCAACTAGAAAAAATTACGTTTATTGCATTATATAGAAATCTAATGTGTTAGCTACTTTTAAGAAATGGAAATATTTGGTTGAGAATGAGACAAGAAAAAGGTTGTAGTGTCTCATATTTGATAATGGAGGTGAATACTGCAGCAATGAGTTTGATAGTTACTGTTCATACAATGGAATTCATAGAGAGAAGACAATCCTAGGAACACCACAAGAAAATTGTGTCAAAAAGGATGAACAAAAAAATCATGGAGCGTGCAAGGTGTATGAGATTGCAAGTAGGGTTTCCCTTACAGTTTTGGGAAGATGTTGTAGATATTGTTGTTTACTTAATAAACAGAGGGCCTTCAAGTGCTTTGGATGGTGGCATTCTAGAGGAGGAATGGTCATGTAAAAAGGTAAACTAAAACTTTTTTAGAACTTTTGGTTGTTAAGCATTTGTCCATATTGATAAAGAAAATAGAACAAATCTTGAGGCTAAATCTAAGAAATGTACCTTTATTGGATACTGGGTTGATGATTTTGGTTATCGTTGATGGGATTATGAAAATAAAAAAAATCATTAGGAGTATAGATGTGGTATTCAATGAAAATTTCATGTATAAATATTAATTGCAGGGAAAGAAATAGAAAAAAGAAAACACAGAGTACACAGTGCTTGATGAAATCAATGAAAATGAAGTTCCAAAGGTGTCAGAAAATCAAGAACAACAACAAGTACCTCAAACTCCTATAAGTGTTAGAATATCTACCAGGTTAAGGAGACCCCCTGAACGATTCTCTCCTTCACTATATTATTTGTTGATGGTTGATTCTCGTGAACCAGAATGTTATGAAGAAGCAATGTAGACGGAAAGTAGAAAGAAGTGGGAGCAAGGCATGAATGAGGAGATGGACTCATTGGTAAGAAAACAAACTTTGGATTTTGTTCAGTTTCCTACTGGTAAAAGAGAAAAGAATAAATGGGTTTATAGGTTGAAGGAAGAAGATGGAGGACATAAGCGGTACAAGGCCATACTTGTTGTAAATGGGTTTGCACAGAAGAAAGGTATAGATTTTGATGAAATATTTCTCCTATTTTTAAAATGACTTCAATTGGAAATATTTTAAGTTTAGTGGTAGTAGAAGATTTGCATATTGAATAGTTAGATGTAAAAACAACCTTTCTCCATGGGGATTTGGAGGAGGAAATTTATATGCTGCAGCCATAGGGGTATGAGGTTAAAGGGAAGGAGAATTTGGTATGCAGGTTGAAGAAGAGCTTGTATGGCCTAAAGCAAGCTCCAAAGCAGTGGTATTTGAAATTTGATAGGTTTATGACAGAACAAGGTTATAGTAGAAGTCATTTTGACGAGTGTGTTGATTTCAAGAGGCTAGATAATGGAAGATATATTATATTATTATTGTATTTGGATGACATGCTTGTTGTAGGGTATAACATGCAGGATATAAATGTGCTCAAAAGTAAGTTAGCGAATTCATTTTTGATGAATGATTTGGGTGTTGTAAAGGAAATCCTTGTTATGAGAATAATAAGAGACGGGAAAAATGGCAAATTGACAATGTCTCGAGGTGAGTACATACAAACGGTGTTGGAGAGGTTTAGAATGCAGAATGCAAAACTAGTTGGTACGCCTTTGGCTAGTCATTTCAAATTAAGTAAGGAAATGTGTTATACGACGCAACAAGAGATAGATTACATGTTGAGGGTTCCCTATTCATTAGAAGTTGACAGTTTTATGTATGCCATGGTGTGCACAAAACCAGATATTGCACACGTAGTGGCAGTTGTGAGAAGGTATATGAAAAATATAGGTAAATAACCTTGGAAGGAATTACAGTGGATTCTCAAGTATTTGAGAGGTATTACTACTCATGCATTATGTTTTGAAGGTTCAGACACTATTCTACATGGATATGTTGATGCAGATATGGAAGGTGATAAAGATAGCAGGATGAGCACCATAGGGTATCTCTTTATTGTATGGGGAACAATAGTAAGTTGGATTTCGAAACTACAAACGCTTGTTGCACTTTCAACAATGGAAGAAAAGTATGTTGCTGCTACAGAGGTTAGTAAAGAGATGATTTGGTTATAGAGGTTCATGCAAGAATTGGGTAAGAAGCATGAGAACAAAGGGTTGTAGAGTGGCAGTCAAAATGCCATTCATATTGCAAAGAAATCATCATTCCATTCTAATACTAAACATATACAACTCAAGTACAATTTCATACAGTTTATTCTAGAAGATGAAGTGTTGAATCTGGAAAAGATACACACTAGCCAAAATCCTGTAGACATGTTGACAAAGGTAGTAACCAGAGAGAAAATGATTTCCTACTTGGTTTCAGTTGGTCTTCAAGCATGAAGGTCAAGAAGAGAAATTTTCCATATCCAAGGTTTAGCGCATAGTCCAGTAAGTGCAGTAGTGGTGGAGTTTCTATGGTCAGTGTCCAAGTGGGATATTGTTGATTATAGAGCTTAATCTTCCTTATTCATAGGTCATGTTTCATCCGTGTTTGGAACCCATACCATTGGGGTGGGGGTGTTGGGGGGGATTTCCTTCCCAAAATAGTCTCCATGGGGGGTCTAGGGGGGGAAACGACTATTTTGGGAGCCCCCCCTGGCGGAGGTTCAAGGAAAGCATCCCCATAGCTAAAATTTCGGAACAAATGCCTTGTAAAATGTTGTAATTGCATAGTCATGACTTGGTCAATAATGGGTGATTTATGGGCCCATGGTATTGGGTATCCCATAGTATTTTCCCATGTCAATCCCTGTCTAAAAGGAATTCATTGTAATACGGTTGTGTATTGTAGCATTGTAAAGATCTCTATGATTGTGTGATACAGACCGTGAGAGAGTGAAGAGGAAGTTGCAATAGATGTGCTGCAGGTTGTATCCCTTCATTTGTTGGATGGTATAATAATAATGAATGACAATTTTTGTGTGTACGTAGCCCATCTTGGGTGAACCACATTATATTGTTGTCTCTCTTGTAATGTGTTTTATGTGATTTATATTTGCATCTTCTTTATTGTTATTCCTATGCAATCTTGATTTTCTAAAAAAAGTATTGTAGTTGTATAGATCTTTTTATGGCACTTTCCTATTAAATCAATTTGTTGACCATTAAAAACCATAAAAAAAAGATACTTCATAGGGTATACAAAAGGGTTTAATTATTTTTCATGATTGATATCCAAAAAATTATTTGTCCTTCTTGAATCTATGACAATATTGGTACTCTTATCTTGTGATACCATTGAGCTTAATGCATTTGGTTCCATTGTTCCTATAATACTTGTTGTAAGTGATATCATTTGTTTTTCACACTAAATGTCCTGTGAAATTCCATTGTTCCTTGAATGAAGTGGAGTATATCTTATTATATATTGTTGCACTTCTTCATCCCAAGTCTACTTAGTGCATGTGACTATTGCAAATGATACATTCAGTGATTTTGCATCATCGTCAGATTCTAGCATGAATTCGTCAATGGAAACCTCTAGTTCCTTCCCATCTATAATAATGAAATGATATAAGTGATTGTATGCATATTAATGTGATAGAACCCACTCCTTCCTTAATTCACTTATGGTAATTTTTTCCCATTTTATTGTTGCATTGTTAGAGTTACTACTAGGGGTATCTAGTTATATTTCTATTGATACCACTATTATTTTGGGTTGTTTCGTTTCTCTCCTAGTGGACACATTTATTCATAGCATTTTCATATGCCCTCCTTTCACCATGAATAACCTTGGTCAAATCTTAATAATGAACGCCTTTCAAATTTGGATTCCATAGCTTTTTCCTTCAGCCTCTATTTTTCCATGGATGAAATGTTCTTAATTTTTAGCTCTTTCTTTATGTGTTTCCTTAGCTTTAACACATCTGATTGGATGAGTTGATTTTCTAATAACCCATGTATTTTCATGTGCAGTGCTTTCCATTCATGCATGAATTCATCCACATTAGCTTTTGTTGTAATTTGGTGAGTTTTGAGAAAATATTGTCCTTGCAAATATTTTGAAATATTAATTTAAATTTATGTTTAAAATTTTCATATTTAGATGAAAAGATTAAATATTTCGACCACATGTACCAATTGTATATATTTCCTTGTAAACGAATGGAAGTGTGCTTCAATTTTTCTTCATCCTTCTAAATATTGTATACATGTCAAAGCACTCATACACTTTTTTAAACAAATACACACAATACTTTTCATCCCCATAAATTTTTTATAACTCTAGTTTGGACATGAATGGACCCAAATATTTGTGGAATTACGTAGGATGGTTTTTGTTGGTGGGGAATGATTAGTAATTTATTCACGGGTTTGCTTGGTAGTGATATGTTTGTAATTGAATTTTGTGGTTTAATGTTGGGAATGTCTTAGGAGTTTTAATTCTTCCTTAAATGCAACCTTGGTTTCTTTGATGGCCTTCTAAATTGTTGTTGTTAATTCTTGTTTTAATGTATCATGGATTTGTTTAATTTCCTCTTTCATACTATCATGGGTTTATTTTATTGCTACCTCTATTTTTTCTTTCTCTTCATTAATCTGCTTCACTTCATTATTTTATTTCCTTGAAACCCACAAAAGTAGTATTAAGCTTGACCTCATAATTTCAAGGATTCAAAGACTTTGTATTAGTGGGGTGTGAATAGTGGCACAAGAACCAATTGCTAGTCACAATTATAGATTTTTTTTAACAAATTCCATCATTTTGAGACTATTATTGTGAATATAGACATTACATTGTAGAAGAAAAATAGCAAAGCAATGCTAGAATAAAGTGATTTTTCTAAGTTGTAACAATTTAAACAAAACTCATATACTATTGAAGTTGATTCCATTTCCTAACTTTCATCTTTCTACACCATATTATAATTGGCTGTGCATGTACTTGTAATAATTTCTCCTAGTGAACATATAGAAGTTTTTGAGATTTCCATTGAAATGAATTTGTGAAGAGAGGGAATCATTAACTTGCATTATCAATTATGCATCTTAATTTAAGATGGATCTAGGGATGTTAATTTCTTTGTTTCAAGTGGACATCTATCTTTTTAATTTTTTTATCACATTAAGTTACATAATATTAAAAAATTCTCATACTAAGTTGTAAAGCACCTCATTACTCAATGCTATAAAACTCTATCAATATATAAGTAATTCACATGGTCATCAACACCCACATAGCAAATATAATACTACTATATAGTTGATGCTTTTTCTTATGATATTATCGGCATTCTACATTTTATATATATTATAATGCCTTCTTGGTAGGAATTATAGAGGAATTATAGAGATTTATTATCATACCTCTTCATTTTATTATTGAATGCCTTTCATTTAAATGCTTGGAATTATTATATTAAAATTTATTACGAAAAATAATGTGCTTGTGACAACCTTTTATTATAATAAAAAAATTAGAAAACTATTGAAGGCTCAACTTGTATTGATTAAATTAATACATTAATCTTTCAACAACATATTGTGAAAAATATTGAAGGATTTTATAATAACCAAAATGTATTGTTAACAACCTATTGTATTGATTAAATTAATACATTAATCTTTCAACAGCGTATTGTGAAAAACATATTGTGAAAATCATGTGATACATAAATATAATGCAATTTATTAATTTAAATGACAAAAGGGTTAAAACTAAACTTGCCATTTGAAGAAGTTTAATCAAATTATTAAAATACCAACATATCTATTTAATTTGTGATCACCATAAAATAAATTTTAAAAGTATATTTGTTTCATTATTTCAAATTGTAAAATATAAACATCTATCAATGTAATTAAAAGTAAAGCAATAAAATACATCTTACACTAAAATATTTATAAATATAAAATACAAAATAAATATATAATTTAATGGTCCATAAAATATAGAATAAAGGGTGAATAAATTACACTTAACACATTCCTTAGGTTAGATTATAGATTCTAAAATCAATAAAAAATAACTTAAAACATATACAATTTTATTAAATTTGTAAAAGATATTTAATTTAATTAAACATATAATAATTTTAAAAAAAATTATATACATTAAAAAAAATTAAAATCATAGTTAACATCGATAGAAGTCCTAACAACCAAATTTTGTAAGAAACAAAAGCATACAGAGTTACCCTAGACATTAAAACTCTTTAAAAAGTTGGCAATCAATACTTGTATAGGATAATCATCACAAATAAACCATGTGATAATATAAAATATAAATAAAATTAATTAATAATATCCAAAAACAATTTTGGATTATGGATTGAATTTAATCTTAAATTGAGCCCAAGCTTGGATTGAAGTCAATTAGGGATTGAAATATCAATTTTAAACTGAGCTTAATCTTGGATTGAAGTCAATTATGGATTGAATATCAATCACTTTTAAATATGTAATCATGATTGATATATGTTGATGAATAAATATCAGTGACATTTAAAAATGCAGTTGTTACTAATTAATATATAATTAACGCAAAAAATTTATATTTAAATCGAATGTTTACATAGAAATAAACATCAAGCTGTATTCCAATTAACGACACCAAAACTGGAACTTGATTAAGAGTAGAAAATTAACAAAATCTAATGCCCAAATCTTATATCCTCTAATTCTTTTAGAAATCTTTACAGATATGTAAGAGTAGAAATCATCAAAACTTATATCCTCTAATTCTTTTAGAAATCTCTACAAGTATGCAGATTTTAGGACGGAGAAGAAATTTCAACCGCCGTCAATTACGTCTTCTGATCTTACCATGACCAAGCTAGGCCAAAACTTAGATACAATGCCTAGTGACTGCTGTCAAATCCCTCACTCCTCTTCCTTGAAATTAAGTCCGGGCAGAATCGACGCTTGTTGAGAAGCCGCTGAATTGGTACCGAACCGGTTCCACTACCATGCATCCTGATGTTTCTCAAAGCCAGGAAAATTCAATCAGGTTTAATATTTCAAGAGGGGAAATGTTACACAGAATATGACCTCCACTAGTTTTATAGCAGAGCACTGCACTCTAGTATGTGCAGTCTATCGCCTTTTGGAAACAGAAATCAATTATTTCATCCAGCTTCAAATTTGCAGGTGCCGCGTGATCGCTTTTACCAATGATGGATGCCAGATACTGGAAAGCAACTTCGTTACATGGAAGGGTGACTCCCATCTGGTGACCAAACCCATATACCTCTTCGGCTTTCTCTAACAATGCCCGGAACAGATAATGATTGAAATAAGTGGCAGGAATCATAAATCTACTTCGTTCCTTTCCAACATACACTGCACAGTGTCCCTTGGGAATATCTGTAGGCAGAGCACTGCATGATCTGCCCATGGCTTCGTCTTCCATGACGAAGTACTAAGTCTTCTTTGCAGAAAGGGCATATCCGATCGATTTATAGCCCTTTGCAAACCTGCAGAACGCCCTCATTATCTTCTTCGAAAGAAGAACTTGAGGGTTTCTTAATCTTCTCGCCATTGCCGATGATTTAGACGAGATTGGATGACAGAAAAGCAAACTAGAAACTTTTGCTTATAACCACGTACTAATGGGAAGGTTGCAGAAGACTTGATGTGAAAATAATACATACGTTTGTTATATATAACAAGGGAAGGTTAGGCTCCACCCCGCAGAGCCAGAGAGTTCATGTGAAGAGATTGTATCGGTGGATAACAATGTGGTCCATTGTTTTTTTTATCCACCATATACAAGATACTTCGAGACCGAATTGCAGGCCCACCTGCTACCAGAAGCCACTAAGCAGCATGAGCATGGCAGCTGCAAATGTCGGGGTACCTGCAGACCAATATGGATGAGTTGTGTTTTCAAGACCCCGACTCTTTCTTATCACCCAATCAACTGTGATTGTTATTATCGATTTCTGTAGATAGAATAGCGATACACTATAATGAATATAGTGCTGAATCTAATCATCTCACATACGACATCAGAACCGATTTTCAAAGGAGTTGTGGGGCCGTATGCAAGTGAATTCCTTTGTTGATGGCCTTTGTCCGACAGAATTTCGCGTAATGAATGCAATCATGGCAGAAAATAGATGTTCACGTGTAATTTGACGTCTGTTCTCAAGTTTGTTGGATTTATTTAAAGACTGCCGACACAATAATCGTGCGTCGTTTGCTTTAGGCGAGACCGGTTGTTCTTCCGTCGTATTCAAATTCAGACACAGCTTGCTCACCGGCAGTGAGTACTATTTTGGGTTATATAGAGTGCTTCTATTTCTAAATGTGGTGTAGATCTACGTAGATATTCTGAAATGGTAAATACGTTTTGTACATTGTAAAATTCCAGGCATGCTTCTAGGTGTGGTGTGGAGCTTTCTAGATCGAATGTTGTGATAGTGGCTTGTGTGTCTATTCAAATAAGGTAGGGAGTAAAGAGGAAGTAGCTTGTTACATCATATTAGAATATTTTAGAGAAATATTAAAAAAAGTCCATTGTTGAATTAAATATATAAATAAAAAAAACAAAATTGTTTTTATTATATTAACTATATGATAATGATGATAACATTTTCAATGATGTTAAGAAGTTGCTTATCCTTGTGATGCAAGAGCATCATGGCCTAGGCAGAGCAGTCGAAGATGATTGATATGAGAAGTAGACCAAGGGAATTGCTGACGACCACTGGTGCGAAGGGAGATTGGCTATCGAAGTCAATAAGTCGAGCAGAAGCTGTCGAAGTGTGTCAACAGAAGGGAAACGTCGAGAGTCGACATGTCTAAGGTCGATAGACGACAGGATTGCGGCAAAGTGGTCGAGTGTCAACAGGTTTTCTAATAGCGACACCGATGGATTTGAGGCGGAAGCCAAGCGTGAAGGAAGGGGTGGACTGGCGAAGCCGTAGAAGGAAAGGAAGCTGAGAGGTAAAGTTGAAGATAGTATGGTCAAGGTCAGTGATGGGTCTGACAACTGTAATAGAGTCAGATAAGTTCAAAAGTCAAGGAAAAGTACTTGGTAGCCATTCGGGTTTGCTAAGGAAGTTATGAGTAGTTAAGAAGGTGGTTGGGATCAGGACAGATGTCACCACGGGAAGAGGTTGTGCAGCATGGCCAAGGGCACTGACAACTATAGGTCTGGAGGATCTGGAGGATTCGATGGTCAAAGGAAGAGTGTCTCGGGGAACGGAGTGGACCTCAGGATGAGCAGCAGAGCACCAACAGGGTAGAAGACTAGTACGTAGGCACAACGAAGTTAGTTCGATCACATTGGATCGATAGAGAGGGAGATCGTTCATCCATAGCTCAACGAGTGCTTGCATTCAGTAGAGGTTGTGAGAGGGAGAAGATCGCACACATTTACTTCCGTATACTGTAAAGTCTAAGGCTCACTAGTTAGTTGTTTATTTCCTTGCATTTCGGATTGTAATCGCTTATTTCATTGAAGTAATAGGAGCCATATTCCGGAATCCTATTTACACCAAGTTTGTGTGAGTGTCGTGTGTTATTGTTAAGCAAGAAGGTCTAGTTGACCTGCCTTGCGTCAGTTGATATCAGAGCCTGGAAGCAAAGTCCGGTTGAGTTGAAGCATCTTGTGAGGAGAGCGTTAGTTGGTATCACTGAATCCATTGTTGAGTCCGTAGAACAACTCCAGCTGCAATTGGGTAGAGTTGTGCATGATTTGAGAAAATCTGGTTGCGATTGGACGAGTGGGAGTTTCAGCTACGGTTGAAAATGTCTCATAGAGACATAAATGTCTGAGGATTTGGATGAAGAGTGCGTGGCACTACAATCACGGTTGATTGTGAAATGTTTGACGAGTGCATGCGAATAATGCAAAGTTTCACCAGTGAAGTCGCAGTGATCAAAGAAAGCCAAGGGCGTGGATACATTCCTGATGCGTAGACCACAGCAACGAGGAGGTCGAAGAAGTTGAAGCATGGGAAGCAACGGGAGAAGAACCAGAAAACAAACTTATCAAGCTTCTGAACGAGATGAGAGGTCAGAAAAAGATAGATGTATGTACCTACTCAGGAAGTCTCGATCCAGAAAAGTTGATAGACTCGTTTGGAGAAATCAAGAAATACTTTGACATAGAGCAGATCAAGGATCCTAAATTGTTTAAGACTGCATGTCTGAGGTTGAAGGGTCATGCCTCATTGTGGCGGGACAATGTATAGGATGACAGAGTCAAAAAAGGAAAGGAGAAAATCAATTCTTGGGACAGGATGGTCGCCAAGCTGAACGGAAGTTCTTGTCGGGTGACTATGTGATTTCCTCATTTGTGTTGGAGAAAATTCCTATGGATTCGAGTGGACCACAATAGACAGCTGACTATCAGAAATTAACTCAATTCCCAATGCAATGCTATGTAAATGACATTGATAAGATAATGAAGAAGATAACCAACCCCGATCCAAATGTTGATGTAGATCCCCGTTGGAGCTTTCAATCCGTGCACTCGAACCTGCAAATTAGTCTTGAAAGCCAATATACAACAAGTGCATATAATACCTAAACGACATTAACATCATCAATAGGAATGGTCCATGATATTATAAGTAAATGCAACCCAATGTAATATAAACACATTATAACAACATTGATGAACGAGAATATGAGTATTTCTATTAATAAATAACAAGAAGTACAATGTGATACGACCTCTTGTCGGCAACCAATCGGAACCAAAATCCGGGTCAATCCACTTGTGCCTCCACCACTTCAATCCTCCATGGAATGCAAACCTCAAACTATGATAGGAGTTTGGAAGGTGAACAGAAAGGGTTCACAACTACAAGGATCAATGAGTGTAGACTCAAGATAGGGCAAAAATCCACTAGAGTTCTCTTGCTCTCCTTTCTCCTCCCGTCAATAAGCCATATGTGCTCAATATATAGTCCTCTCAAAGTAGATGAAAGGACACATCGAGGCGTTTATGGGGTAGATGGAGCGTCAAAGGTCACCCAATGACCGCTTTTTGGGAGTATTAAGTAATTAACTAGTGATTTCTACCATTTTACATGCTACCCGCGGGATATAGTGATGCAACTCGTGGGTACGCCCACTATAATGATCCAGCTAGCATATAGAGGAAAAAATAGGGAAAAATAGTGTCTCTGGAGGATAAAAAGTGGATTTGAGTCAGTAAAATGGATCCTCTAGGCCAAAGAGTGCTGATGCTCACAAGGTGGAAAATTACGTTGTAACAGAAGCCCCCTAATGTGTGAGTTCAGAGACTGATGCTACGATGGCCGAAATACATTATAAATCTCAGAAGTGGAGTGATGGAGACACATGTGGAAGGAGCAACTCACTCATCATAATAAAATAGTATCCCTGAGTACATGTCGGTATTGTACAACAATCTGATACAATGGCCATGAATAGGCAGTACATATGTCATAAGTGATCATAGCCATGATCCCTCTACAGTAAGATATGGTCTCCTGCTAAAAAGGAAACAACTGGTGCAAATTGGAGGTACTAATTGCTGATATCTGAGAGGTGATATCTCAGATATAAAGTCATAGTCATAAGTAGCATAATGAATGCCACTATCGCCTAGGGTCTTCTACACAAGTCTTTGATGGTGCAAGTCCCATCATGTCAATAAAGGAGTTGAGGTCAAACTTGATGTGACATTGTCTGATTACCGGTCAATGATGTATACCATTAACATAGGCGAGATGACCCACCAATAATGAAAATGGGCATCAAGGCACAGAGCACAATCATCAAAGTACGAATAGATGTGTTGAGGTCGAACACTAGGATGAATCCATTGATCAGGGGACATTGATATATTCTCAAAACTCTCGATGGCAATAGAACCTGCCACTAATGACTGCAAGCCTCAAGGTACTCAACCGACCTCTAAGCCTCAAGTTCCGGAATAAATGGGTTGAATTCGACGGAATGAGACTCGCTGGAAGTAGGGTATTAAGGCATCCCCCATTAACCAACATGAGGTACCAGCTATGCTGAAAGATTTGGAAGAACTCAGGTGAAACAGACTGATTCAATAAGGATGGCCGACATGCAATAGTTGAGAGATCTAAGGAGTGGCTGAATTTGGTTTCAGGACTTCATTTGAACAAGAGCATGAGCAGATAGATAGACTCAGGAAGCATAGACTCAATATAAACTGTGCGATGCAGGAGGCATCAAAAAGGGCTCTATAATGAGTGGAAGCTTAACCAATCGATGGAGTAAACTTAGAAACAAGTACATCTCCTAAGGTCCAGCTATAGTCCCGACTCATAATGTATGGAGTGGAATGAATGCTCTATTCAAAGGCGACGAAACAATTGCCAACTAGAAGTAGTAACCATAATCCCGTTCGACCTTTTGGAATATTTGATTTTTTGGAATTTTTCATATTTGGGAAAGCTTGAAAAAAAAAAATTGGTTATAGTACAACAAGTGAGGGATCGAGTGTCAAATAGCGAGCAAACTAGTTTCAAGCAGTGGAACATACCTTTGATCAATGCAAGGAAGCGTGTGCAGGAAGTGAACACTTGGGGAGCGATGTTCCCTCAGGGTCAAAAGGTCATCAAATTGTGGAGGGAAAATGTAAGCTGTGTAGGGCTCGACAGGGAAAGTGCTCAGGCACCAGGCTAATAACAGAGTAAGCGGGAGTCGGCACAAGGCTCAAGCGGCAAGCAGGATGATGCAATGCAGTCACAACTTGATATAAATGGGGGGGTCCTTATGGGAGATGGTCAGCATAAGATAAAGTATAGTATGAGTCTTTATCGCAACATCATGGCATAACTACAAAGGACTCCCAATCCTAAGCACAAACAACGGCATGGGCACTAGAATGCAAAAAAGGGTTCTAACTAGGGTATCCATGTTTGCAAAGGCCCTACCACCACCTAACGACACTTCTATAATAGTGTGAAGGTTCTGTATCAGTTAAGAAGCGGGGTTGCACCTAGGGTTTATGAAAGTGGTCAAAAGGTCAAATGCATAATGCATGTGAAAATGACATCTAACCTATATCCCAGGTGTGAAATGTACCTGCTGTAGGTGTGAAATGCTCGGAAACAACTTTCACCGAAGAAATATGGTAAAAAACGCTACTCCATGGAATTGTATTGGTCCAAAACAACATTAAATGGCGAAAACTATAGACAAGTGGGTTTTGAAAATTATAAATAGTAACAAAAATTTACAATTTACAAGTCATTTTTACTATTCACCCATTTGGAGTTTTGTGGTTAGTTTTAACCTGAAAGTTCAGCTGCTGATTCTGCGAGCTATGGCCATTTGATCTTCGAACCGTCAGGAGCAGGTTGGTAATCTCATCCCTACCTTCCATTTTAATGTTTTTATTTCAGTTTTTGCTGGTTAAAATTTTTGTTTAGTCATGCCCTACATGGTCACGGCGCTACCCACGAGCTATAACTATGCGGGTCACGGGTAGGGCTGGGTACGTGCAGTCAACGCACACGTTGATAATGGGTACCCACCTCTGTGAGCAGAACTGTCCGCGGGTACAGCCGTGAAGCTAGTTTTTTAAACAAAACTGACTAAATTCTTGGGTTTTTCTCTTTCCAGGATGGTTCTAGAGTGGAGAGAGAGAACATGACCTAGTGGATGAGGACATTCGTAATGATGTGCATGCACATCAAGCACTACAAGCATGTGGTTTATACAAATTTTGGAGCATTGGGCGTTTGAGGTCCCAAAACCTATTGCTCCATCGTTTGATAGACTATTGGGATGTCAATGCACAGAATTTCAACCTAGACGGGAAAATACTTTCACTGGAAGCGGAAGATATCTACTTCATTATAGGTTTGTCCCACCGAGGTGAGGTGGCAAGCCTTGGGTCTCAATCTGTGGGTGGTGGGATCACCATCCCTGACTATATAGAGAGGTATTGTGTTCCAAATACTCGGGCAGTGGGGATTTAGGTGCCCATCAGATCCACAGTCAACCTGAGCATGGAGGTTGTCGTGGCAACTTTAGTGTGGATTACTGGTTCAAAAGCTCTTCACCAGGCATCCAGGCCAGTTATGTTCATTGCCTTGCAGTGTATGCAACATATGATATTTGATTGGTGTACTACGCTACTCAGGTCCATGAAGACCCAGCTGACAGAGTGCAAGCAAGGGGATGCAAAAAACTTCAGATATGGCACTATTTTGTGTAGCTTCTTCTTCGAGCGAGTTCCAGGGCTTAGTTTGAGAGTTGAGGTCCCTCCTCATAGTCTCCATGTCCCATCCATGACCCAGTGGACCGAGGTCTTGACACAATAGGGTAGTGGCCATCAGGCATCACCATATACAGATGAGTTCTTTGACTGGTGGGGACGATAGGTCATAGCGATAGAGGACTACCCCTATGTAGGGATAGACTTCCGGCAGGATCGAGACATGCCGCTCCCACTAGATGCAGCATTTTGAGACATTAGTGAGTACTCTTTTTAGGTTTTTGGTATATTAAATTTTTATGGATTTTTTATTATAGGTGTAAAAATCATTTTGGGGGTAGTATCATCTATTAATGTTTGACTGTTTGCTCGCAGACAAGGGCCCAGTGAGATTCAATGGTTTTTCGAGACATCGTCGCTGGGGCAGGGGTGATGAGATGGTAGGTGTTGCAGCAGAGAGGACACTACAGACTATGCGGGCAAACCTATCACGGATGACCCCCAGGGTACCACGGGTAGAGGTGGCACAGCTACTAGAGGATATGCAGTGCCAGGTAGTGGGGGTGCCGGGAAACTGGGTGTGACTACTGCAGCGTGTCGCAAATGTAGTGCATTATTTCTATGAGACACATCGTGTCGTGGCGGTAGCTAGGCCTCCTCGTAGGGATTAGACATCCTGGGTTCCCATTTTGTATCGATATGTATATTTTGAGAGCTACGGGCTCCAGTTTTGTATCATGACACTACCATTTTTGGACATATCATTTATAAAAACTTTGGTTCACCAGTTCTACTATATGTGTGCATGTACAAATGTATGAATTTATCTTATATTTGTGTGCTTCATTGGGAATGTGACAAATGCCAATCTAAACAATAGTTAGAGTATGCATAAGATATATGATTAAAACTTCTCGGAACATGAATGTATGTAATTGAAACAAAATGTCATTCCAAGAGTCTTACCTTTAAGAATTTCCATAGTAATGTAGGATCCCTCACACAATACTTACCATTCAGATGAGACACAACTAGTTGTGAATCCAGGCAGACTTCTAAAGACTAGATACTATGTGAAATAGCATCCTGAAGTAGCTCAATTATGGCACTATACTTACCCACATTGTTAGATGTAGGACCAAGACAAGCACCTCCTGATGACACAACTAGGTGGTCAGATTCGAATTCTAAGAATGTAGGAAACTTTGCTGACATTTGTCAATCAAACGGAAGCTAACGACCAGACCCGAAAACCAAAAGAAAGCTAAACTACGTAGAGAAGTAACTATACAGTAGTATACAAAAGTATTAGCCTGAACCAGAGGTTCAAGCATAATATCGCTTGAGGTAGAGCCCATTTCTAGGCTCCTTCAAGATAGTCCCCTCATAGTCTTCTAATTCATAGGCTCCTTTTTCCAAGACACGCCTCATAATATAAGGACCGTGCCACATGGGGTTGAAATTTCCTGCCCCTAGGGGTTATTTAGCTTGGTCATATAAGAGGACCAAGTCACCTTCATCATATTGTTGCGGATGGATAGACCTATCATACTGAACCTTAACAATCCATGAAATCCACCCCCCACTTGGTTAAGGGACCGACGGTGATGACTGGATGAAGTGGCGCTAGATGCGAGTGCATATTTCGAGAAAACACCTCACAAGGGTGACATCTCTTCACAACGTCAATACAATCCTTAAAGATTGAAGGCCAAAAGTAACTAACTCACATAATACGTTGGGCTGTAGCAAGCCTGGATAAGTGACCGCCACATGCCCATGCATGGAAATCATTAAGCACCTGCTTTGCTTCTTCGTGAGTCAAGCAACAATGAAGAATAGAATCCTTTCCTCGGTGATACAAAGTGTCACCGACGATAGTATAATCTTTAGCGTGATGTTTCACACATCGTCACTTGTCCCATGAATAATGTGGAGGAAACCTCAGAGTTTGGAGATATACAATGACATATCCATACCAGGGGTCCTCGGACGAGTTAAGAAATAAGTGTTCATCCACAAAGGAATCTTCATGGATGACATCCTCATCAAGTCTGAGAAGGTCTAACATAATCTTAGCAAACACCAAAAATTTCACTGACTTCACTGAAGCAAAATCGAGATCGAAATACTGAAGGATCACAATCCATTTATTATACTCCCCCCCTATAAAGCGTCGTGATAGCACGAACTGAAACGGATTGATATGCACTACAACTGTGGTTGTTCTAAGCAAAATATAGTGTCGTAACTGTTGGACTGCATGCATAGTCACAAGTGCCAACTTTTCTATGTGAGTATATCTTAGTTCAATGTCTACTAGATTTCGACTGATGTAATAGATGACATGCTCGATGAGTGCATCATCAACTTGAACCAAGACCATTCCAATCGTCTCCTGAGATGCAGCCACATAAAGTATGAAATCTCGTGCAAAGTCTAGTGGACTAAGAATAGGGGCTGATACCAAAGCTTTCTTAAGGGCATCGAAAGACTGTTGGGCGTGCTCATCCCAGATAAACTATGTGTCTTTCTTCAACAAACACGCGAAACCTTCGGTAAGATTAACGTAATTGACTACAAAACGATGTAGAAAAGTAGCTCTCCCTTGGAGGCTCTGAAGTTGAAACAAGTTGCGTGGAGGAGGCAACTGAAGTATTGCCTCAACTTTGAGAAGATCGACTCTAATACCCTCTTTCGAAACTATGAATCCTAGAAGGCGACTTGACCTCACCAGAAAGATGCATTTATTGGGATTCAATCAAATCTTGTAGTGTATACATTGTTCGATAATCCAATGAAGGTGCTTGGGCTGGTCCATTCTCTTACAAGAGTGACCGGCAAGATCATCCAAGAAAACCTCCATTTAGGGAAAATTTTAGGGGTGAATTATAGCCCATGGGCGAAATTATAGGGGTCACCAAGAAACCCTGGGTGAATTTTTAATATGAAATGAGTTTTTTTAAATTTAACATATTAGCCCCATATTTATTTAACCCATAGTCAAAAGAAATCGAATAGCCAATGTCGCAAAAGA
Source organism: Larix kaempferi (assembly GCA_027924585.1). Lineage (NCBI taxonomy): Eukaryota > Viridiplantae > Streptophyta > Pinopsida > Pinales > Pinaceae > Larix > Larix kaempferi. The sequence continues at coordinate 6,759,962 of BSBM01000991.1, read as the reverse complement.
GGAAAAATTTATGTAGCCCAGTGAACTAATCTCGAAATGGTGAATTCGCCCAGAAATTCGGGTAATGGATGCCCAGAAGAGTTGGTTCACCCACCATTTAGGGTAATGGAGGTCGTGAACCGTTGGTTCGCCCAGCCAGCAACCAAGGCCGCAATCAGTTCTGAGTTGGTAAGTTGGTTGGAAGATTTTGGTGATGATGCCCACGAGCAGTTGGCTCACCCCACGTTTTCAAAAATGGCGGCCCAGCGTTGAGATTTTTTATGAAAATCTCATTTCAAATTTTCAAATTGCCCCAACTGAAACTCCCCTTGATTTTGGTTAACGAGGGTTTGAATTGGGGTTTGAAACTCCCCTTGATTTTGTTGGGTAAAGATGATTTTAACCTTGAATTGGTCCATACTGAGATGAAGGTCTCGATTTTGGTTAACGGGGGTTTGAATTGAGGTTTCAACCACTACATTTTGTTGGGTAAATATGATTTTAACCTTGAATTGGTCCATACTGAGATGAACATTCTAGAATGTCGAAGTCGCTATATAAGGGGGCAAGAGCCAGTAACAACCACATGAAAAATCATTAGATCTCTGCATTCGACAAAGCATGAGTTTTTGACAGTGGCTTCTGCAGTTGTTCAAAGTTTCTTGGGATTTACAGTCTTTATTGAGGCTAAGAGGTTAGTTTTGTTTTCAATTTCATAGAACTAGATGTCTGGATAACAGTGAATGGTTTCTTAATCTATGATTTTTGGATACTGGCATTACCTCAAGGACCATCGACCTAGGGTTTTGAAATGCGAATTTTCCAGCTATTGATCCAAAGATTTTTGGCTAGTGGCATTTCCCTAAGTGCTATAGAACCAGGGGTTTTGGATAATCTACTCTTTGGGGTTTAAAACTCTCTTTCATACCCAATGATAACTTTCTTGTTCATTTTGCAATAGAATGTTCTCTCTCCAGGGTGTGCTCTTTTTTTGGCTAGTGGCATTTCCCTAAGTGCTATAGAACCAGGGGTTTTGGATAATCTACCCTCTGGGGTTTAAAACTCTCTTTCATACCTAATGATAACTTTCTTGTTCATTTTGAAATAGAATGTTCTCTCTCTAGGGTGTGCTCTTTAGCTAATGCTTGTGCTATCCTAGTGGAAATCCAATACATTGCATATTGTTTGGAAGAAATCGATACAATTTCTTCCTTATTTGGGTTTTATCAAGGTGACTTTTGTAGACTTGTTTGCACCACCTTTGAACATAGTGGACACAATGGATGTTTGCCCAATTACATGGGGCTACTTTTGATATTTTGGCCAATCAGATAATGAAGAAACCTGTATGGATTTTTGTCACGAGGAACATGCCTCCAAGGCTTGCATGGTTTGTCTTTAGATAATTGAATAACTTGCAAGAGGAACAATTTCCGACAAGGTTCTTTTAGATGATATTGCCTTTACATTTATAGCTGTCTGAATTTTTGCTTAAAGTTATTTGTAAGGTAAAAAATTGTGTCGTGGGTGGTCTTCAAGAATTGTAGAGGCATAATATGTTGTTCTTGTACGGTTACCTAGGGTATTTGTGTCTTAAAGATGCCTCTAATTTCTATGTTATGAATTGAAAAAGAGTCAAAAGATCAGAGTCAAGTTCAGTTTCAATTTTTGCAAGTTGTCTTTTTATTGCAACATGTGGAGTTTTGGGATTCTTAGCATCCCATGAGAGAATACCATCCTTGACTAGGAGCCACTATCAGTACTTGTACCTGCACCTCATATCAGCAGCAAGTGGTATCATTTATCCAACAATTTCCAACCTTTTAGAAGTCCATATCATATTGGACAAGGGTGCTTGTAATGCTGGCATTGTTGGACACGTCCTGAGGATGATCACCACCTGTTGTTTGCAGCCTTTCATATAATTAGATTGTTTCCATTGCTGTGTTTGACTCTTGAGACCTATTACCTTTTCTAAGAGATACCAGTATTGGAAATTGTATGTGGGAAGGTAGCATATTCCTTAACATAATTCCTAGATTCATTTGAATGCTGGAGAACTTATCAGTAGAGTTTTCTTACACTTCAAGATCAGTGAAATATAATTTGAATACTGTTGGTGGCTTGGTCACAAGTCAACTCTCCCATGACTGATTTTTAGATCTAATTGACATTTGATGAAAGATAATCATACCAGCAGATGCAGGGCACTGTCCTTGGGTTGAATTGCATGAGGATCTACACTAGGAAAATTCACATAAAAATCATCCCTGCTATTTATATGTAGAAAAAATTGGCGAATCTCCCCAATATATGAAAATCATCCCTACTAAGATATTTAGTATCCCAATATCAAGTGTTCTCAAAATAATTTTGCATTCCTAGTAATTAGTGTCCAAACAAATCATTGACAGTCCTAGAAGAAGGTAGGATCTAGCTAAATGATCATTTTGAACAATTCCCTCAGAGTTAGGATAGCTTGGTTTAATATTCTTATTTGAGTGAAAGAGATTGGCCAACGTTTCCACACATGGGGAGATATGTGGGTCTTAGAGTTGTGACAAAGACTTGATTAACCAGTTGCCTTGGGAAACCAAGAGTTGTTCTTAAGGACTACATGCAACTACCAATCAAACTTTCATGTCACTTTAAGTATAATAAGAAATAAGTTCAAGCAGCTTCAAATAGTGGAGAATGAAAAGCAATGTTGGTTCATCAACCTACATAATTTACAGAGATGCATTCGAATGGAAATATACTCATTGACAAAAAAATCCACTAACCTCCAATAAGCTTCCATGACGTTTCCCACTCACTAATAGATCAATTAGTTTCAGCTTCTCCTAGTATAAATGGAAACTACAGATTTTTATTTGGTAAGGATGTATTCTCCTATACAACTAGAGAGAATGGGAACTGAATATGCTATAATTTTACATATTCCAAACAAATTAAAGACCCTATAGTACCTACTCAGTGCCAACACATCAAAGGCCCGAAAGATATAACCAGGGATTTTGATGGTAAAATGGTTCTAGCCCAAGTGGTTGCAAGGAAATTTGTTGCCATCCCCACATGTGTTCAAATTTCATGTTGTGACATGATGCTCTTAGTGAACCATTTATTGAATATCATGATGATCATGAGTTTGTTGACAAAGCCTCCAGGTTTTTGTAGAATTTGGGTTACCTTTAGTTCCATCCTTTGAATGAGGGAAAGTACCCAACAACTTTACCCAAGATATATTTAATGTAAGCAACAACAACAAAAAGGTAGGGGCTTTATAGTCCCACAAATTTAAGATCTGATATTTCAATTATATTTAAAAAAACCCTCACATATAAACAAACATGAAAGATAACCTCACATCAATTTATCAATTTCAATTTATAGATGATCAATTTCATTGGAATGAAAGCATCACATTTAATTTGGAAACTCATCTTGATGGCGGTATATTGTTTTCCCCGTATTTAATTATATGCTTAATTATATTGTAGTTAAATATTGATTATTTGGCCATCTCTTATGGAAGGGAATGCAATCATATTCATCATCAATTGTATTAATTTCTCTTCTTTTTTTCCCAAAAGAAGATGATACCTATATTATTGAAAATGATTCAATTGTCATCCTTTTAAGAATGGCATGCTCATCCACTACCATGAACTTGGATGCATATCCAGAACTGAGAGGATTTGTATTCAAACCAAGGAGTTTTTGCAAGGGATATGGTTACTCCATTTAGTGCACAATCATACAATTATTATTTTAGTGGTGTTTATATGATGATTTCTTCATCCATTTTCTATATTTATATTAGAATCCCAATATGCAGAAGCATACGATTCAAAATCCGGCTTGAGAGGGGCCATATCAAGTGTTCGAACATAGTGAGTGCTTAGACCTAAAACTCTTTAAAGTGCCACAGATAATGCATCCACCTCTTCAAGGGTCCTATTACAATTTTCTATGGAACAGAGCAATTTGGTGACAAATGTTTTACTCTCTTCAGGTCCCCAGGATTAGTAGATGAGCTTAAATTTGGCAAATGCTCTTCCACTTGAATTTGTTGCCTCCTATAACTTTCGAACACATCCTTAATATGGTGATTTGACTGCATTTCCTATATTTTATGACTTCTAGAATAGGTTGGACCTTCTTTATCATTGTCCCATCTTCTATTAAAACCTTCACAACACATCCAGCCATTGGTGTAACCATTGATATTTTAATGATAGCAATGTTTGTATCAAGCTTATCTTCTTAAATATTTTGTCTTCAAAGCTTGACAATGATTCCCTGATGATGACTGGTGCACACACTTGAGGTTTCTTTGTGAGATATGAAGTAGCCTGGGATTGAATCTCTCGTAATAAATTCTTTGATCAACAATACATTAGTTTTTGGATTTAGTGCTAAGGAATTCAATTCAAACTCGACAGAGACTCTTCCCACAATCATTTCCAAATCAAGTAGAGATACAATTGAATGCTAGTTGCAGAAAAAACACGTACATATTGTTTTCCTTTCGACACAGGGTATTGATTCTCTGATGATACCAATGCACTCATCAATGGAAGAACTATGTCTTACATCATCTGAGAAGGTGACTATTCCAACATAGATTAATAGTCTCAAAAGATTCCCAATGTTCAAAAATTTAAAAAAAATTCAGGAAATTTCCAGAATGAATAAAAACTGAGTTAATATTTGCAATCTATGGCTAGGATCACTATTTCAAAATTATGCTATCATGGAAGCCATTGAAGGGATGCGTGTTGCATTAGAATTGATAGTAAATCTAGACTATTTCCTCCAAGGCATATTTCACCCTGCAAGAAAAGTGCACGAGGTCTACTGGAATATTTATAACTCACTTTACATAGGATCTCAGGATGTGCTTATGGCTGGTTATCCTACTTTAGAAGATGAGTCTAATAATATCTATAGCCGACCAAAGCTAGTAATGCTTATTTAGAACTAGTAATAATGTTGATATTTTGAAATTTTTGTTATTATGTGGAAGATTCTGTTATTATGCGGAAGTTAAGCTCTGAACTAACATCTGGCATTACCAAACTTGAAGACTATGAACTACATGACCTTGTGCAGCTTGATCACACCAGCTTTGGTGTAATCATACGCGTTGAGAGTGATGGTTGTCAGTTTTTGAAAGGATTTCCAGAGAGATCAGAACTTCTCATTGTTAAGCTATGAGACATTAGGAGGTTAAGAAGAACCCACATGCAAGATATTCAGATGATGGAGTTAGCAGGGCATTGGCCGGTCATCATGATGTTTATAATATGGATTCAAATGATGAAGAAAGGCTTAGGAAATTCAATAGTGCTGATGTTGTCGATAAAAATCTCAATGCTAATAAGGCTGCTGCCAATGTAACTCCAAATCACCGTTCCAGATCAAGCTCTGTAATTGAGGCATTCATTTGTATATGCAAAGACTCAACAACCATTGGATTATCAAATCGACGGTTGTGATTTGTTTCTTCATTGGAATTATCCCACATTCACAGTGGAGACTGTATTATATGTTTTTATAAATGTCGGTCCTCCCTAACTCTCTCGATGCGTAGTGCAAAGGGTAGGCGAGGGCACTGGGTGTATGGAATCGACGAGAAGATCACCAGCTCAGTGCCTGGGATGACCTATCAGGCCCCCTATCCTTTTGGTACATGTGGAAACTCAAGCTGTTGACAAGGATAATGACATTTGGCAAACGTGGCATCAATGAGGATAGTGACATGGCTTTGACAAGGACATGAGGACAAACATGGCGCTAACGTGTACTGCATGACAATTGATAAGTTAGATAAGGGCCAGGACCTAAGGTTAAAGTCATACAGTTAGGTGCTAAAGAGATAATAAAATAAAGAATTAATTCCATGGTTGGGTGCTAAAGAGATAATAAAATATCTATGAATTGCACATGTATTAATTGAATATTAGCCACAACCACACCCCTTGGGTAGTGTTAAGGCTTAACATTGCCCATGAGCATCTCCATTTATGTATATGTTAGGGATTGAGAACTTACATGCCTAATAGGGATGTTAGAAGTGGTGTGGGCTAGGTAGATAATTTTCCTAATTTTAATTATGGTTTTATTTATTAATAAAGTTATTATATCATTTTATCAATGTATTATAATAATATAATTAAATATTATATGGTGTGATCTTTTATTTTATTGTTAATATGTAGGCCATTTATGTTTTAAAAAATTAAAATGAAAAAAAAGAGAATGGTTAGAATTTGAGTTGAGCTAACTACACTTTCTTTTTCATAGTCTCTATTATACGTAATCTCTATTTCTTTGCATTGAATTTATCCTTGTTGACTTGTTTTGGCAAAGTTTAGAGAGAACCTCAAATGGATTCTCTATTTATTATTAGTATTGAGAGTAAAAACCCTAGTGTAGGATAGTGATAATGCACCAATGTGTGGAGAAAGTTTGTACCAAAATTCTATTACAAGGTAATTATGATTGTGAAGAAACATCAAATTCTTTATAGGATAATTTGCAAGTTAATTTTTTTTAAGTGAATGTTATGTCTCCGATTTTGGCCTATGGAAAATTGGCCACGATAATTAGGTAAAATTCATAAAATAAAATTGATAGGCATGTCAGGATTTTAAAATTTGCATAAGTATTTATAAAATAAAATAAAGGTTTAGTATTTAGAAAACATACTTTTTACTAGTTTTGAATTAGTTACTGAAATTGTGAACCTTCCACCATGATCACCTAGACATAGAGAAAATGATTAGAAAGAACCTCAAATGGATTCTCTATTTATTACTAGTATTGTGAGTAAAAACCCTAGTGTAGGATAGTGATAATGCACCAAGGTGTGGAGAAAGTTTGTACCAAAATTATATTTCAAGGTAATTATGATTGTGAAGAAACATCAAATTCTTTATAGGATAATTTGCAAGTTAATTTTTTTTGAAGTAAATGTTATGTCTCCGATTTTGGCCTATGGAAAATTGGCCACGATAGTTAGGCAAAATTCATAAAATAAAATTGATAGGCATGTCAGGACCCCTCTCAGAGGGGCCCTATCATAATGTTCCTCCCTGCCATGTCCATGTTGAGCACATCTTGAAAGCATTGCATTCAATTATGCTGTATTTCGCTTTCGCACTTGGCCAAACACTTTATGTGCATCCTCCAAACACCCACATTTAGAATACATGTCTCCAAGATCTACTCGGCTTTGCTTGGATATGAAGGCTTCATTAAGGCCACCACCATTTGGTATTGAGACCAAAACTTGAAATAGAGCAATTGAACTCAACATTTGAAGAAGCCTTGAACTCATAATTAACAAGCAGAGTTCTATTCAATGTGTTTTATAGATCAATGCAAGATTTGCCAAATTTTTACAATATTTTATAATTTAGTGAAAGATTCGCAAAATTTTTACAATATTTTATAATTCAGTGAAATATTCGCCAAATTTTTACAATATTTTATAATTCAGTGAAATATTCGCCAAGATTTTACAATATCTTATAATTTAGTGAAATATTCGCCAAGATTTTACAATATCATATAATAAAATCAAAGATTCGCCAAAACATTATATATACATATTATATTATTGATAAAATCGCCTTCAAAGTTTCCTATATATTGGGGAGATTCGCCAATTTTTTCTACATATAAATTTGAGGGGGGTTCTTAAAATCATCCCTGCCTCCATTATACTTTTAAGGTCATGAAAGGCATAGGTCATGGCACGCTAAAACGTAGCTCTGGCGTTTTTAAGGCTAAAGGGAATTTTCCGATATGCAAATGTACCCCAAGGACAAAAGAATGCAGTCTTATGTTGGTCCTCGGGTTTGATTTGAATCTTGTTATACCCCGAAAATCCATCCATGAACGAAAACATCTCACTTCCTGCACAAGAATCCAATATCTGATCAATGAATGGCATGGGAAAGTTGTCTTTCAGACATGCACGATTCAAGTCTCTAAAATCAGTGCATACGCGGCTTGTTCCCTGCTTCTTATCCACAGGAACGGGGTTTGACACCCATTCCGTAAGGGGAATGGTGTAGATGAAACCAGCTTTGAGCAGTTTCTCCACCTCTTGCTTGATAACGGCTGCCTTCCTAGGGTTAACAGCACGAAGACGTTGCCGAACCAGTTTCACATGAGGATACATCCTTATCTCGTGTTCGACAATACTAGGGTCTATTCTTGGAATCTCCTTGTATGACTAGCCGAAAGCTTCCCCAAGTTTAGTAAACAATTCGGTGTAGATGGAAACCTCTTCAGAAGAGCAGTCATCACCGATGTAAACGTTCTCAATCTTTTCGGGAGTGCGAGAGATGTTGATCGGTTGAGTTGGGGAAATATTGGCCATGTTCCCCTCTGCATAAATCTCATGTGAACCCAAAAGAGCCACAGGGTGACCAACCATCTCTGCAAGAGTCGTCCTAAATTCTTCTTGCTCGGTGAGATCGAGGTTGGGAAGGAAATAAGAGCGATGATGCATATCCTCCCAAGGTCTCTTACTATCACACATGGCCTTGATAATAGCTTCATCCGAAGGTAAAGTACCATCAAGGCAATCGTTCGAACACGAGAAGTTGACTACCCAAACTGGCAGCGTAACGAGATCTTCCTTATCTGTCCGAGGAGAGGGGAGATCTGGCTCTATAGTGGCTTGTTGAATATCCTGATAAGTAAGCTCAGCAGCAGAAAGTGGCATAGACATCCCGACGTGCACAATGTCTCCAGACGTAGAACCTGTGGACGGTAAAGCCCATGGATCATCAAAGTATGAAGTCTGGAATGGTACATTATGCAAAGGAAGAGGCACGTTGTTGGAAATTGTTCTAATAAAGTTAACAGGTGTAGGGAAATCATAAGATCCCATCAATGAAGGGTACATACCAACAACCATGCTCCCAGTTGCCGGCTGAGAGTCTGTAACTTGCTAGACTACTGATCCCATATATGCTATGGGAGGATTAACAAAATCCAGCTGATCGATGGTCACAATCTTGCCTTCGTGTGGAAAGCAAATGATTCTGAATACAATAGACACGATAGCTTTCATAGCGTACATCTAGTTCCGACCCAATAAAAGGTTGTAGTCGATGGGCGCATCAACCACTTCGACTTCAATAGGCACAGGTTTACCTCCCAAGCGGACAATAAGGGCAGGGATTATCCCATGCGGCTTAAACAACCTACCATCAAATGTAGTGAGCATGGTCCTAGATGTGAGTAGAGGAGGAGAGCCAAGAGCTTTCCAACAAGCTAACGACATCACTGACACGAAATTGCCTTCGTCAACCACTATTCGTTTGACAAAAGTTTTAAGGCACTCCACATGGATTTGAAAATCCATGTGGTAAGGTAAGCGAGGTTTCACATTAGTAGTGTCGAACTTGATGATGCTAGGACTCCCTCCATCCTGAACTCCTAACGCACACAGAAGGACATGCATATAGAACTTCAAGAGCCGACATAGCACACAGAGTTTGGCCCAAATTTTCTACAATGGATTAGTTATGGGCGGCTCAGGCATTGGGATTATGCATAGAGTGCTTAAGCACACCTTTCGGTATCCGCAACATAATAGAAGGCTTCTCGATATGCAAGGAATTATCAGGAGGAGGGGGAGGCTCATTCCCCATATTAGGTTGTGGTGCACCATAATGACGTTGACGAGTAGCAACACTTACCCACCGATTGGACCATATTCACGCATCCATAACCACTAGTATTGGAAGAAGACGTAGGAGTCTCATTAGGTCCATAACCAGTAGCGGGAGCATGCGAAGCCATGTTTTGATGATGATGAGGGAGGGGATCCTTCAACACAGATGGGCTCTGTGCCAAATGCTTCAATGCTTCTTCAATCTGAGGACACAAGTGAGTAAGATGATCTTCCCCACAAAGCTTAAAAGGAAATTTCACCTTACGCCTAGCTTTACGGTCCTCACCAGCATTTCCTCCATCCCTAGGAGGGATGGCATTCTCCTTACGAGGGGTATTGCAATTGTTAATATTGTTCCATTGTTTCCACCGTTACGGTTATTTCTCCCCTTCTTCTTACCACCATGTTGTTGGTTACCTGATGGTTTAGTCATTTGCACAGTGTGTACATCGGACGATGGGGTGGAAGTGGACAAGGTGTTAACCTGTCCAGGAGTAGACTGGTTTAGCGACAAATTTTGCATTTGATTAGAAACCAAATCTACAGGGAGAGTACTTGCGGATCCCACAATGCCATCGGCATGCGGTCCAGGAATTGTCTTGGGCTCATGTCTTGTTCGCGGTGCATTAGGGATGATGTCATATAAAATGCTAGACTGAGAGTATAGTAAATCTAACTACTGGACTTTTAAGGTTCCTCAGTCATAATACTGGACATTGAAACGTTCTTAGCAATATATGGGAGTAGAGACTTGAGGAACCATTCCAACAGAAAATATGGAGGAATGTTGGCTTTCACCAGTCGCTTCCATCGACGCCACTCTTGAACGTGGTCAGAAATATGCGTGGCCTTATTCTAATAGAAATTAGACAAAATTTCAGTACCAGTATCGTAACGAACCAACAACTGGAAATGATCCAAGAAAACCAAAGTGATCTCATTGAATCCCCTATAAGTGTTCCCAGGAAAATCAACATACCACTTCGTAGCTTCCCCCGTGAGGGTGCGTTAAAATAGTCGTAATCTAATGGAATCATGGTTCAATGAGTTAGAAGAACACCAAAGGTGAAAAGTCGTGACATGATCACCCGTATCCTCACCACCTTTCCCCTTGAACTTAGGAATGCCCAAAGGGAGTTTGGTAGGAACCAGAGGCCAACTAGCGTCATGACACACTGGATCATTTGTGAGCATTGAAAGATCCAGAAGATTCAAACGTGCAAGGAACGGGAGCTGCGGCTAGAAAGCTTGATTATAAGCTCCCATAAAAAGGTTGATTATAAGAACCTGAAGGATAGGAAGGACCAAATGCTTGACCATGAGCATTAAACTATTGATTATATGGACCTGTCTGACCATAAGCATGACCATGGTCATCAGGTTGATAACCTCCCTCGACCTGACCCGTATGAGAGTAAGAAGGTATATATGTGTTTTTCCCACCATATTGAGGTGGGTTGTACTGATGGCCAACACCAACTGTATTGTAGTAAGGGTTGCCACTATAAGTATGGGTCATATACGTACTATTTGTAGTGGGAACCGTGTTGTAATAGCTAGGATTATAGGGTATGTTCCCACCCCCAACGTAAGTGTTAGGATTAGCATGAGCAGTCATTTGGTGACCATAAGGATGAGATGTATTCCCAACCCCAACATTGGTGTTACTAGTAGCAAGAATGGTAGCATTATGACCATGTGGATAAGGTATATTCCCACCTCCTACATTAGCATTACTAGTAGCGAAAGCAGATGTAAAAGTATGCAGTATATTTCCACCATCGAGGTTGGGAGGAGCATTAACATTTGTGAAAGTGGTCATAGGTTGACGAGTAGCAACATGTGTATTAGGCGGTAGATGGCGAGTCGGGTTGCAAAAAGTGTTCCTATTAGGTTGGGTAGTCCTAGGAGGCGACCGTCTTCCAACATTAGCATTGCTAGGAGGAACGTGACCAGTCCCCATACTATGTGTGTGAGTGGAAAACATGGTGCCCCTGGAAAGGGTATTACCCCCAATGGGTGCAATGTGGATAACACCATGACTAGTGCCAGTGAGACTACCAAAACTAGTGGAAGGATCAACTATGTTGTAATTAGGCATACCAAAAGAGAATGCTGTAGGGTTGATCGTAGGACTTGTGTCATCATGTAACTCTAGCATCCCATGTATATAATTATGCAAAAATGAAGGATCGAACGGGTAATCCTCGAGCGGATCTGGACCAAACAAATTACATTGAGTTTCAGGTGGATCACCCCCCCACGTCTCACGAGGAGTAGGGGTTTCTGAAGTATGATTGACTCTACCCAATGGAATCGTAGGGATTTATTGAGTATCAAAGTGTGCAATAGTCATGATGTCTAGGACATATGTCTCATAAGAATCTGAAGACTCAGAGGGAGCTCGCCGGCGTCCCCTAGCAACACGGCATGAAAGCTCGACCGATTTTAAAACATCCAACCGACGGGATCGGTGGAGCGTAGGACTCCATGCCACGATATCTCCGGAGAGAATATAAAATCACAGCATCCCCTAATGGCCAACCTATCGATAAAAAATAGTAAATCAAAAGCACACACCTAGAGAAACTACAGCCAAGAGAAGACAAACAGAGTGGCTAAATGAGCTCCCGACACTAGAGCCGGTATGTCTCACCTAGGAGAGGCTTGAGACTCCCAAACTATAGCCAAAGGTAACAGAATCAGCTATAACAACCCCCAGACTTCACTGCGTGCACAGGGTGTAGTCCCTATACAATGGCAACTATGATGTCCGACCCCTATCTGACTCAGGAAACAAACAGTATAACCACTGCGAGTACCCTATGCGATACCTAGGTAAAGCAACTATGGTCACCATAGTATAACCAATGCTCAGGGGTACAGTTGCAGGTGGGATCTATTGTATGGGTAGGGAAGCTAAGCCTGAAACGCAAGAGGGTCAAATCCCCCAAGAATTCCCAAATATGAACAAACCCTGGAAATATCTCCCACATTCAGCCGGTATTGGAGGGATATCTCCACAACCAACCTCCTGTGACCTTGTGCTTAACTCTATTCTGAGTAGAGTTTCCTAAGAACACCGATGTATACCATGTATTTCACCACTCCCTGGTCAGACACATAATGTTTCGTCTAGTAGTCATGGATTGTTTACTCACAATGATCTATTCCAAGACTCTAAACCTATGCTAGTTGGTGTACCCTATAAATAAAATTGTTCTAATCAATTTTAAATTAAGCATTAATTTTAATGGTTGTGGTTACTCAAAGGATATGGTGGTGAAACTAGTTATGTATATGACTCAATAGCATGCAAAATTGTCCAACTCTAGACTCATCTATCCAATAAAAACAATGCCACTAACATGCAAAATCAATCCAACAGTTTCGAAAATAAAAAATGCAACTCTGTTATACTTTCAATGCACAAGCAGAACCTGAATGAAAGTAGCAAGCACTCAATGCAAAATGCAGTACATGAAAGTAAATTTTTTGTATTTTCACTTATAAATGAAAGGAAAATGCAAAAGTATGTTTTTTTGTATTTTTCAATATAATGGAATGAAAAATGAAAGCAAAGTCCTACTATTCAGTTACAGAAATGCAAGGGAGATCACTAAGACAACCTAGTAGATCCTAAACAGTAAGACTCAGCCAATGGAATGAGCTTACAAATTAAAAATGGGTAAAAACCATTGAGGCTCAAAACCAAGAGAAAAGAGGAGTTTTCGTCACAAACAAGGCTTGGAACAGTCAGGAACAAGGCCAAAGAAGACACAGGAACACTTAGAATAAACCCAACAACAACCAAAGGTTATGAAATAACCAATGCTGGAGTTGTATGCTACTATTGAAGGAAAACTTGCGGGTACCTGTGGGCTATAGTTTAGACAGAAGCGGGTAGACGCGGGTAGAGCTAAGCTCACCTGTGGGTAGGGAAAAGAAAATGAGCAACCAAAGAGTCCAATGGCTCAGAAAAAGGGTGTTTACTCTAGAGTATCCTAACGTCCAATTAATGACACAAAGCTTCGACAAACAACAACTCTAAATAAGGACTAATGCTCAAAAATTCCCAAAAATGGATGTTCTCCCCAGTGGAGTCGCCATTTCTGTGTTGGAGAAAACGTCCTATGGCTTGGGGTGGACCACAATAGACAGCTGACTACCAGAAATTAACTCAATTCCTAATGCAATGTTATATAAACGACAATGCTAAGATAATGAAGAAGATAACGAACCTCGATCCAAACGTTTGATGTAGATCCCCGTTGGAGCTTTCAATCCATGCACTTGAACCTGCAAATTAGTCTTGACAACCAATATACAACAAGCGCATATAATATATAAATGACATTAACATCATCAATAGCAATGGTCCATGATATTATAAGTAAATGCAACCCAATGTAATATAAACACATTCACAACATTGATGGACGAGAATATGAGTATTTCTATTAATAAATAACAAGAAGTACAATGTGATACAACCTCTTTTTAGCAACCAATCTGAACCAAGATCCGGGTCAATCCACTTGTGCCTCCACCACATCAATCCTCCATGGAATGGAAAACTCAAACTATGATAGGAGTTTGGAAGGTGAACATAAAGGGCTCATAACTACAAGGATCAATGAGTGTAGACTCAAGATAGGGAAAAAATCCACTAGATTTCTCTTGCTCTCCTTTCTCCTCCTATCCAAAAGCCATATGTGCTCAATATATAGTCCTCTCAAAGGTAGATGAAAGGACACATCGAGGCATTTCTGGGGCAGATAGAGGGTGAAAGGTCACCCAATGACCGCTTTTCGGGAGTAAAAAGTAATTAACTAGTAATTTCTACCATTTTACATGCTACTCGCGGGCTATAGTGATGCACCTTGCGGGTACGTCCACTGTAATGATGTAGCTAGCATATAGAGGAAAAAATAGGGAAAAATAGTGTCTCTAGAGGATAAAAAGTGGATCTGAGTCAGTAAAATGGATCCTCTAGGCCAAAGAGTGTTGATTCTCACAAGGTGGAAAATTACGTTGTAATGTCATTCACAAAGTTGTAGAAGTTTCGACAAGAAAATGACCGTGAAAGAGTACCGGGAAGAGTTCTACAGATTGTCGATAAGGTCGGGACAAAGCGATGAAGGAGAAGAAGCTGTCATGAAATATGTGAATGGCTTGAAGTATGTCATATAGGATTAGTTGAGCCTATCAAGGTTCAGAGCGGTCGGGGAAGCCTACCAGCTAGCTCTGAAGGCAGAAGAGAAAATTTTGAGGAAATCCACATCAACCAGAGGAAGGATGAATGGTCGGGGTACAAAGACTATTTCTGCGAAAGGCCAAAGTAGCAAAACCATGAGAGAAGCCATTGAAGACAACCAACGTTGTTGGCTTCCAATATGCTGACCCAAAGGTTTTTAGTAAGACTGAGGTTCTTCATGGTTTCCCCTTTGACCAACAAAACCCCTTCGCACTGGCCCTTTCGGCAACAACCTGCAAGCAGGTTGAGGTCTCACCTGAGGTGTATCTATGGGGTACTGCGGAATCAAGTTTCCACAGTATGTGATGATTTTTTTAGTCGGACGTACTACGCAGCGTGACAGGGGGAAAGCACTGCGAGGCAAGACTACGCGGTGAGGGATAACACCACGGTCCGCGCCTCTAAATCATTCTACTGTGGGACTTCTCGTGTGACTGCGATCTATGCAGCTCACACTACGAATTGAAACACTTGAGATAACTATGGTTCTGGATTTATTACCACTAATCCTCCATTCAGTCATTCATGCATGCATTTAGGGTATCCACCGCTTAAAATGTGCTGCGGGGGTGGATCAACTACCCTACATCCTTCTTACTGCGTAATATGAGACTACTTAAGATATATCCCAATACTTAGCCGAATAACTGATTCGTTACTGCTTCATACATAAAGAATAACCATTCACCATTCAACCATTCATTCAGACTTAACATATTATTTCCATACTCTCCTAATAGAAAATACATACAACAGTCCAACCATAACAGTATGCAAGGGAAAGTTCAGGCATTCATTTACAGAAAACAGATAAATGCACGCTACATAACCACATCACATTACATAGTATTTAATGTGGTTCACTTCCCCAGGTGGGAAGCTACGTCCACAAGAACGGTTGTTATATATATTCTTAATGGGAAGGGGACAATCACTCTTAGTCTGTGCTCTCAACTGCAGACTCTCTTCTCTCTCGGCTAGGACTCTGCGCACTTAGCTGCAGAGCCTTTACAATATGTTCGACTCAGAGAGATTTGATAATACAAGCTTGAGCTTAATATTCTCTAAGAGTTACCCTCAATATCCCAATAACAAAAGAACCCCTTCCCTATAAAAAAGTGCCTCCTTAAATAGATCATGCCCGTAGGTCATGTCTTTACAATGTCGAGGCAGAAACCCTTAGGGTTTACAAAACTGGCACGGTTCCTCTAAACCAAACTGCTGGCTCGGGTAGCGAGTGCTCCATCGTGGTGATCCTCCATGCGTTCAGCTTGTCGCTATCGTCCTTTCTATTGGACGCATGCCAACAGGTCACTTTCTCCAAGCCGCCCTTCCTCTAACGGCCTTTTACACTTGGCGACCGCTCGACCTTCCTGATTTGCGCATGCCCGCCGCTCAACACTCCTGGAGCATCTTTACCAAAATTAGGCCAATGCTGGTCTATCCAGTACCTGTACCTATCCTTTGTCCAACATTCCACTTTGCTGGCTCCACGTGGCCTGATAACTTCGCAGCACAGCTTCCTTACTGCGCTGATATTCGCGATACTGCTAAAATTTGGTTGCTGCGCGTAACTTCGCGCATCCCCAATACTTGCACAAAATTGTATTTTTGTTTGTTGAGCCGTGCTCAGCTCTGCAACTCAAGATCCTTCTGTCATAAAAAATGCCCCAACTTGGGCCTGGCCCAACATGCTCCTAACACTTACATGTGGCTCGTCCCCGAGTCACCTTCCACTTCAGCCTCCTCGATCTACTCCACGACCTGTGGAACTAGCTTGGCCATGAATTGATTGTAAGTGCTGATCAATTGTTCCACTGCTTCCTTGGTGTCTTGCTCGACTTGCTTTACTATGTCAAGTAGTGTTGGGGTTATCTCTTCTCCAATCTATCCTTGTACCTGCTCCTGGTTGTCATGTAGATCTTTCATCCTATCTTCGATCTACTGCGATACTGCTGTGGCATCCTTCAAGAGTTGCTACGACTGATTACCCATATCAATCTCTTTTTCTCTTAATCCTTGGACCTCTTTTTTCAAACTTGAGATCTCCTTATACCTCGGTGGTCTATCCCTAGGTGGCAGGGCCTTGACTTCTACAACCAATTTTTCAAGCGCGGACTACTTTTCCTTTACTATGGTCTTTACTTGTAGTAGCGCTGGATCCTCTTCAAGGGCAGTAAACTCCTTTGAAGTCTTCGCCAACAAATATTGGCACTTAGCCATCCCAATGGTTATGTTCCATGCCGCAGCGTTAACTGCTTGTTCTCTTAACTACTGCTCAGTTAATACAACCTATGGGTTAAGTTTTTCCTTGAGGAAGGTGATGTTAGCCTCATAGAGGAATTCCTTGTCCTGCATTTGTACTTTGAGGGAATGCACCATGTCTACTATCCTTAGAATGGTATCTGCAAGATCGTCTTCGACCTGCAACTCTCAATATCCTCTGCAACAAAAGTAATGGTGGCCTCCAATCGCAGCCGTCGGTCCTGTTCATCATGTTGTTGCATCGTGGTGTGCGAGATCGACTCCTGGAGCTGTCTATTGGTTGATTGTAGTTTATCTTCTGCCTTCATTGCATCAGCAGTTCTATCATGCATCTCATCCCCAATCTGCAGGTGCAGATAGTGCAGACATGGTAGCGGGATCTTGGCCAAGTCGAGCTCTACGCACTCGACATTCTTCGTATCTTGAAGCACTTCTTCTGACATCAATAGTGAGATGGTGATCGGGTCCAAATGGACGACTCTTGTCTTCATTGGCAGCATGATGGCTAGCTGTAGGGGTTTCTACTATGAGGTTCCTCCAGACCTCACTTTTGACTTTGAGTAGTGCAGCAAGGGTAGTCTCTTATGCACATCCTCCATCTTTTGCAGCAGTCCTTGCAGTGCAATCCAGTTCTTTTGTAGGTCATCCTATATGGCCTTGTCCTTTTTCTCTTTGTCTGTCATCAGCTCTCCCATCTGCTATGAGACTTTTTCGGCAATCATGTCAAATTCTTCTTCATTAAGGAATGTTTCTGAGTGACTCTTGGTTGCTTTCATCTTCTTTCGTGCCTTTGGCTTCATCGGGCTTTCAGGTTCTTTCCTTTGTCCTTTCTCCTTTTCTTCAATGATTGGGCATGGCTGCATAATTGGTTTGTCTTCTTTTGAATTGGTCGAAACATCCATGAACTCGACACGGAACTCTACGGGCCAGTCCCTCATGAGGATCTCAATGTCTTCCTCGTACATATGGTAATTACCTGGATACCATTTGGGCTTTTTTGTTTGTGCCTTGGGAGAAATAAAAATACAACGCATGTCTGCATGAAGGTCAACAATGCGAATATATTTTGACATTACCTGCTTCGTAATGCACAAAGTGTGCATGATTACGTCTTGTAGCTGGGTGTAATACTAATAGAAGACCTCTACTGTTGCATGTTTCCGCTCCACGTTCAAATTTTCCCAAAGGTTGGCATATTGAACTCCTCTAGGATCATTGGTGTCTAGAATTACACCGAAATAGTCCTCTTCCATCCAACAAAGGCGATCAGGATAATCAACCTTGTGAAGTGGAAGTGACCTCCATTATCCTGGGTGTCATTGAGATCCTGTAGGAACTCATTGAGAAGGTACTAACACCAATTGAACTCGGTTCCTTCAGCCACCACGGAAATGAGTAGTACTACGCCCGCAGGCACCTCCGAAGGCCTGGTTGTTGTTAGGATTTTTCTGGCCAGCAACTGCGTAACAAACCTTGTCACCCTATCTTCGATTTCTTCTGTCATAAAACCTCTTTCTCCTTTCACCAGCCCATGGATTTTATTCATCTTCACGACAGCTTCTTTTTCCTTACTCTTGCCTTGGAGGAACTGCTTGGGGTCCTTGCCGCGTTTGTTTAATCCTGTTATACGGTGGATTTAGTCGATATTAAAATCAACATTTCTCTCTAAACATAGGTATCATTGATGGATTCGTGCCATCAAAGTGTGAACCACCACATTAACTTCTTGTGAATGGTCAAAATGGGGTAATCTCAGCAGGTTCAACAATCCTGACTAGACTATCGGTGTCAACCAGCTCTCGGCCACCAGGTTAAGGTTTCCTTTCACATATTTCTTCCAGCAAATATACAGGTCTAACTGGAAGTGTGGGAACTTGGGATCATGGGGTTCTTCCTTTTGTAATCCCAGGAGGTCATAGTCTTCCCACTTACACTCTATAATATTTCCAAGCAAGTTTTGGCCACATCAACATGCTTCAAAATCGATGACAAGGGGATTTCATAACGTAGATTCTTGACCAGCTTAAACATAGGGGCATCCAACACTTGAGGTGATATGTACTCTGGTGCAAGATTTAGAGGTAACTCCTTCTGAAATACCGGTGATTGAGGTACTATCGAGCCCAGCCTGTGGAGCTTTGTTTGTGGCTCGACTATATCTTTCCCTCTATCCTGCATGACTGGATTATGTCAAGGTGACCTTCAAGATTCCTGACCGGGTTCTAGTACAACCTTCTTGGTGGGCATTTTCATTAAATTTGGAATCCCTCCGTATTGAAAGACTATGACCGTTTCTTCAATTGTAAGCTCTTCTTCTTTGTATGAGGATTCGGACATTCAGTGACGAGAGTAGGAAAATGTTACGGACAAGTTACTAAGGATTGATAACACAAGGGTGAGCGCAAGAAAGTTCTAAGTTTTTGGTAATGCCTCCGAGTCCTTATGCGGCATTACTTATAGGCATAGGTGAGTCCTTTCATGCCTACCAATGGCTAGATGAGCATTAAATGTGGTATCCATTGGCCAAATTGAGCAGATCCTTCAGTCCCTTTCTTCATCAATGTGTTCAGAACGACTATCTTTGCGTTAAATGCTCAAGTGGTTGCCTGGCAACGGTCATCTAACGACTATTTTTCTAGTGTAATGGCTATTTTTCAGAGAACTGCGCTGAGCTGCGCGGGAGGTCATCTTTGCTCCTACACAGTTAATTTGCAGTGCTGAGGTTTCAACTGCGCGGCTATATATATATATATATATATATATATATATATATATATATTTTTTTTTTTTCCTTCGCACAGCTTCAGCAGTGCTGCGTGGTACATACATTGTCTCACTTATCGTACATGTACAGACTCCTTTACATTTCTAGTGTCCTATTTGAATTGTACTTGACACTTAGAGATTTCTTTCTCTGCTTATCATTCGGCATTCTGTGAAGCAGGATTATCATGGTAAAGCTTTACTTTGCTGCCATTTATCAAACTTGGTAAAGTATCGCCAGCTAAGATGGCTAACTGGACTACATCAGTGTTAGTAACATGTATCACAGTATATGGACCAATCCAATGCATCCTAAACTTACCAGGAAACTTCATGAATTTGCTACCATATAAGAGGACTAGGTCACCTACCTGAAATGACTTGTTCTTTATATGGCGATCATGCCATGCCTTCTCGCAGTATTTCTACACTTGTTGGTGAAATCCTGCGATGAAGCGATCTTATTCCAATCCAACCAAGTGTAGCAATCTTTCTTCTAGCACTGCGTGATCTACCATCCCTGTAAATGCAACGATTCTCAAGCTGGGGACAATGTACTCCATTGGCATTATAGCCTCCTATCCATAAGCCAATCGAAAAGGTGTCTGTCCTGTTAGTTTCTTGCAAGTGGTCCTCTATGCCCATAATATACTTGAGATGCGCAGGTCCCAGTCATCTTTATTCATGTTGCAGATCTTACTGAGCACATTCTCCAGTATTTTGTTAAAAGCCTCAATAGTGCCATTCGCCTGTGGATGATATGGTGTACTGCGCTGATGATGGATATGGAATTTCTCTATGAGAGCTTCAATAGTTCTGTTCAAAAAGTGAGTGCCTTGATCACCCATCAAAATATTCAGGCATCAGAATTGTGAAAGTATTTCTTCAAAGATGAACTGCGCCGCGGTACCTATGCTACAGTCCTTTACCGGTTTTGCTTCGGCCCATCTAGTGAGGTAATCGGTAGCAGTAGTGACATACCTCGCACCAGTTCTCTTCCCTAATGGGTTTATGGGACCTACGAAATCAATGGCCCACTTTTCAAATGCCTGTAAGGTCAACTATGGATTCAACGACATTTCATCTCTGCGCGAAGGTTTTCCTATCCTCTGATAGACATCGTAGTTCTGGCAGTATTCTTTGGACTCTTTATGGATCATAGGCCACCATAGCCCTGCGCGTAGTATCTTCTAAGTGGTAGCCCTTCCTCGATAGTGACCTCCTGCGATCCATGAATGTGCATTTGCTAAGATGAATTGTTTCTCATGGTCCAGTATGCATCGCCGCAGCACTTCATCCGACCCGATTTTGTATGGCTGACCTGCAATAATAGTGAAGTCTGCGGTGTGCACCACCAGTTTCTTCTTCTGGTGGATGGAAAAGTCCTGAGGTGCTAAGCCCATTGTTAATAAATCAATAATATCCTGATACTAATCATCTGCAACTTGTATTGCATAAAACTGCACATCAGGCAGACTGTCCTCAATGTGTGTCGGCTCTTCTCTTGACAAAATCCTAGAGAGGTGATTAGGTCCCAGGATCAGCCTACCTGGTTTAACAATGATCTCGAAATCATATTCTTGGAATAGCAATAGCCATCTGCATATGTGCCCCCCTAACATTGGCTTATTGACCAAGTATTTCAAAGCAGAATGGTAAGTAAACATGAGGAAGTGCGCACCAAGCAAGTAGTGTCTAAATTTATGTAGTGCATATACCATCGCAAGACCCTCCCTCTTAGTAGTAGTGTAATTTTTTTCCACTGTGGAGAGATTTCTATTTGAAAATGTGATGGGATGGTCAATACCTCCTTCTCCTGGTTGAGCTAATACAACTCCCAGGACAATGCATGATGCATCAACATGTAAATGGAATGGCTTTGCCTAGTATGGGAACACTAGGATCAGTGCAGTAACCATCTTATCCTTTGGTGTATCAAAACCTTGCTCGCACTCTGCGTTCCAAATGAACGATGTGTCTTTCTTTAATAGTTTTTCCATTGCTGTGGTTATCTGTGCGTAACCCTTTATGAATTTCCTATAATATTCGGTATGGCCTAAGGTAGAGCTCAACATCTTGACTGAGTTTGGTGTCGGTAGATTTACAATAATTGCAATCTTCGCAGGATCCACCATCAATCCTTGCTTACAGATAATGTGACCAAGTAGAATCCCGTAAGGAACACAGAAAATATACTTCTTCAAATTTAAGGAAATCTGATGCTGTCTACACTTCTCAAGCATCATTTTGAGATTCGCGTAGTGGTTCTTCAATAGTCCAAACACAGTCCAATCATCAAAATAGGCTTCCAGAAACTTGTGCATAAAATCTTTAAAGGTTGCAATGACAACTCAGGAAAAGATGGCAGGTGCGTTCTTTAGACCAAAAGGCATTACTGTGTACTGGAACGAGCCCCATTCTATAGCAAAAGTCGTCTTATGCCTATTTGTGGGATCAATCCTAATCTGATGATACCAGGAGAACCCATTAGTAAAAGAGTAGGCCTCATTCCCTCCAACATTATCAACTACTTCGTCTGTGAAAGGAGTAGGGAATGGGTCATGCATAGATGCATCATTCCACTTTCTAAGATCCACACAAATCCTGATCTCACCTTTTGTTTTCTTATCTCTAACAACCATGGGGCTAATCCACTTAGATTCTTCAACAGGTTAAATGATACCTACTTCGAGCATCTTGTCTAGCTCTGCGTAGACTCTTTCGTTGTACCGCGGGATTAGTCTTGTTGCGACCACAACAGATCCCATGCTTACTTAAGCATGGGAGCCCAGATCTTAATAAACACTAAGGTGTTTGGGTGAGTCATTTTGTAAATATTAAGATTTTGTCACCCATGCCTTTGATTTGCTTGTTTGCAACTGTTGTTCATTTTTCTTTTGCCAAGGTGTTTCAGCCTAAAAGAAAAGAAAGCTAAAATTTTGATTATTTTGTTGATTGTTATCATCATCTCGAAAATCAGCATTTGGAGTCTCTGAAACCCACAACCTGACATTTGCGGGTTGCAGGACTATTGTTTAAAATTTTGGTGTTTGGTGATCCCACCATCCACAACCTGACATTTATGGGTTGCAGAATTGATCAGTAATAAGATCAAGGAATAAGTACCCCGAAACTCGAACCCCGCAATGGTAGCATTTTGGCTTTCGGGCTGGTCGTTTTTGTTTATTTGCTGTGTGCTCCCGAAACCCGCAATTCATGAACTTCGGAATGTGGCTTTTGGGATTGTTTTCCCACTTCATAGTGTGACATTCTCGAGACCCATTACCCGCATGGTTGGTTTTCAGCTTTCGGGAATCCTTTTTCTATTTTTATTTTTGCTATCCCCAACCCACAAACCCACACTTTCAGATTTCGGCTGGTGGAATCTTTGAATAAAAACTTCATGAACATAATTGAATTCGATTCCGCATCCTGCTCTAGCTAATATTAGTCGTCCATTGCTATGAATTTGTGGTCATGTTGATTTGTGGGTAATCAGTTAAGCCAGGATGCACTGCTTTCTCTGTTGAAAACTGGTTCCCCTAAAAATATCATTTGTCTGTAACAATGGTTACTACTACAAGAATATCAGTTGCTTCATGTTGGATGGACACCATTTCTTTGCCTTAAGTTCGCCATGTCTGGTCTCGAGTTTTGACAATTTTTCATTTTTCTTCTGCTTCTTAATGATCATCTCTTTTCACTTAAATTCTGACTTCAAAGCTTCTATGATTCTCATGGAAGTTGGGTTAAATAGATCTGATGTGTATCGTGTGAAGAAATGATCACCCGTGTACTGGAACTCCTAATCCAAACTTTTTGCAGACCAATTCTATCACCGCAGCCACCGTTTCCATTATTAATTACTAGTTATAATTATTGATGGGAAGTTGCCTATAACGATGTGATTGTAAACGTATTTAAAAATCATGCAAGCAGTAATTGAGCCTGTACTTCACACAAGCTTAAACTCAAATCTTGGCTTTTTCATGACAGTTGAAGTAATTATAATGGGTTCGCTACGTAAGTTTAATCATTGCAAATTTCCTTGCTCAATCGACATCACCCTGCCTGTTGGTCTTAAAGTAGCGATTAACGTGAAGATTCTACATTGTTCATTGCATTCTATAATAGGAAACGTTCTGTACAGCATTCTGGGCATCTTGTTATCTAAGATTTTCCCAGGATGAGTAATTTTCGTGCATGAGATGAACCTTCTAATATTCTTGTTGATGATGAAGAACTTTACCCTTTGTTATATCAAGAAATGTTGTCACCACCATTTGATGCAGGTGTTCCTGATTTTAGCAAGGACAGTAGTGAAGAGGACTTTGAAGCGTTATCTTCCTATGTGCAAAATTCCATGGAGCAGAGCAAGGAAGTTCTGGAAGAATAAGCTGACTTTGACGACAATCTCATACAAGACTTTATAATCAATGGAGAACCTGATGTATCGGCCACTGTTTCTGAAGTAAATCCTTTAATGGATTTCTCTGTTTCTGACCATGAATTACCTCATCCCAAATTTTTTGCACCAGATGTTCTACAAACCATGTCACTCGTCGAAGATAATGAGCAATCAGTTATTGAATCTCTATGGTGCCATGAGAGCTTACCTGACTAAAGGATAATTCTTTGTAAGATCTTTAGGTCATAAGGTGGCAGAGAATCCTTCAAGCTGGAAAATAACAAGTTTTATTGGATCAACAGTTGGAGCCGATATTTGTAATTTCTATTTTGTATAATTTCTCCTTTTGGGATTTTGGATAAAATTTAGTATTTAAGGAGGAATGTGGCCCTTAGAAAAGGGTGGGGGGAATTTTGGAATTTTGATTCAGCAGGAGTATGGACTGAAGATGCTCTGTCTATTCGAGCCATTGTAATTTTTGTACAAGAATTTTATATGCAGTAAAGTTATCTCCTATCCACCTTCTTGTGTTCTTCAAATTTCTTTGAGAATTGCTGAGTTAAATGTTTTAAATTGTCATCAGTTATGCGTTCAATCTATTGCAGGTCACTTATTGATGTACATGGTATTTCATATTGATTTTTCTGTATGTTTTGACTCATGTTTTGAATTGTCCTATTAAATTTATTTAATTGAACAGTTCTCATTTTTATATTTCAGCAAATGATTCGATGCAATTAAATATGCATCATCAATTGTTAATTTTTCAATTAACACAATGATTACAGATCAGGTATTTGAATGGGCTTAAACATTTTTAAGAATTGTCACTTAATTTCTTAATTGATAAAACTTTAATTAACAAGTGAAGAACCCGAAGACATTTCTGTTTAAGGTACTTAATCAATTGTCCTTCCTACTTCAGTTCTGATCTGTACAATATCAACTTTCCTTTTTAGGTTAGATCTAACTGAGGATAGATTCTTTCCTAGGTAGGTTACGTTAGGTTTGTTAATCAACTATCACACTTCGTTTTCCTTAATAGGAAAACTAATCTTTGAAAGATCAAACCTTTTACTCTTAGAGTGCCATCGGATGCCAAATAACCGTGGGTTATTACCATGCCAAACAACTCGAGGATAGGGTAACTCTTGCGTAGGGTTAACTGAAGCCTTTGGTTGGGTTTTCATCCCCTGTTGTGTGCCTTGGAACCCATTCCAGCACTTTGCACTTACCCTGCACCCCCGAGGCATCAACAAATGGTGCTAGAAGGAGGGCATCTAGTAAAGCATTCCTAAACCAACTACTGATAAACCTCCTCCAACAAGTACTTCAATGGTTCATATGCGAAGCCAGACTAGGGATTCAACATCTAAACAACCAACTGATGCCTGACCTACAGTTCTCCTGGTTAGGTCCATGCAACCTACAACTATACCTGTCACACCTGTGGTGCAACAGGAGAACATAAGAGAGTTTATTTTCACGTCACCCACAAGGGGGCGCATCTCGTTAGAGCAGTTATTGAAAACATCTGCCAATAGGGTTTTAAGAGTTGAACAATGTGTTTCCGACAAAAGAAGACACGGCTTGGTAGCTTTAAACTTAGAGGGTGTCTTGTAGACTAGCGATCAGGAAGAACACCAAGTCCCCACTTCACATCCATTAGTTCAACATACTAATAGCTTTAACGCATATGATCAACATACAACTGATCACCAATCTGAAAAGTAGGACCAAATTAATTGACCAGATTCTCCTGAATATAATCGTGAGAACACTCACACAGGAACACAAGGTCAACCAAATATTGGAGTTGTTGGTCCACCAGCGTCCACTCCTTCATCTTCATCATATTCCTCACATGAAGAGAATTCCTCTAGTTCGTCATCTGAAGAAGATGAACAAGAACCTCCAATGGATGGAGAAGGTCAAAGCAGACCTTGGCTTGACCAAGGTGCAGTTTTCATACCAGGTGATCAACATAGATTACCAAAGAATACTGAGAAATGGCTGCCTAAATACAACCCTGATGACAAGATACCTCCGTTGTACCACATAAAAACTTTTATGCAAGCAATCAGGCTTAGAAGTGTGGTACATGAGGATGTAGTATGTAGACTGTTTCCTTACACATTTGAGGGTAGAGCAACCACTTGGTATTTTGCTTTGTCAGCTCAATCTATAACTTCCTGGGACAAATTCGAGAAACATTTTACCCAGAAATTCGAGGATGAAAAAACACCACACGATCTTGTCTTAGAGTTTTCCTCCATGAAAGCCAAAGGAAAATAAAGAGTAAAAGACTTTAACCAAAGGTTTTCATATCTCAAAAACAGAATTCCTGCCAATATTCTTCCTGCTGAAGAGTTGTTGGTGGCCTATTATGAAAAGGTTCTGCCTCCCCCTATTGCAATATGGGTCAAAAGGGCACAAAAGGGTACTTTACATGAACCTTTTGATGAAGCAATCCAAGTTGAGAAAGACATATTTTGTCTGGAAGACAACCCTAAAATTTCAGAAGGGCAACCTTCTACATCTAGGACGAAAACTGAGAATGTCCCTAAACCCACAGTTCAGAACAGGGATACATTTGATATGATTGAAATGAAAAAATTTCTTCAGAAAATGTCAAATCAGATGGTGGATTTAAAGAAGAGCACTAATGAGAATCAGAACTAGAACAGAGGTTTTGTAAGGCCACGATTCAGGAGACCTTACCAGCCTCCACAAATTCCATCACCACCAAATCTAGCGGATGCACTCACAAACGAGGAACTCTTTTCCATTTTTAGGGCATTGGCAGCAGAATCTCAAGTCATTCCCGACACTCCAAATGAGCAGACTGCTACTGATTCTCCACTACCTGAAGAAGAAACGAAAGGTGACCCACATATTGATGTTGTGGGATGCTTTTCAGAATTGCCTATGTGTGAAGAAGAAGAAGAACTTGAGGCAGTGTTTAACACACAACATCCTTATAATACAAGGTCGAAACCACAACCACCTTAACAACTTTTATCCTCTTCCCCGATTCCCACAAGGAACAGTCCTGTCCCACAGAAGGATACAGTCCTCCCTCAAATGGAGTACAACCTGGTTGAAGACCTAAAAATAGTCAAAGCAAACATCTCTCTGTTTGAGCTGCTAAAATTTCCTGCTATGAGGGATTATTTACCTAAAAACATGGTAGTCAAACAGCATAGAGAGTCACAGAATAATAATCTAGACTCTGTCACTAAGACTGATGATAAAAAACCAACAAGTAAGAGAACTCCTTTCTTGCTCACTTTTGATATTTTCAACCGGAATGTGCACAACTGCATGATAGATTCAGGAGCATCATCAAATGTGATGCCCCTCTCTGTTTGCAGAAAATTGAATGCAACGTGGGAACCCTGTCCAACCCAGATTGTGAAACTTGACAGATCCAAAGTAAGAGTGGTTGGCAAATTGAAGAATGTTATGTTTACATTGTAAGCTCATCCCAGGATCCATCAGATAGTTGACATTGTGATAGCCAACATCCCAGAATCTTATGGGATGTGGTTAAGTAGGGACTGGTCAGAAAAACTTAAAGGTTATTTTGCAACCGACTGGTCCCACTTATGGTTTCCATACAATGGTCAACCGAATAAAATTAAGATCAACAGAGAACCTTTTATGAAACAGACAATTACTCATGTTAATGATTCAAGTGAGCCTGTTGGTTATCTCACCTCTCATACGTAGCAATTTACATTCGATACCTTTTTCTGTGAATTCCCAGCTGATGCTTCACCAGAAGAAAGCATTCATAACGAATCACATATCACTCAGGTTACTTCTGTACCTTTTTTTGGTGAAATTGTGCGTAACGTATATAATGTGAATACAAATTTTAGATTAGACCCTGTCTCCTGGAATTTATTTTTTGATGGTTCTAAATCCAAGGAGGGAGCTGGAGCAAGTTGTGTTCATATCAATCCTAAAGGAATGAAAATCATGATTGCTTGCAGATTAGAATTTGACTGCACTAATAATGTAGCCGAATATGAAGCTCTTGTGTATGGGCTCAAGAAAGCCATTCATTCGGGTGTTCAAGCAATAGAATGTTATGGGGATTCCAAAATCATAGTCAAACAAGTCATAAATAAGATACTCTGCTTATCTATGCATTTGGATAATTATCAAAAGCTGGTAAGGGAACTAACCAACTCATTTTCAGCATTCAATATTAAATCAGTTCCTAGATCACAAAATTTTGATGTAGATTTGTTAGCAAATACAGCTTCTAGATTGATTCCTCTGGAAGGTCTATCTCCTCAAAACTTTTCAATTGAATTGATCTACAAACCATCTATTCCAGATAATATGACTAATTGGAAAGTGTTTGATGATGATTGACATATAATTGACTTCCTCACTGCTTAGGATACGTTTCAAGACATGGACATCGATGAAGCAGAACATGAAAAGTCTCTCACTGATTCCTTAAACGTCATCCTGAAGTCGGTGATCAATCTAGAAAAGTTTTACGATTTACAGGACAAATTCAAATCTCAGACTAATTGTAAAACTCAAAGTTCCTCTTTAAATTATGAGCGGGTCAACCTAGGCACCGAACAGGAACCTCATTTCATCAATTTGGCAATTGATTGCACCCCTGAATAACACAAAGCCATTATTGCATTGTGTAAACAGTATAAAGATGTCTTTGCCTGGACTTATGATGAATTGAGAATGATTGACACTAGCATCATGTTCCACAACATACCCATGAAACCAGAGGTTAAGCCATTTCAAAAAAAGTTGCGGAAAATGCACCCCAGTTTAGAGTCTTCTGTTAAAAAAGAACTAGAGAAGTCACTCAATGCTCGGATTATCTTTCCAGTGAGGCACACTCAGTGGATCGCCAACCTAGTACCTGTCCGTAAGAAAAATGGAGAAATTCGACTTTGTGATGATTTCAAGAACCTAAGTCGGGCTTCTAAGAAAGACGACTATCCTGTTCCGCCTATGGAGTAGATTCTTCAAAAGGTATCCTGGTCAGAGATGTTTCCCCTCTTGGATAGTTTTTCCGGGTATAACCAGGTTATGGTTTCCCTAGACGATGAGTTGAAAACAGCCTTCAGAACCCCATGGGATACTTTTGCTTACAGACGGAAGCCTTTTGGGTTGATCAATGCTAGACCTACTTTTCAGAGAGCTATGGATATAGCTTTCTGAGGGTTAATGCATAATTATTTCATAGTTTATCTTGATCATATCACTATTTATTCTAAGAAACGAAACGAACATGTGTTTGCTTTGAAACAAGTTTTTGATCGCTGCAGAAAATTCGTCATTTCTCTCAACCCAAAGAAATCTATTTTTGTAGTAACTGAAGGAAAGCTTTTGGGTTTCATTATTTTAAAAGAAGGTATGGTTATTGACCCTGAACGTACACAGGCAATTTCAAAGTTTGGTTTACCTAGCTCGCGCAAAGCAATGCAATCCTTACTAGGTAAGATCAATTTTGTACGGAGAATTGTACCAAATTTTGACCAAATAGTCAAATCATTGCAATTGTTGGTCAAGAGAGATGTACAGTTTATTTGGTCACAAGAACAGAGAGATGCGTTTATCAGAATTCGAAAGGCCATTGCAGAAGCTCCTGCCCTCATGTCCTCGGATTTTGATAAGGATTTCATTCTGTATACTTTTTCCACCGATTTTTCTTATGCACCTGTGCTAACACAAAAGCATGATAATGATGCAGAAATCCCCATCTCTTTCATGAGCTCAACATTCAAAGGTGCAGAGCTTAAATATTCACAGATTGATAAGCAAGCCTATGATGTTTATAAATCTGTCAAACATTACAAACCCTACTTGCTGAGGTCCCTAACCAAAGTCATTGTTCCATATTCTGTTATCAGGAATATCCTCATTCAGAAAGAGTTAGGGAAAAAGAGGGCCCATTGGATGATTTCCCTACAAGAATATGAACTTGAGATCAGACCGGCAAAAATTGTAAAGGGGTAGGGCCTTTTTCTTCTAATTGCACAATCCAATGACCCCGCACATCATCAGTCTGAATGGGATCACAAGGAAGAAATTCCCTGAGGTGTTGTTAACGTTATCGATGCCCCGACATCATAATGGTACGACGATATCAATTTTTTTTCTGAACCATGGGTTTGCTCCTAAAACTCTCGATTTTAATAAAAGAAGAGCTTTAAGACTAAAGTACGCTCCTTATCAATTCATTGATCAAGTTATTTTTAGAAAAAATTATGATGGAGTATTTCTCAGATGCTTGGAAAAACATGAAACTGATGACATTTTGTTTCAATTTCATTTAGGTCTAGCTGGAGGCCATTTTTCAGGAGAGACGACAACACATAAGATTCTCAGGGCTAGATATTATTGTCCCACACTATTTAAAGATGGCTATGCTTATGTGAGAAAATGTGAGCCATGCCAGAAATGAACAGGGAAGTTTAGGAAACCTGCATTTCCCTTACAACCAGTTACGATTCGGTTTCCATTTCAACAATGGCGACGTGATTTTGTTGGTCATATAATTCCTCCTTCGTCTCTCCAACATAACTATATTCTCACAGCCACGGACTATTTCACCAGATGGGTTGAAGCAACTCCTCTTAAGCAATGAAATGCCACCCAAGTGATCTCTTTCCTCGATAGCCAGATTGTCACACGCTTTGGTGCTCCAGAGTATTTAGTTTTTGATAATGCATCCTACTTTTCCTCAATTGATATAACTGAATATGCCTTTGAGATGTGAATTAAGCTCAAATTTTCTGCCAATTATTATCCTTAGGGTAACGGCTTGGGTGAATCATCAAATAAAAACCTAATTATTATTCTCAAGAAAACTGTAGCCTCTCATCATAGAAATTGGCATACACAGTTGTATAATGCATTCTGGGCAGATCAGATCACCCCAAAAGCAGCAATTACAAACTCCCCATACTGTTTGGTTTATGGCAAAGAAGCCATTCTTCCCACTAATCTTACCATTCCTTCACTACAATAGGCCCAGTCTGTTCAAGAAGATGATTCTTCTCCCCTCCAATAGAGGATTGATACCCTTTTGAAGCTAGAGGAGGATAGGGAAATAGATAAGAACAAGTTGTATCATCATCAACAGATGGTGAAGAGATGGTTTGATGAAAAATCTTCTTTTGATAGGGAGTTTTTCATTGGTGACCTGGTTTTGAGGTGGGACAAGCAACATGAAGACAAAAATCTGTACACCAAGTTCCAATGCATTTGGCTAGGACCTTTCATTATTAGAGAAAAGATCGGTCCCAGCACAGTTCGATTGTAGACAATGGAGGGAGTTGTAGACACCTACTCGGTGAATCTATCTCTTCTTAAAAGGTATTTTGTCTGAGCAATTTGATGCATTTGTATATAGGTGTGGTTGGATTTCAGTCATTTCTTTTCTAGTCTAGACATTCCGATTGATTTTGTTGTTTTGATTTGATTTTTAGTAGTAAGGCTTCACACTTTTGGTAATGGATTGGGATCATTTTTTTCAGGGCAACAATTATTTCTGAAGTATCAGCATTGTTATTCATCCTACTTCCTGGCTTATGATTAGAATTTGCTCTTAGGAATAAATAGTCAATAAGTGTAGTATTTATGGATTCTTTTCACCTTGATCATTATCTTTTACAACGCTTCATTTGTGTAATTGAGGTATAGAGGCTGGTTATCATTTTTCTATCTGATGTTTCATGGTCGAACAACATATCATAATAGCTTGACCAACTTCGATTTCTCATGGATCCTTTTACAATCACTTTGAATATAAATTTTGTTTAAAAATTATAAGTTACAAGGTGGGTAGTCTTGTTATCAAGCTAGGCCATTAGGTTCATAGGTGCTTAAAGTGGAATGACATCTTCACATCAAGATACCATACTTGGAATGTGACTTTCAGTTATTCTGAAAGATGGAAAATCCTATTACAGGTAGGTCCATTTATGATCCACAAAGCACTGGTGAGTAACATTATCACTAAATGGACACCAAGCCATGGTAATGCCTTGTAGCTTATGCCATAATAAACTGTTTCCTTCTCACAAGATTTTGTTGTATACAAGAATAGGGGGGTCTTATCACAAGCCAGCCCTGCTATGATCATGGGTTTGACCTTGGACTGGGATTATCACTAAGTGGTCACCAAGCCATGATAATTTCTTTTGGTCTTACAACCAGAAGACAAGGAGTCTCGTTATCAAGCTAGCTTGACCAGTTTCCAGATTAGGCCTGTGAATGGCGCTGTTTCATCCGATCACCAAGTCAGTACGGTGGTCTTCTATCGACAAAGTTTTATGTATAGTATATATTTATCAAAAAAATATATATAAAAGAAAAAGAAAAAAAAAGGGATGAACAAGTATACATAGCCCAAGAAGATTACTCACTTAATAAACCAAAGAGATCTGTAATTAGGATATCCATGAGCATTTCTAAGGCTGCCCTTAGGTTCAACTCAAGTTGGATTTTCAATGACTACATCATGATAAATATTCGGTATCACTCTCTAAATCTCCTTATCAGATGAGCATTATCTTTACAATGGTCATTGATTGAGACTTATTCAATTTTATGTTCATTGTTTGTTGGCCGTTATCTTTTCAGTATCTTCTATGACTTGGGTTTCAAGAAACCGGTTGATTAACGTGTTGTCTTTAGTTGGATTTCAGTGCAGAGATAATTGGTTCTTCCTAGCTAGTCACCATTTGTTGTGACCACAACAAATCCCATGCTTACTTAAGCATGGGATCCCAGATCTTAATAAACAATAAGGTGTTTGGTTGAGTCATTTTGTAAATATTAAGATTTTGTCACCCATGCCTTTGATTTGCTTGTTTGCAACTGTTGTTCATTTTTCTTTTGCCAAGGTGTTACGGCCTAAAAGAAAAGAAAGCTAAAATTTTGATTATTTTGTTGATTGTTATCATCATCCTGGAAATCAACATTTGGAGTCTCCGAAACCCACAACCTGACATTTTCGGGTTGCGGGACTGTTGTTTAAAATTGTGGTGTTTGGTGATCTTGCCATCCGCAACCCGACATTTGCGGGTTGCGGAAATGATCCGTAATAAGATCAAGGAATAAGTACCCTGAAACTCGAACCCCGCAATGGTGGCATTTCTCCTTTCGGGATGGTCTTTTTCATTTATTTGCTGTGTGCTCCCGAAACCTGCAATTCATGAACTTCAGAATGCAGCTTTAGGGATCGTTTTCCCACTTCACAGTGTGATGTTCCCAAGACCCATTACCCACATGGTCGATTTTCGGCTTTCGGGAATCCTTTTTCTATTTTTATTTTTGCTATCCGCAACCCGCAAACCCACACTTTCAGATTTCGGCTTGTGAAAAATTTGAATAAAAACTTCATCAACATAATTGAATTCAATTCTGCATCCCTCTCTAGCTAATCTTAGCTATCCATTGCTATGAATTTGCGGTCATGTTGATTTCTGGGTAATCAGTTAATTCAGGATGCGCTGTTTTGTCTGTTGAAAACTGGTTCCCCCAAAATATCATCTGTCTATAATAGTGGGTACTACTAAAAGAATATCAGTTGCTTCATGTTGGATGGACACCATTGCTCTACCTTAAGTTCGTCGTGTCTGGTCTTGAGTTTTGACAATTTGTCATTTTTCTTCTGCTTCTTAATGATCATGTCTTTTCACTTAAATTCCGACTTCAAAGCTTCTATGATTCTCATGGAAGTTGGGTCAGATTGATCCGATGTGTTACGTGTGAAGAAATGATCACCCGTGTACTGGAACTCCTAATCCAGACTTTTTGCGGACCAATTCTATCACTGCAGCCTCCATTTCCATTATTAATTAACAGTTATAATTATTGATGGGAATTTACCTATAACAATGTGATCGTAAAGGCATTTCAAAATCATGCAAGTATTAATTGAGCCTGTACTTCGCACAAGCTTAAACTCAAATCTCGGCTTTTTCATGACAGTTGAAGTAATTACAATGGGTTCGCTGCGTAAGTTTAATCATTGCAAATTGCCCTGCTCAATCAACATCACCCTGCTTGTTGGTCTTAAAGTAGCAATTAACGTGAAGATTCTACATTGTTCATTGCTTTCTGTAATAGGAAACATTTTGTATGACGTTCTGGGAATCTTGTTATCTAAGATTTTCCCAGTATCAGTAATTTTCATGCAGGAGATGAACCTTCTAATATTCTTGTTAATTATGAAGATCTTTACCCTTTTTTATATCAAGAAATGTCGGCTCTTCTCTTGACAAAATCCTTGAGAGGTGATTAGGTCCCAGGATTAGCCTGCCTGGTTTAACAATGATCTCGAAATCATATTCCTGGAATACCAATAGCCATCTGCATATGCGCCCCCCTAACATTGGCTTATTGACCAAGTATTTCAAAGCAGAATGGTAAGTAAACATGAGGAAGTGCGCACCAAGCAAGTAGTGTCTAAATTTCTGTAGTGCATATACCATCGCAAGACCTTCCCTCTTAGTAGTAGTGTAATTGTTTTTCCACTGTGGAGAGCTTTCTATTTGAAAATGTGATGGGATGGTCAATACCTCCTTCTCCTGCTTGAGATAATACAACTCCCACGACAATGCATGATGCATCAACATGTACATGCAATGGCTTTTCCTAGTATGGGAACACTAGGATCAGTGCAGTAACCATCTTATCCTTTGGTGTATCAAAACCTTGCTCGCACTCTGCGTTCCAAATGAACGATGCGTCTTTCTTTAATAGTTTTTACATTGCTGTGGTTATCTGTGTGTAACCCTTTATGAATTTCCTATAATATTCGGTATGGCCTAAGGTAGAGCTCAACATCTTGACTGAGTTTGGTGTCGGTAGATTTACAATAATTGCAGTCTTCCCAGGATCCACCATCAATCCTTGCTTACAGACAATGTGACCAAGTAGAATCCCGTAAGGAACGCAGAAAATACACTTCTTCAGATTTAAGGAAATCTGATGCTGTCTACACTTCTCAAGCATCATTCTGAGATTCGCGTAGTGGTTCTTCAATAGCCCAAACACAGTCCAATAATCAAAATAGGCTTCCAGAAACTTGTGCATAAAATATTTAAAGGCTGCAACGACAACTCAGGAAAAGAGGGCAGGTGCGTTCTTTAGACCAATAGGCATTACTGTGTACTGGAACGAGCCCCATTCTATAGCAAAAGTCGTCTTATGCCTATCTGTGGGATCAATCCTAATCTGATGATACCGGGAGAACCCATTAGTAAAAGAGTAGGCCTCATTCCCTCCAACATTATCAACTACTTCGTCTGTGAAAGGAGTAGGGAATGGGTCATGCATAGATGCATCATTCCACTTTTTAAGATCCACACAAATCTTGATCTCACCTTTTGTTTTCTTGTCTTGAACAACCATGGGGCTAATCCACTTAGATTCTTCAACAGGTTAAATGATTCCTACTTCGAGCATCTTGTCTAGCTCTGCGTAGACTCTTTCTTTGTACCTCGGGTTTAGTCTTGTTGCGACCACAACAGATCCCATGCTTACTTAAGCATGGGAGCCCAGATCTTAATAAACACTAAGGTGTTTGGGTGAGTCATTTTGTAAATATTAAGATTTTGTCACCCATGCCTTTGATTTGCTTGTTTGCAACTGTTGTTCATTTTTCTTTTGCCAAGGTGTTTCAGCCTAAAAGAAAAGAAAGCTAAAATTTTGATTATTTTGTTGATTGTTATCATCATCTCGAAAATCAGCATTTGGAGTCTCCGAAACCCACAACCTGACATTTGCGGGTTGCAGGACTATTGTTTAAAATTTTGGTGTTTGGTGATCCCGCCATCCACAACACGACATTTGTCGGTTGCAGAATTGATCAGTAATAAGATCAAGGAATAAGTACCCCGAAACTCAAATCCCGCAATGGCGGCATTTTGGCTTTCAGGATGGTCGTTTTCGTTTATCTGCTGTGTGCTCCCGAACCCCGCAATTCATGAACTTCGGAATGTGGATTTTGGGATGGTTTTCCCACTTCATAGTGTGACGTTCTCAAGACCCGTTACCCACATGGTTGGTTTTCAGCTTTCGGGAATCCTTTTTCTATTTTTATTTTTGGTATCCCCAACCCACAAACCCACACTTTCAGATTTCGGCTTGAGGAATCTTTGAATAAAAACTTCATGAACATAATTGAATTCGATTCCGCATCCTGCTCTAGCTAATATTAGTTGTCCATTGCTATGAATTTGTGGTCATGTTGATTTGTGGGTAATCAGTTAAGCGAGGATGTGCTGCTTTCTCTATTGAAAACTGGTTCCCCTCAAAATATCATTTCTCTGTAACAGTGGGTACTACTACAAGAATATCAGTTGCTTCATGTTGGATGGACACCATTGCTTTGCCTTAAGTTCACCATGTCTGGTCTCGAGTTTTGACAATTTTTTGTTTTTCTTCCGCTTCTTAATGATCATCTCTTTTCACTTAAATTCCGACTTCAAAGCTTCTATGATTCTCATGGAAGTTGGGTTAAATTGATCCGATGTGTATCGTGTGAAGAAATGATCACCCGTGTACTGGAACTCCTAATCCAGACTTTTTGCAGACCAATTCTATCACCGCAGCCGCCGTTTCCATTATTAATTACTAGTTATAATTATTGATGGGAAGTTGCCTATAACGATGTGATCGTAAAGGCATTTAAAAATCATGCAAGCAGTAATTGAGCCTGTACTTCACACAAGCTTAAACTCAAATCTTGGCTTTTTCATGACAGTTGAAGTAATTATAATGGGTTCGCTACGTAAGTTTAATGATTGCAAATTTCCCTGCTCAATCGACATCACCTTGCCTGTTGGTGTTAAAGTAGCGATTAACGTGAAGATTCTACATTGTTCATTGCTTTCTGTAATAGGAAACGTTCTGTACAGCGTTTTGGGCATCTTGTTATCTAATATTTTCCCAGGATGAGTAATTTTCATGCAGGAGATGAACCTTCTAATATTCTTGTTGATGATGAAGAACTTTACCCTTTGTTATATCAAGAAATGTTGTCACCACCATTTGATGCAGGTGTTCCTGATTTTAGCAGCGGCAGTAGTGAAGAGGACTTTGAAGCGTTATCTTCCTATGTGCAAAATTCCATGGAGCAGAGCAAGGAAGTTCTAGAAGAACCAACTGACTTTGACGACGATCTCATACAAGACTTTATAATAAATGGAGAACCTGATGTATCGGCCATTGTTTCTGAAGTAAATCCTTTAATGGATTTCTCTGTTTCTGACCATGAATTACCTCATCCCAAATTTTTTGCACCAGATGTTCCACAAACCATGTCACTCGTCGAAGATAATGAGCAATTAGTTATTGAATCTCTATGGTGCCATGAGAGCTTACGTGACTAAAGGATAATTCTTTGTAAGATCTTTAGGTCATAAGGTGGCAGAGAATCCTTCAAGCTGGAAAATAACAAGTTTTATTGGATCAACAGTTGGAGCCAATATTTGTAATTTCTATTTTGTATAATTTCTCCTTTTGGTATTTTGGATAAAATTTAGTATTTAAGGAGGAATTTGGCCCTTAGAAAAGGGTGGGGGGAATTTTGGAATTTTGATTCAGCAGGAGTATGGACTGAAGACGCTCTGTCTATTCGAGCCATTGTAATTTTTCTACAAGAATTTTATATGCAGTAAAGTTATCTCCTATCCACCTTCTTGTGTTCTTAAAATTTCTTTGAGAATTGCTGAGTCAAATGTTTTAAATTGTCATCAGTTATGCGTTCAATCTATTGCATGTCACTTATTGATGTACATGGTATTTCATATTGATTTTTCTGTATGTTTTGACTCATGTTTTGAATTGTCCTATTAAATTTATTTAATTGAACAATTCTCATTTTTATATTTCAGCAAATGATTCGATGCAATTAAATATGCATAATCAATTGTTAATTTTTCAATTAACACAATGATTACAGATCAGGTATTTGAATGGGCTTAAACATTTTTAAGAATTGTCACTTAATTTCTTAATTGATAAAACTTTAATTAACAAGTGAAGAACCCGAAGACATTTCTGTTTAAGGTACTTAATCACTTGTCCTTCATACTTCAGTTCTGATCTGCACAATATCAACTTTCCTTTTTAGGTTAGATCTAACTGAGGATAGATCCTTTCTCAGGTAGGTTAGCTTAGGTTTGTTAATCAACTATCACACTTCGTTTTCCTTAATAGGAAAACTAATCTTTGAAAGATCAAACCTTTTACTCTTAGAGTGCCATCGGAGGCCAAATATCCGTGGGTTATTACCATGCCAAACAACTAGAGGATAGGGTAACTCTTGCGTAAGGTTAACTGAAGCCTTTGGTTGGGTTTTCATCCCCTGTTGTGTGCCTTGGAACCCATTCTAGCACTTTGCACTTACCCTGCACCCCCGAGGCATCAACAAATGGTGCTAGAAGGAGGGCATCTAGTAAAGCATTCCTAAACCAACTACTGATAAACCTCCTCTAGCAAGTACTTCAATGGTTCATATGCGAAGCCAGACTAGATATTCAACATCTAAACAACCAACTGATGCATGACCTACAGTTCTCCTGGTTAGGTCCGTGCAACCTACAACTATACCTGTCACACCTGTAGTGCAATAGGAGAACAGAAGAGAGTTTATTTTCACGTCACCCACAAGGGGGCGCATCTCGTTAGAGCAGTTATTGAAAACATCTGCCAATAGGGTTTTAAGATTTGAACAATGTGTTGCCGACCAAAGAAGACACGGCTTGGTAGCTTTAAACTTAGAGGGTGTCTTGCAGACTAGCATTCGGGAAGAACACCAAGTCCCCACTTCACATCCATTGGTTCAACATACTAATAGATTTAACGCATATGATCAACATACAATTGATCACCAATCTGAAAAGTAGGACCAAATTAATCGACCAGATTCTCCTGAATATAATCGTGAGACCACTCACACAGGAACACAAGGTCAACCAAATATTGGAGTTGTTGGTCCACCACCGTCCACTCCTTCATCTTCATCATATTCCTCACATGAAGAGAATTCCCCTAGTTCATCATCTGAAGAAGATGAACAAGAACCTCCAATGGATGGAGAAGGTCAAAGCAGACCTTGGCTTAACCAAGGTGCAGTTTTCATACCAGGTGATCAACATAGATTACCAAAGAATCCTGAGAAATGGCTACCTAAATACAACCCTGATGACAAGATACCTGCGTTGGACCACATAAAAACTTTTATGCAAGAAATCAGGCTTAGAAGTGTGGTACATGAGGATGTAGTATGTAGACTGTTTCCTTACACGTTTGAGGGTAGAGCAGCCACTTGGTATTTTGCTTTGCCGGCTCAATCTATAACTTCCTGGGACAAATTCGAGAAACATTTTACCCAGAAATTCGAGGATGACAAAACACCACAAGATCTTGTCTTAGAGTTTTCCTCCATGAAATCCAAAGGAAAAGAAAGAGTAAAAGACTTTAACCAAAGGTTTTCATATCTCAGAAACAGAATTCCTGCCAATATTCTTCCTGCTGAAGAGTTGTTGGTGGCCTATTATGCAAAGGTTCTGCCTCCCCCTATTGCAATATGGGTCAAAAGGGCACAAAAGGGTACTTTACTTGAAGCTTTTGATGAAGCAATCCAAGTTGAGAAAGACATCTTTTGTCTGGAAGACAACCCTAAAATTTCAGAAGGGCAACCTTCTACCTCTAGGAAGAAAACTGAGAATGTCCCTAAACCCACAGTTCATAACAGGGATACATTTGATATGACTGAAATGAAAAAAATTGTTCAGAAAATGTCAAATGAGATGGTGGATTTAAAGAAGAGCACTAATGAGAATCAGAACTAGAACAGAGGTTTTGTAAGGCCACAATTTAGGAGACCTTACCAACCTCCACAAAATCCACCACCACCAAATCTTGCGAATGCACTCACAAATGAGGACCTCTTTTCCATTTTTAGGGCATTGGCAGCAAAATCTCAAGTCATTCCCGACACTCCAAACGAGCAGACTGCTACTGATTCTCCACTACCTGAAGAAGAAACGAAAGGTGACCCACATATTGATGTTGTGGGATGCTTTTCAGAATTGCCTATGTGTGAAGAAGAAGAAGAACTTGAGGCAGTGTTTAACACACAACATCCTTATAATACAAGGTCGAAACCACAACCACCTTAACAACTTTTATCCTCTTCCCCGATTCCCACAAGGAACAATCTTGTCCCACAGAAGGATACAGTCCTCCCTCAAATGGAGTACAACCTGGTTGAAGACTTAAAAATAGTCAAAGCGAACATCTCTCTGTTTGAGCTGCTAAAATTTCCTGCTATGAGGGATTATTTACCTAAAAACATGGTAGTCAAGCAGCCTAGAGAGTCACAGAATAATAATCTAGACTCTGTCACTAAGACTGATGATAAAAAACTAGCAAGTAAGAGAACTCCTTTCTTGCTCACTTTTGAGATTTTCAACCGGAATGTGCACAACTGCATGATAGATTCAGGAGCATCATCAAATGTGATGCCCCTCCCTGTTTGTAGAAAATTGAATGCAACGTGGGAACCCTGTCCAACCCAGATTGTGAAACTTGACAGATCCAAAGTCAGAGTGGTTGACATATTGAAGAATGTTCTGTTTACATTGTAAGCTGATCCCAGGATCCATCAGATAGCTGACATTGTGATAGCCGACATCCCAGAATCTTATGGGATGTGGTTAAGTAGTGACTGGTCAGAAAAACTTAAAGGTTATTTTGCAACCGACTGGTCCCACTTATGGTTTCCATACAATGGTCAACTGAATAAAATTAAGATCAACAGAGAACCTTTTATGAAACAGACAATTACTCATCTTAATGATTCAAGTGAGCCTGTTGGTTATGTCACCTCTCATATGTAGCAATTTATATTCGATACCTTTTTCGGTGAATTCCTAGCTGATGCTTCACCAGAAGAAAGCATTCATAACGAATCACATATCACTCAGGTTACTTCTGTACCTTTTTTTGGTGAGATTGTGCGTAATGTATATAATGTGAATACAAATTTTAGATTAGACCCCGTCTCCTGGACTTTATTTTTTGATGGTTCTAAATCCAAGGAGGGAGCTGGAGCAGGTTGTGTTCATATCAATCATAAAGGAATGAAAATCATGATTGCTTGCAGATTAGAATTTGACTGCACTAATAATGTAGCCGAATATGAAGCTCTTGTGTAGGGGCTCAGGAAAGCCATTGATTCGGGTGTTCAAGCAATAGAATGTTATGGGGATTCTGAAATCATAGTCAAAAAAGTCATAAATAAGATACACTGCTTATCTCTGCGTTTGGATAATTATCAAAAGCTGGTAAGGGAACTAACCAACTCATTTTCAGCATTCAATATTAATTCAGTTCCTAGATCACAAAATTTTGATGCAGATTTGTTAGCAAATACAGCTTCTAGATTGATTCCTCTGGAAGGTCTATCTCCTCAAACCTTTTCAATTGAATTGATCTACAAACCATATATTCCAGATAATGTGACTAATTGGAAAGTGTTTGATGATGATTGATAGATAATTGACTTCCTCACTGCTTAGGATACGTTTCAAGACACGGCCATCGATGAAGCAGAACATGAAAAGTCTCTCACCGATTCCTTAAACGTCATCCTGAATTCGGTGATCAATCTAGAAAAGTTTTATGATTTACAGGACAAATTCAAATCTCAGACTAATTGTAAAACTCAAAGTTCCTCTTTAAATTATGAGCGGGTCAACCTAGGCACCGAACAGGAACCTCGTTTCATCAATTTGGCAATTGATTACACCCCTGAATAACACAAAGCCATTATTGCATTGTGTAAACAGTATAAAGATGTCTTTGCCTGGACTTATGATGAATTGAGAATGTTTGACACTAGCATCATGTTCCACAACATACCCATGAAACCAGAGGTTAAGCCATTTCAAAAAAAGCTGCGGAAAATGCACCCCAGTTTAGAGTCTTCTGTTAAAAAAGAACTGGAGAAGTTACTCAATGCTCGGATTATCTTTCCAGTGAGGCACACTCAGTGGATCGCCAACCTAGTACCTGTCCGTAAGAAAAATGGAGAAATTCGACTTTGTGATGATTTCAAGAACCTAAGTCAGGCTTCTAAGAAAGACAACTATCCTGTTCCGCCTATGGAGTAGATTCTTCAAAAGGTATCCTGGTCAAAGATGTTTCCCCTCTTGGATAGTTTTTCCGGGTACAACCAGGTTATGGTTTCCCCGGACGATGAGTTGAAATAAGCCTTAAGAACCCCATGGGATACTTTTGCTTACAGACAGAAGCCTTTGTGGTTGATCAACGCTAGAGCTACTTTTCAGAGAGCTATGGATATAGCTTTCCAAGGGTTAATGCATAATTATTTCATAGTTTATCTTGATCATATCACTATTTATTCTAAGAAACGACATGAACATGTGTTTGCTTTGAAACAAGTTTTTGATCGCTGCAGAAAATTCGTCATTTCTCTCAACCCGAAGAAATCTATTTTTGTAGTAACTGAAGGAAATCTTTTGGGTTTCATTGTTTTGAAAGAAGGTATGGTTATTGACCCTGAACGTACACAGGCAATTTCAAAGTTTGGTTTACCTAGTTTGCGCAAAGCAACGCAATCCTTACTAGGTAAGATCAATTTTGTATGGAGAATTATACCAAATTTTGACCAAATAGTCAAACCACTGCAATTGTTGGTCAAGAGAGATGTACAGTTTATTAGGTCACAAGAACAGAGAGATGCGTTTATCAGAATTCGAAAGGCCATTGCAGAAGCTCCTACCCTCATGTCCCCGGATTTTGATAAGGATTTCATTCTGTATGCTTTTTCCACTGATTTTTCTTATGCACCTGTGCTAACACAAAAGCATGATAATGATGCAGAAATCCCCATCTCTTTCATGAGCTCAACATTCAAAGGTGCAGAGCTTAAATATTCACAGATTGATAAGCAAGCCTATGATGTTTATAAATCTGTCAAACATTACAGACCCTACTTGCTGAGGTCCCGAACCAAAGTCATTGTTCCATATTCTGTTATCAGGAATATCCTCATTCAGAAAGAGTTAGGGGAAAAGAGGGCCCATTGGATGACTTCCCTACAAGAATATGATCTTGAGATCAGACCGGGAAAAATTGTAAAGGGGTAGGGCTTTTGTCTTCTTACTGCACAATCCAATGACCCCGCACAGCATCAGTCTGAATGGGATCACAAGGAAGAAATTCCCTGAGGTGTTGTTAACGTTATCGATGCCCCGACATCAAAATGGTACGATGATATCAATTTTTTTCTGAACCATGGGTTTGCTCCTGAAACTCTTGATTTTAATAAAAGAAGAGCTTTAAGACTAAAGTATGCTCCTTATCAATTCATTCATCAAGTTATTTTTAGAAAAAATTATGATGGAGTATTTCTCAGATGCTTGGAAAAACATGAAACTGATGACATTTTGTTTCAATTTCATGCACGTGCTTTAAAGATGACTATGCTTATGTGAGAGAATGTGAGCCATGCCAGAAATGAACAGGGAAGTTTAGGAAACCTGCATTTCCCTTACAACCAGTTACGATTTGGTTTCCATTTCAACAATGGGGACGTGATTTTGTTGGTCATATAATTCCTCCTTCGTCTCTCCAACATAAGTATATTCTCACAGCCACGGACTATTTCACTAGATGGGTTGAAGCAACTCCTCTTAAGCAATGAAACGCCACCTAAGTGATCTCTTTCCTCAATAGCCAGATTGTCACACGCTTTGGTGCTCCAGAGTATTTAGTTTTTGATAATGCATCCTACTTTTCCTCAATCGATATAACTGAATATGCCTTTGAGATGGGAATTAAGCTCAAATTTTCTGCCAATTATTATCCTCAGGGTAACGGCTTGGCTGAATCATCAAATAAAAACCTAATTAATATTCTCAAGAAAACTGTAGCCTCTCATCATAGAAATTGGCATACACAGTTGTATAATGCATTCTGGG
Organism: Larix kaempferi; assembly: GCA_027924585.1. Taxonomy (NCBI): domain Eukaryota; kingdom Viridiplantae; phylum Streptophyta; class Pinopsida; order Pinales; family Pinaceae; genus Larix; species Larix kaempferi. The sequence continues at coordinate 6,715,569 of BSBM01000991.1, read as the reverse complement.
TAGATCAGATCACCCCAAAAGCAGCAATTGAAACTCCCCATACTGTTTGGTTTATGGCAAAGAAGCCATTCTTCCCACTAACCTTACCATTCCTTCACTACAATAGGCCCAGTTTGTTCAAGAAGATGATTCTTCTCCCCTCCAACAAACGATTGATACCCTTTTGAAGCTAGAGGAGTACAGGGAAATAGATAAGAACAAGTTGTATCATCATCAACAGATGGTGAAGAGATGGTTTGATGAAAAATCTTCTTTTGATAGAGAGTTTTTCATTGGTGACCTGGTTTTGAGGTGGGACAAGCAACATAAAGACAAAAATCTGTACACCAAGTTCCAATGCATTTGGCTAGGACCTTTCATTATTAGAGAAAAGATCGGTCCCAGCACAATTCGATTGTAGACAATGGAGGGAGTTGTAGACACCTACTCGGTTAATATATCTCTTCTTAAAAAGTATTTTGTCTGAGCAATTTGATGCATTTGTATATAGGTGTGGTTGGATTTCAGTCATTTCTTTTCTAGTCTGGACATTCCGATTGATTTTGTTGTTTTGATTTGATTTTTAGTAGTAAGGCTTCACACTTTTGGTAATGGATTGGGATCATTTTTTTCAGGGCAACAATTATTTCTGAAGTATCAGCATTGTTATTCATCCTACTTCCTGGCTTATGATTAGAATTTGCTCTTAGGAATAAATAGTCAATAAGTGTAGTATTTATGGATTCTTTTCACCTTGATCATTATCTTTTAAAACGCTTCATTTGTGTAATTGAGGTATAGAGGCTGGTTATCATTTTTCTATCTGATGTTTCATGGTCGAACAACATATCATAATAGCTTGACCAGCTTCGATTTCTCATGGATCCTTTTACAATCACTTTGAATATAAATTTTGCTTAAAAATTATAAGTTACAAGGTGGGTAGTCTTGTTATCAAGCTAGGCCATTAGGTTCATAGGTGCTTAAAGTGGAATGACATCTTCACATCAAGCTACCATACTTGGAAGGTGACTTTCAGTTATTCTAAAAGATGGAAAATCCTATTACAGGTAGGTCCATTTATGATCCACAAAGCACCGGTGAGTAACATTATCACTAATTGGACACCAAGCCATGGTAATGCCTTGTAGCTTATGCCATAATAAACTGTTTCCTTCTCACAAGATTTTGTTGTATACAAGAATAGGGGGGTCTTATCACAAGCCAGCCCTGCTATGATCATTGGTTTGACCTTGGACTGGGATTATCACTACGTGGTCACCAAGCCATGATAATTTCTTTTGGTCTTACAACCAGAAGACAAGGAGTCTCGTTATCAAGCTAGCTTGACCAGTTTCCAGATTAGGCCTGTGAATGGCGCTATTTCATCCGATCACCAAGTTAGTACAGTGGTCTTCTATCGACAAAGTTTTATGTATAGCATATATTTATCAAAAAATATATATATAAAAGAAAAAGAAAAAAAAGGGATGAACAAGTATACATAGCCCAAGAAGATTACTCACTTAATAAACCAAAGAGATCTGTAATTAGGATATCCATGAGCATTTCTAAGGCTGCCCTCAGGTTCAACTCAAGCTGGATTTTCAATGACTACATCATGATAAATATTCGGTATCACTCTCTAAATATCCTTATCAGATGAGTGTTATCTTTACAATGGTCATTGATTGAGACTTATTCAATTTTATGTTCATTGTTTGTTGGCCATTATCTTTTAAGTATCTTCTATGACTTGGGTTTCAAGAAACCGATTGATTAACATGTTGTCTTTAGTTGGATTTGATTGTAGAGATAATTGGTTCTTCCTAGCCAGTCGCCATTTGTTGTGACCACAACAGATCCCATGCTTACTTAAGCATGGGAGCCCAGATCTTAATAAACAATACGGTGTTTGGGTGAGTCATTTTGTAAATATTAAGATTTTTTCACCCGTGCCTTTGATTTGCTTGTTTGCAACTGTTGTTCATTTTTCTTTTGCCAAGGTGTTACGGCCTAAAAGAAAAGAAAGCTAAAATTTTGATTATTTTGTTGATTGTTATCATCATCCCGGAAATCAACATTTGGAGTCTCCGAAACCCACAACCTGACATTTGCGGGTTGCAGGACTGTTGTTTAAAATTGTTGTGTTTGGTGATCCCGCCATCCGCAACCCAACATTTGCGGGTTGCGGAAATGATCGGTAATAAGATCAAGGAATAATTACCCTGAAACTCGAACCCCGCAATGGTGGCATTTCTCCTTTCGGGATGGTCTTTTTCATTTATTTGCTGTGTGCTCCCGAAAACCGCAATTCATGAACTTTAGAATGGAGCTTTAGGGATCGTTTTCCCATTTCACAGTGTGATGTTCCCAAGACCCATTACCCACATGGTCGATTTTCGGCTTTCGGGAATCCTTTTTGTATTTTTATTTTTGCTATCCGCAACCCGCAAACCCACACTTTCAGATTTCGGCTTGCGAAAACTTTGAATAAAAACTTCATCAACATAATTGAATTCAATTCTGCATCCCTCTCTAGCTAATCTTAGCTATCCATTGCTATGAATTTGCGGTCATGTTGATTTGTGGGTAATTAGTTAATTCAAGATGCGCTATTTTGTCTGTTGAAAACTGGTTCCCCCAAAATATCATCTGTCTATAATAGTGGGTACTACTAAAAGAATATCAGTTGTTTGATGTTGGATGGATACCATTGCTCTACCTTAAGTTTGTCGTGTCTGGTCTTGAGTTTTGACAATTTGTCATTTTTCTTCTGCTTCTTAATGATCATGTCTTTTCACTTAAATTCCGACTTCAAAGCTTCTATGATTCTCATGGAAGTTGGGTCAGATTAATCCGATGTGTTACGTGTGAAGAAATGATCACCCATGTACTGGAACTCCTAATCCAGACTTTTTGCGGACCAATTCTATCACTACAGCCTCCATTTCCATTATTAATTAACAGTTATAATTATTGATGGTAAGTTACCTATAACAATGTGATTGTAAAGGCATTTCAAAATCATGCAAGTATTAATTGAGCCTATACTTCGCACAAGCTTAAACTCAAATCTCGGCTTTTTCATGACAGTTGAAGTAATTATAATGGGTTCGCTGCGTAAGTTTAATCATTGCAAATTGCCCTGCTCAATCAACATCACCCTGCTTGTTCATCTTAAAGTAGCAATTAACGTGAAGATTCTACATTGTTCATTGCTTTCTGTAATAGGAAACATTTTGTACAACGTTCTGGGCATCTTGTTATCTAAGATTTTCCCAGTATCAGTAATTTTCATGCAGGAGATGAACCTTCTAATATTCTTGTTAATGATGAAGAGCTTTACCCTTTTTTATATCAAGAAATGTTGTCACCACCATTTGATGCAGGTGTTCCTGATTTTAGTAGTTGTAGTAGTGAAGAGGACTTTGAAGCTTTATCTTCCTATGTGCAAAATTCCATGGAGCAGAGCAAGGAAGTTCTGGAAGAATCAGCTGAGTTTGGCGACGATCTCATACAAGACTTTATAATCAATGGAGAACCTAACATATTGGCCACTGTTTCTGAAGTAAATCCCTTAATGGATTTCTCTTTTTCTGACCATGAATTACCTCATCTGGAATTTCTTACACAATATGTTCCACAAACCATGTCTCTTGTCGAAGATAATGAGCAATCGGTTATTGAATCTCTATGGGGCCACGAGACCTTACCTAACTAAAGGATAATTCTTTGTAAGATCTTTAGGTCATAAGGTGGTGGAGAATCCTTCAAGCTGGAAAATAGAAATTTTTATTGGATCGACGGTTGGAGCCGATTTTTGTAATTTCTGTTTTGTATAATTTCTCCTTCTGGGATTTTGGGTAAAATTTATTATTTAAGGAGGAATGTGGCCCTTAGTAAAGGGTGGGGGGAATTTTGGAATTTTGATTCAGCAGGAGTATGGACTGAAGATGCTCTGTCTATTCGAGCCATTGTAATTTTTGTACAAGACTTTTATATGCAGTAAAGTTATCTCCTATCCACCTTCTTGTGTTCTTCAAATTTCTTTGAGAATCGTTGAGCTAAATGTTTCAAATTGTCATCAGTTATGCGTTCAATCTATTGCAGGTCACTTATTGATGTACATGGTCTTTCATATTGATTTTTCTGTATGTTTTGACTCATGTTTTGAATTGTCCTATTAAATTTCTTTAATTGAACAGTTCTCATTTTTATATTTCTGCAAATGATTCGATGCAATTAAATATGCATAATCAATTGTTAATTTTTCAATTAACACAATGATTACAGATCAGGTATTTGAATGGGATTAAACATTTTTAAGAATTGTCACTTAATTTCTTAATTGATAAAACTTTAATTAACAAGTGAAGAACCTGAAGACATTTTTGTTTAAGGTACTTAATCACTTGTCCTTCATACTTCAGTTCTGATCTACACAATATCAACTTTCCTTTTTAGGTTAGATCTAACTTAGGATAGATTCTTTCCTAGGTAGGTTAGGTTAGGTTTGTTAATCAGCTATCACACTTCATTTTCCTTAATAGGAAAATTGATCTTTGAAAGATCAAACCTTTTACTCTTAGAGTGCCAATGGAGGCCAAATATCTGTGGGTGATTACCACACCAAACAGCTCGAGGATAGGGTAACTCTTGCGTAGGGTTAACTGAATCCTTTGGCTAGGTTTTCATCCCCTGTTGTGTGCCTTGGAACCAATTCCAGCACTTTGCACTAACCCTGCACCCCCAAGGCATCAACAAATGGCACTAGAAGGAGGGCATCTAGTAAAGCATGCCTAAAGAAGCTACTGATAAACCTCCTCCAGCAAGTGCTTCAATGGTTCAAACCCGAAGCCAGACTAGGGCTTCAACATCTGAACAACAAACTGACGCACGACCTACGGTTCTCCCGGCTACGTCCACGCAACCTATAACTATACTTGTCACACCTGTGGTACAATAGGAGAATAGAAGAGATGTTATTTTCATGTCACCCACAAGGGGAACCATCTCATTAGAGTAGTTATTGAAAACATCTACTTATAGGGTTTTAAGAGTTGAACAATGTCTTGCCAACCAAAGAAGACGTGGCTTGGCAGCTTTAAACTTAGAGGGTGTCTTGCAGACTAGCGATCGGGAAGAACAACAAGTTCCCACTTCACATCCATTGGTTCAACATACTGATAGTTTTAACACACAGGATCAACATACAATTGATCACCTATATGAAAAACAGGACCAAATTAATCAACCAGATTCTCCTAAATATAATCGTGACACCACTCACACAGAAACACAAGGTCAGCCAAATCTTGGAGCAGGCGGTCCACCACCATCCCATCCTTCATCTTTATCATCTTCCTCAGAGGAAGATAATTCCTCTATTTTGTCATTTGAAGAAGAGGAACAGGAACCTCCAATGGCTCGAGAAGGTCAAAACAGACCTTGTCTTGACCAAGGTGCAATTTTCATACTAGGTGATCAACATAGATTACCAAAGAATCCTGAGAAATCGCTGCCTAAATACAACCCTGATGACAAGATACCTACGTTGGACCACATAAACACTTTTATGCAAGCACTCAGGCTTAGAAGTGCTGTACATGAGGATGTAGTATGCAGACTGCTTCCATACACGTTTGAGGGTAGAGCGGCCACTTGGTATTTTGCTTTGCCGGCTCAATCTATAACTTCCAGGGATGAATTCGATAAACATTTTTCCTAGAAGTTTAGGGATGACAAAACACCACAAAATCTTGTCTTAGAGTTGTTCTCCATGAAAGCCAAAGGAAAAGAAAGAGTAAAAGACTTTAACCAAAGGTTTTCATATCTCAAAAACAGAACTCCTACCAATCTTCTTCATGCTGAAGAGTTGTTGGTGGCCTATTATGAAAAGGGTCTGCCTCCCCCTATTGCAATATGGGTCAAAAGGGCACAAAAGGGTACTTTACTGGAAGCTTTTGATGAAGCAATCCAAGTTGAGAAAGACATCTTTTGTCTGGAAGAGAACCCTAAAATTTCAGAAGGGCAACCTTCTACCTCTAGGAAGAAAACTGAGAATCTCCCTAAACCCAAAGTTCAGAATAGGGATACATTTGATATGACTGAAATGAAAAAATTTCTTTAGAAATTGTCAAATGAGATGGTGGATTTAAAGAAAAGCACTAATGAGAATCAAAACTAGAATAGATGTTTTGTAAGGCCACCGTTCAGGAGACCTTACCAGCCTCCACTAAATCCACCACCACCAAATCCAGCGAATGCACTCACAAACGAGGAACTCTTTTCCATTGTTAAGGCATTAGCAGCAGAATCTCAAGGCAATCCCGACACTCCCAATGAGCAGAAGGTGACCCACATGTTGATGTTGTGGGATGCTTTTTAGAACTGCCTATGTGTGAAGAAGAAGAAGAACATGAGGTGGTGTTTAAAACAAAACATCCTTATAATACAAGGTCGAAACCACAGCCACCTCAACAACCTTTATCCTCTTCCTTGATTCCCACAAGAAACAATCCTGTCCAATAGAAGGATACAATCCTCCCTCAAATGGAGTACAACCTGGTTGATGACTTAAAAAGAGTCAAAGCAAACATCTCTCTGTTTGAGCTGCTAAAAATTTCTGCTATGAGGGATTCCTTACCTAAAAACATGGTAGTCAAACAGCCTAGAGAGTCACAGAATAATAATCTAGACTCTGTCACTAAGACTGATGATAAAAAACTAGCAAGTAAGAGAACTCCTCCTTTCTTGCTCACTTTGGAGATTTTCAACCGAAATGTGCACAACTACATGATAGATTCAGGAGCGTCATCAACTGTGATGCCCCTCTCTGTTTGCAGAAAATTGAATGCAACGTGGGAACCCTGTCCAACCTAGATTGTGCAACTTGATAAATCCAAAGTTCAAGTGGTTTGCAAATTGAGGAATGTTCTGCTTACATTGTAAGCTGATCCCAAGATCCATCAGATAGTTGACATTGTTATAGCTGACATCCCATAAGCTTATGGGATGTGGTTAAGCAGGGACAGGTCAGAAAAACTTAAAGGTTATTTTGCAATTGACTGGTCCCACTTATTGTTGCCATATAATGGTCAACCGAATAAAATTAAGATCAACAGAGAACCTTTTAGGAAACAGACAGTTAATAATCTTAATTATTTAAGTGATCCTGCTGGTTATCTCACCTCTCGTACAGAGCAATTTACATTCGATACCTTTTTCGGTGAATTCCCAGCTAATGCTTCACTAGAAGAAAGAATTCATAATGAATCACATATCACTCAGGTTACTTCTGTACCTTTTTCTTGTGAAATTGTGCATAATGTATATATTGTGAATACAAATTTTAGATTAGACCCTGTCTCCTGGACTTTACTTTTTGATGGTTCTAAATCCAAGGAGGGAGCTGGAGAAGGTTGTGTTCTTATCAATCCTAAAGGAATCAAAATCATGATTGCTTACAGATTAGAATTTGATTGCACTAATAATGTAGCCGAATATGAAGCTCTTGTGTAGGGGCTCAGGAAAGCCATTGATTTGGGTGTTCAAGCAATAAAATGTTATGGGGATTCTGAAATTATAGTCAAACAAGTCAGAAATAACATACACTGCTTATCTCCGCATTTGGCTAATTATCAAAAGCTGGTAAGGGAATTAACCAACTCATTTTCAGCATTTAATACTAAATCAGTTCCTAGATCAAAAAAATTTGATGCAGATGTGTTAGCAAATACAGCTTGTAGACTGATTATGCCAGAAGGTCTATCTCCTCAAACCTTTTCAATTGAATTGATCTATAGACTATCTATTCCAGATAATGTAACTAATTGTAAAGTGTTTGATGATGATCGACAGATAATTGACTTCCTCACTGCTCAGGATACTTTTCAAGACATGGCCATCGATGAAGCAGAACATGAAAAGTCTCTCACTGATTCCTCAAATGTCATCCCGAAGTCGGTGATCAATCTAGAAAAGTTTTACGATTTACAGGACAAATTCAAATCTCAGACTAATTGTAAAACTCAAAGTTCATCTTTAAATTATGAGCGGGTCAACCTAGGCACCGAACATGAACCTCGTTTCATCAATTTGGGAATTTATTGCACCCCTGAAGAATGCAAAGCCATTATTGCATTGTGTAAATAGTATAAAGATTTATTTTCCTAGACTTATGATGAATTGAAAACATTTGACACTAGCATCATGTTCCACAACATACCTATGAAACCAGAGGTTAAGCCATTTCAACAAAAGGTGCGGAAAATGCACCCCAGTTTAGAGTCTTCTGTTAAAAAGGAACTGGAGAAGTTATTGAATGCTCAGATTATCTTTCCAGTTAGGCACACTCAGTGGATCACCAATCTAGTACCTGTCCGTAAGAAAAATGGAGAAATTCGACTCTGTGCTGATTTCAGGAACCTAAATCGGGCTTCTGAGAAGGATAACTATCATGTTCCGCCTATGGAGCATATTCTTCAAAAGGTATCCAGATCAGAGATGTTTTCTCTCTTGGATGGTTTTTCGGTGTATAACCAGGTTATGGTTGCCCCGGACGATCAGTTGAAAATAACCTTCAGAACCCCATGGGGTACGTTTTCTTACAAATGGATGCCTTTTGGGTTGATCAATGCTGGAGCTACTTTTCAGAGAGCTATGGATATAGTTTTACGAGGGTTAATGCATAATGTTGTCGTAGTTTATCTTGATGATATCACTATTTATTCTAAGAAATGACATGAACATGTGTTTGCTTTGAAACAAGTTTTTGACCGCTTTAGAAAATTCGGCATTTCTCTCAACCCGAAGAAATCTATTTTTGCAGTAACTGAAGGAAAGCTTCTGGGTTTCATTGTTTCGAAAGAAGGTATGGTTATTGACCCTAAATGTGCAGAGGCAATTTCAAATATTGGTTTATGTAGCTCACGTAAAGCAATGCAATCCTTCCTAGGTAAGATCAATTTTGTACGGAGATTTGTACCAAAATTTTCCCAAATAGTCAAACCATTGCATCTATTGGTCAAGAAAGATGTATAGTTTATTTGGTCACAGGAACAGAGAGATGTGTTTATCGGAATTCGAAAGGCCATTGTAGAAGCTCCTGCCCTCATGTCGCCAAATTTTGATAAGGATTTCTTTTTGTATACTTTTGCCACTGATTTTTCTTATGCAGCTGTGCTAACACAAAAGCATGATAACGATGCAGAAATATCCATCTCTTTCATGAGCTCAACATTCAAAGGTGCAGAGCTTAAATATTCACAGATTGATAAGAAAGCCTATGCTGTTTATAAATCTATCAAACATTACAGACCCTACTTGCTGAAGTCCCGAACCAAAGTCATTGTTCCATATTCTGCTATCAGGAATGTCCTCATTCAGAAAGAGTTAGGGGAAAAGAGGGCCCATTGGATGACTTCCCTACAAGACCATGATCTTGATATCAAACCGACAAAAATTGTAAAGGGTCATGGCCTTTGTCTTCTTACTGCACAATCCAATGACCCCGCACAGCAACAGTCTGAATGGGATCACAAGGAAGAAATTCCCTCAAGTGTTGTTAACGTTATCAATGCCCCGACATCAGAATGGTACGACGATATCAATTTTTTTCTGAACCATGGGTTTGCTCCTGAAACTCTCGATTTCAAGAAAAGAAGAGCTTTAAGACTAAAGTCTGCTCCTTATCAATTCATTGATCAAGTTCTTTTTACAAAAAATTGTGATGGAGTATTTCTCAGATGCTTGGAAAAACATGAAACTAATGACATTTTGTTTCAATTTCATGCAGGTCCAGCTGCAGGCCATTTTGCAGGAGAGACGACAGCAGATAAGATTCTAAGGGATAGATATTATTGGCCCACACTGTTTAAAGATGCCTATGCTTATGTGAGAAAATGTATGCCATGCCAGAAATGCATAGGGAATTTTAGGAAACCTACATTTCCCTTACAACCAATTACGATTCAGTCTCCATTTCAACAATGGGCACTAGATTTTGTTGGTCCTATAAATCCTCCTTTGTCTCTCCAACATAAGTATATTCTCATAGCCACATACTATTTCACTAGATGGGTTGAAGCAACTCCTCTTAAGCAATGCAATGCCATCCAAGTGATCTCTTTCCTTGACAGCCAGATTATCACACACTTTGGTGCTCCAGAGTATTTAGTTTTTGATAATGCATCCTACTTTTCTTCAATCGATATAACTGAATATGCCTTTGAGATGGGAATTAAGCTCAAATTTTCTGCCAATCATTACCCTCAGGGTAACAGCTTGGCTGAATCATCAAATAAAAACCTAATTAATATTCTCAAGAAAACTGTAGCCTCTCATCATAGAAATTGGCATACACAGTTGTATAATGCATTATAGGCAGATCAGATCACCCCAAAAGTAGAAATTGCAAACTCCCCATACTGTTTGGTTTATGGAAAAGAGGCCATTCTTCCCACTAATCTTACCATTCCTTCACTACAATTGGCCCAGTCTATTTAAGAAGATGATTCTTCTCCCCTCCAGCAGAGGATTGATACCCTTTTGAAGCTACAGGAGGATAGGGAAATAGATAAGAACAAGTTGTATCATCATCAGCAGATGGTGAAGAGATGGGTTGATGAAAAATCTTCTTCTAATAGGGAGTTTTCCATGGGTGACCTAGTTTTGAGGTGGGACAAGCAACATAAAGACAAAAATATGTACACCAAGTTCCAACGCATTTGGCTAGGACCTTTCATTATTACAGAAAATATTGGTCCCAGCACAGTTCGATTGCAGACATTGGACGGAGTTGTAGACACCTACCCAATGAATATATCTCTTCTCAAAAAGTATTTTGTCTGAGCAATTCGATGCATTTGTATATAGGTGTGGTTTATTTTCAATCATTTCTTTTCTAGTCTGGACATTTCAATTGATTTTGTTGTTTTGATTTGATTTTTAGTAGTAAGGCTTCACAGTTTTGGTAATGGCTTGGGCTCATTTTTTTTAGGGCAACAATTGTTTATGAAGTATCAGCATTGTTATTCATCCTACTTCCTGGCTTATGATTAGAATTTGCTCTGAGGAATAAACAGTCAATAAGTGCAGTATTTATGGATTCTTTTCACCTTGATCATTATCTTTTACAATGCTTCATTTGTGTAATTGAGGTATAGAGGCTGGTTATCATTTTTCTATTTGATGTTTCATGGTCGAACAACATATCATAATAGCTTGACCAACTTCGATTGCTCATGGATCCTTTTACAATCACTTTGAATATAAATTTTGTTTAAAAATTATAAGTTACAAGGTGGGTAGTCTTGTTATCAAGCTATCGCATTAGGTTCATAGGTGCTTAAAGTGGAATGACATCTTCACATCAATCTACCACACTTGGAAGGTGACTTTTAGTTATTCTGAAAGATGGAAGATCCTATTACAGGTCAGTCCATTCATGATCCGCAAAGTACTGGTGAGTAACATTATAACTAAATGGTCACCAAGCCATGGTAATTCCTTGTAGCTTATGCCATAATAAATTTTTTCCTTCTCATAATATTTTGTTGTATACAAGAACATGGGGGTCTTATCACAAGCCATCCCTACTATGATGATGGGTTTGGCCTTCGATTGGGATTATCACTATGTGGTCACCAAGCCATGATAATTTCTTTTGGTCTTACAACCAGAAGACAAGGAGTCTCGTTATCGAGCTAGCTTGACTAGTTTCCAGATTAGGCCTGTGAATGGCGCTATTTCATCCGATAACCAAGTCAGTAGAGTGGTCTTGTATCGACAAAGTTTTATGTATAGTATATATTTATAAAAAAAATATATATATATACAAAAAAGAAAGAAAAAAAAGGGATGAACAAGTGTACATAGCCAAATAAGATTACTCACTTAATAAACCAAAGAGATTTGTAATTAGGATATCCATGAGCATTTCTAAGGTTGCCCTCAGGTTCAACTCAAGCTAGTTTTTCAATGACTACATCATTATAAAGATTCAGTATCACTCTATAAATATCCTTATTAGATGAGTGTTATCTTTACAATGGTCATTGATTGAGACTTATTCATTTTTATGTTCACTGTTTGTTCGCTGTTATATTTTCAGTATCTTCTATTACTTGGGTTTCAAGAAATCGGTTGATTAACATGTTGTCTTTAGTTGGATTTGATTGCAGAGATAACTGGTTCTTTCCAGCCAGTCGCCATTTGTTGTGACCACAACAAATCCCATGCTTACTTAAGCATGGGAGCCTAGATATTAATAAACACTAAGGTGTTTGGGTGAGTCATTTTGTAAATATTAAGATTTTGTCACCCATGCCTTTGATTTGCTTGTTTGAAACTGTTGTTCATTTTTCTATTGCCAAGGTGTTTCGGCCTAAAAGAAAAGAAAGCTAAAATTTTTATTATTTTGTTGATTGTTATCTTCATCCCGGATATCAGCATTTGGAGTCTCCGAAACCCGCAACCTGACATTTGTGGGTTGCGGGACTATTGTTTACAATTTTGGTGTTTGGTGATCCCGCCATCCGCAACCCGACATTTTGCGGGTTTCCTAATTGATCGGTAATAAGATCAAGGAATAAGTATCCCGAAACTCGAACCCCGCAATGGCGGCATTTTGGCTTTCAGGATGGTTGTTTTTGTTTATTTGTTGTGTGCTCCTGAAACCCGCAATTCATGAACTTTGAAATGCAGCTTTCGGGATGGTTTTCCTGCTTCACAGTGTGATGTTGCCAAGACCCGTTACCCACATGGTCGGTTTTCAGCTTTTGGGAATCCTTTTTCTATTTTTATTTTTGCTATCTACAATCCGCAAACCTGCACTTTCGGATTTCGGCTTGCGGAATGTTTGGATAAAAACTTCATCAACATAATTGAATTCGACTCCACATCTCACTCTAGCTAATCTTAGCCATCCATTGCTATGAATTTGCAGTCATGTTGATTTGTGGGTAATCAGTTAAGTTAGGACACGCTGTTTTGTTTGTTGAAAACTAGTTCCCCCAAAAATATCATTTGTCTGTAACAGTGGGTACTACTACAAGAATATCAGTTGCTTCATGTTCGATGGACACCATTGCTTTGCCTTAAGTTCGGCGTGTTTAGTCTCGAGTTTTGAAAATTTGTCATTTTTCTTCCGCTTCTTAATGATCATGTCTTTTCACTTAAATTCCGACTTCAAAGCTTCTATAATTCTCATGGAAGTTGGGCCAGATTGATCCGATGTGTTACATGTGAAGAAATGATCACCCGTGTACTAGAACTCCTAATCCAGACTTTTTGTGGACCAATTCTATCACCGTAGCCTTCGTTTCCATTATTAATTACCAGTCATAATTATTGATGGGAAGTTGCCTATAACAATGTGATCATAAAGGCATTTCAAAATCATGCAAGCAGTAATTGAGCTTGTACTTCGCACAAGCTTAAACTAAAATCTTGGCTTTTTCATGACAGTTGAAGTAATTATAATGGGTTCACTGCGTAAGTTTAATCATTGCAAATTTCCCCGCTCAATTGACATCACCTTGCCTATTGGTCTTAAGGTAGCAATTAATGTGAAGATTCTACATTGTTCATTGTTTTCTGTAATAGGAAACATTCTGTACAGCGTTCTGGGCATCTTGTTATCTAAGATTTTCCCAACATGAGTAATTTTCATGCAGGAGATGAACCTTCTAATATTCTTGTTGATGATGAAGAACTTTACCCTTTGTTATATCAAGAAATGTTGTCACCACCATTTGATGTAGGTGTTCCTTTGAAGAGGACTTTGAAGCGTTATCATCCTATGTGCAAAATTCCATGGAGTAGAACAAGGAAGTTCTAGAAGAATCAGCTGACTTTGGCGACGATCTCATACAAGACTTTATAATCAATGGAGAACCTGACGTATCGGCCATTGTTTCTAAAGTAAATCCATTAATGGATTTCTCTGTTTCTGACCATGAATTACCTCATCCCAAATTTCTTACACAAGATGTTCCACAAACCATGTCACTCATTGAATATAATGAGCAATCGGTTATTGAATCTCTATGGTGCCACGAGACCTTACCTCACTAAAGAAAAATTCTTTGTAAGATCTTTAGGTGATAAGGTGGTGGAGAATCCTTCAAGCTGGAAAATAGCAAGTTTTATTGGATCGACGGTTGGAGCCAATTTTTGTAATTTCTATTTTGTATAATTTCTCCTTTTGGGATTTTGGATAAAATTTAGTATTTAAGGAGGAATGTGGCCCTTAGAAAAGGGTGGGGGGAATTTTGGAATTTATATTTAGCAGGAGTATGGAATGAAGATGCTCTATCTATTTGAGCCATTGTAATTTTTGTGCAAGACTTTTATATGCAGTAAAGTTATCTCCAATCCACCTTCTTGTGTTCTTCAAATTTCTTTGAGAATCGCTGAGCTAAATGTTTCAGATTTTCATCAGTTATGCGTTCAATCTATTGCAGGTCACTTATTGATGTACATGGTCTTTCATATTGATTTTTCTGTATGTTTTGACTCATGTTTTGAATTGTCCTATTAAATTTCTTTACTTGAACAGTTCTCATTTTTATATTTCTGCAAATGATTCGATGCAATTAAATATGCATAATCAATTGTTGATTTTTCATTTAACACAATGATTACAGATCAGGTATTTGAATGGGCTTAAACATTTTGAAGAATTGTCACTTAATTTCTTAACTGATAAAACTTTAATTAACAAGTGAAGAACCCAAAGACGTTTCTATTTAAGGTACTTAATCACTTGTCCTTCATACTTCAGTTCTGATCTGCATAATATCAACTTTCCTTTTTAGGTTAGATCTAACTCAAGATAGATTCTTTCCTAGGTAGGTTAGGTTAGGTTTGTTAATCAGCTATCACACTTCGTTTTCCTTAATAGGAAAACTGATCTTTGAAAGATCGAACCTTTTACTCTTAGAGTGCCAGCGGAGGCCAAATATCCGTGGGTGATTACCACAAAAAACAACTTGAGGATAGGGTAACTCTTGTGTAGGGTTAATTGAAGCCTTTGGTTGGGTTTTCATCCCGTGTTGTGTGCCTTGGAACCCATTCCAGCACTTTGCACTTACCCTGCACCCCCAAGGCATCAACAAGTCTGTATGGCCTCTGCTTCACAGGCTTGGCGCCTGGCTTCAAAGGTATTTTCATGACCCCTAGGTCTCCCAGGATGCCTTTCATTTCTGTGAATTTCATCAGGAATAGCTCTTGATACTCATGTAGGATGTCTGTGATCTCTGCAACAATTTGATCATCCCAATAGTCTCCAATTGATGCGAACTTTGGATTTTCACTTGTGCCAATGTTGACCTTCTGTGTCTTTATTGGTCCGCTCATATTTGGGATTTCCAATAGAGGTCCTTCTACATCGCGTGCACCCTCCGATTCTGCTATTTTTACGTTGCGCGGATCATCCTCATTGTCTTCCTATCTATCATCTGGTATTTTAGCTAGGTTATAACACTCGATGGGATGTTTTTCGTGTTCCTTCCATTCTGACTGTAGGTGCATAGGAACACCATATGTCTCAAAGAATTCTTGCAAGGTCATATCTTTGTAAGGATAGTCTGTTCTGAATATGTGTTCCTTAATTATCTGCAACACATCATGGATCAGTGGGTTCTCGTCGTCAAAGCTGAAGTCCTTCTGGAAGTTCACAGTCAATGTATCCCAATCAGTGGTTTCCCTGCGCAACTCTAGGTCTAGGTACCATTTCTTTGGAATGTCACCATCTAGAGTATGCACAAAGAGATGCAACCATTCTTCATGTGGCCTTCCCAGCCATGTCTGCGAATAGACTTCAAGATGTTGGCTAGGATCTGTTTGTCCATTAAACTTCTCAAAGGGTAAAGTAACCCTGTCGGCAAACCGAATCTGCATATTAATCCTGCATTGATCCCAAGTAATCAATGTCTACTTGTGCACAGCCCACCATCTGGCTGGTGTGTCGCGTAGTGCCATATCCAATGTAGGTAACCTATGCTCATCTGGAACTGCTGTAGTATATTTTTGGATAAAGGAGTAAACATTAGCAGATCCATCATATGTGGGAATAGGACTTACCTCCTTTCTGATCCAGCACAATGATTTTGTAACCTACGCACACCTTCTCACTGATACTTCATGCATGTGGCTTTCCCAATTTTCCAGTCCTGTCTCCGATTCAGAGACACAAGAGTTGTCACATATCCAACTGAGTGTACCATCCGCAGTTGGATTAATGTAATCTTCCTGGTTCATGGTGATCTGGTATAGTCTGTCCAAGTCTTGAGCCTTGGATTCCTCCTGAATCGGCTCACTCTATCTTTCCCCATCTTTAGGATCCAATGGTGTGATGACCCTAAGATTCTTTCCTTCAAATATCATCTTCTTTGTCTTTAGGTTTATGATAGCGAGGTTATCCATGGCCTAGTCAATTCCTAATGGTGCAGGAAAAGGCTAACTATCGTCCACAATCTCGATAACTTCAAAGTCTGCATGACTCCGGACTCCATTGTTGTCAACTACCACATGACCTAACCGGCCAAAAGGTATGAATTTCTCTTGGCTAGCCATTCTCAACTGGATAGGTGACCATAATAGCTTTGGTCGACCCATCTGCTGCTATGTCTGCTTAGTCAAGACATTCACTTCAGATCCCATATCAAGGATGACTTCATTCATTTCAAAATCTCCTATCTGTGTGGTAAGTCTCATTTCTCGGCCTATTCTGTTATGCTTCCGTATGTGATGTACGACACTATTAGAAGGTTTTGTTCCCATCTGTGGTTCATATTGGTTTATGAGCTTCTGTAGCTCTACAATGGCATTTTCACTTTTTAGTAGCTTCACGCAGCTTCGGAGCAACTGCACAACGGAAGTCCCGACATCCATTGCGGTACTTGTTTTGTCATAAGCAGCTGGCATGTCTTCAACATGTGGTATCTCACTACACAACGGGATCCTATTCGACTTAGTTTCTAATTTTGTGAAGGTATCCCATGTGTTGATCAAGACCTCCTTGTTCTTTCGTAGGTTGAGAGCAGGTATTTTTCCTGGAGCTTTGCATATCCATACTCTCTCAAGAGGGTTCTGCTTTGTGTGAGTCTCCCCTAATGTGGACGCTTCTACTCCCCTTTCGTGGCCTATCTCAGCACCACTGCGTGTGACCACATTAATGCTCTAGTCCACTGGTCTATTCTCTGCTGCGATCCATTGGATGTTTGGATTTGGTCCTTCCGTCCGTCTTCTTTTCTGCATTTCCACCTCTAGCATTGGGAAATCTTCAATAACATGCTCAAATGATTTACAGTAGTTGCATGTAGTGCATGGTTTAACACAATCCATAGATACGTGACTACGCTGGCCACAATTATAACAAATGGCCTGGCTGCGGCCTCTTCCCCTGTGTCGGGCTAGCATTTCTTGCTCTGTCGTAGTATCCACCACCACGGCCTTTGTATCCTCCTTGATCATATTGCGCGTTTTCTTGTTTGGGTTGGCTTTCTTATTGTACGTAGTACAAGCCAGCACCTCTCATTGCGTCCATATCTCATTTTCTTTCATTCATTAACTCATATGTGTGGCAGTTCGATTCATCATGTCGAACTGATTTACAGAAAGTGCAGTGTAAATTTTTGGGTGTTTTCACATATTTTTGTATGAGATAGCAGTCTTCGTGTCTGTGTCTTGTAGTTCTACAAATTTCACACCATGGGGCCTGATTTTGATTTATCGAGTTAGGCACACCACTATTAAGATAGTCGTGGAATAAAGGGAAGAGCTCGCAGTCATGGCCTTCTCCTTTACAACCTGTACACCAGACCTCATGCCTAGGTTCATACCTTTGTTCTTTTCCATTCTTCATGCTTTGTAGTTCTAATGTAAGGGTGGTCAGCTAGTTCTAGATTTGAGACATCCCAGAACTAGTCTCTGTTATCAGACAATCCACTCGAGCAAACGCAAGTAGGATCTCCCTAACTCAATGTGAGTCTAGAACAAATAGAACATACTACAAATACATCTCCTAGATCAACTTAAGGATCGAGTACTAGATGTCTTACCTTTTACTTTGCAATCCTTTCTCCTGAATGCTGCTCCATGTCTCACGGTCATCAGATCCAAGCTGCAAGACCTATCAGGACAAAGAAACAAGAGAAACCAGTAAAAGACATCTATACAATAAGAGATCTAAGTAAACAGTTAAGCAGGTAAACTACTCAATATCATTCCACACATGAACAATATTGGTGGAAAGCATTTGTATTACTGTAAATAGAGGAGTACATGATAGAGATATAGAACTACAACCAAGACTTAACATAGTAGCCCTTCTCCCACCAAGCCAATTTCCACATCCTTCCAAGGAAGTATGAGTTCTCTAATAGGTGAATGGAGGTGTTCTAAAAGTGATTTCACCAGCATGTATATACCATAGGATTCCTCCCTTTGGGATGGGAGTGAGCTTCACTTATATAGGACTAAGTGGATACGATATGGATAGGATAGGTTGAGGGATGGTAGGAGAGAGATAGGGGATCCTCCCAAAGAATTAGGTGTCCAGTACCAGTTCCCCTAGAGGTCAGGGATAAGCCCCTAAATGAGCAAGTTTTGAGAAGGATCTCAAATAAGCTATTTTTGCCCATTAACTGACCTCGTCGCACCCTGCAGTTGAGCAAGATGCAACGTCGCATGTTGCTAGTGTGCAACCTAAAATGACCCTTCAAAACATAGCACAAATGAGCACAAATCCTCCTAGGATGATTATTTAGTCCAGGTATCTTTAGGGGTGTATACACTGAATCTTATGATGAGTAGATTTTGGGTGTAACAGAATGCCCCCCAAAGCATGAAGCTGTTAAGGACATACAGGTGAAGTGCTTTGAAAGAAGTAATGGCAATAGACTCGATGGACAAAGGACACTGCTGCAGTACAACTGACTCCGAACTGACAATCTCATATGAAGTACAACATGGCTTCCAACCAATACATTGCAGATCCATGGTAGTAATGACTGACTGAACACAATCATGGCTACTAGACACAAGCATAGATCCATGATGAGATGATAACACGGCCACGCCCATTACAAAAGTGGATCCATGTAATATGACTTAGTACAAACTCCATCGCAACCTGGGTAAAACATGACTCCCCAAGGTCTTCAAGCTGAACCCGCAATTATACGAATCTATCCATGTGATTAGAAATGTCTTGACGTCGAACATGGTAGAAACCACTTGATTAGCGGTCATTGATGTAAACCGTTAACAAGTGCAAGGGAGATCACCATTGATGTCAATGATTCCCAAGGTATCACAGTACATATCATCAAGCGTGAATAAATGAGTTGAAGTCAAACGCAAGATGAAATCTTTCAATCAAGAGTCAATGATGTAAACTCATGATGAAAGTGAGGTAACCTGCCATTGAGGCATGCAGGTCCAAAGTACTTGGTTGGTTTCTAGATTCAATCCTCAGATGATGTGTTGAATTAGACAAGGATGAATCCATCGAAGGAGGGCGATGATGAATCCCCCATCAATCGACACAAAACACGACAAAAGATGTGTAGAGTGGATCAGATTGTACAGTAACATGTAAGATTGACTCAAAGTAACAACGGCATGACGACATGTGTACTGACAGTAGATGATAGATAGTGAACGTGTTCTCGAACATGGGCATGGCATGACTTAGTAGTATTGACATAATGAGAATGATGCAAACTTCTAATGCAACTAATAATGAAAGCTTTCTCCGAATGACTCAGAGGAGTAAGAAAACTTAAAAAGTAAGCGGGGACTCATAGACAAACAAATGACCCAAGTATTGTATGCAAATGCAGATGAGAGCCATGTTCAAGAATGACTATATACTGCCACTAAGGTATGTAACACAAACGCTTTCCTTTTTCCCCTTCATGAATGATGAGTGCCTCATGTGTTTTTTACGAGCTTGATGAGGGTAACAGAATGCTCGATATAGCTCATCTCATAGATGAGTCCAATCCCAAATATTTTTCAAACCTAGGATAGGAGGGGTTCATCCCATGATGGGCCCTTCAATGTGAAAATTTTAACGAGTCCATAGAAGGTAAACTCAGTCGTCATTTCATGTTTAGAGAGTCTGAAAAGAACTAAAGAAGACTCCAACGGTCCTTTTTCATAAAGTTAGCCTCATCACCTGAAAAAGGGTAAACAATACGGGAGAGGACTCTTCCAGTCATGATTGGCTGGAGTATACCTTTTTTGTAATTAGTACCTCCTGGTCCGAAAAAGGGGTAAACTATCACCAGGTAGACGACCATTCAAATACTTTAACAAGCGTGAACACGACAAGTTGGCTGGGCAATCTTTTTCATTTTTCGAGAGCCTGAAAAGATCTTAACGGTAGACTCCAGGGGGTGTCCTTTTCCATCGGAGTTTAACGAGCCTAGAAAGGTGATAAATCATAACTCGGTACTTTCTCTCATGGTTTCGTGAGTACGAGAACAAACGAAGAGTAAACTCTTCGTCATGCAATAATTACGACTAACTAAAAATAATAATGACAAAACATTCAAAGGGGTGTTCATACCTGTAGTTACCGTTGGTTATGCAAGAAACGGCATAAAAGACCACTTTATGACTCCTGTACACTAGAGAAAGTGTCAAATAGCCCCAAATATAATAACAAATGGTCGAAACTATAGTAAATGGCCCAAAAGCATCAAAATATTTGAAAAGGAATATTCCATTCTATTTATAAATAGAAATATGGGCCAAAAATAGAAAACATTGTTTCAATTGCCAATTTGGGTGGAGAAGTACCAATTTGGAACCAAAACTTCCTTTGCCGATTTTGGGAGTTACAATCTACCATTTCACCAACCATCCATATTAGGTAGGCCTAAACTTCATCCAACAACTTTCTAGTGGTTTAGTGTCCATTTTTTGGGTTTTTGATGGTGTTATGGAGGGCTTCATGTGCCCTCGGCTTGTCGCAGATTTCCCTTTCGGGACCTGCGACGAGACCGAGTCGTCGCAAGCCTCGAATGCGAGAGGTACGACATCATCGCACTGTACTTAAAATTATAGTGTGACGACGGAGAACCACAATCCATACAAAAAAAGGAATCCAAAAATTGGACTCGTGAAGGTTGAAGCAAAACCTAACAGTGTTAAAATGTCCTTCTTGGCAGGTTACCAGCTAGCCAATATGGTATTGGAGTGGCGAGAGAGAGAACATGAAGTAGAAGATGAACAAGCTGCGAACGATGGACAATGCGTGGAAGCTTTGAGAAACTGCGGGTTACTCAAGTTCTTTGAGATCCAGGGGATGAGATCCTAGATCCCACTACTGACACACATGCTCCAGAGTTGGGATGCGGCCCAACAATACTTTGTGGTAGGTGAGCATATCCTCACGATAGACATTGAGGATATCTACTTTCTTATCGATTTTTCCCGAAGAGGGGACACTATACATCTTACTAGGACATGGGCCAGTGACTGTATAGTTGAGGACATGATATCGCAGAACTGTATCACTTGCTCTTGACCTTCTAGTGGGAAGATTCTCATCAGCGATGTGGTGATCCGTCCACTGCGGACCATATTGCTTATCATTACTAGGGTGGTGGGTAGCCAAGCCCCACACATGGCTACTCTGACCCAGATGTTGTATGCGGAGAACTGTTTCCTCACCCAGCGACAGTGAACTATTCGAGCTAGGGGTGGTGTACGGGTCAGGCGTCAGGCCTGATGACATTTCTATACATGTATTGAGAGCTTAGAGGCCTATGATTTTGTACTACTAAAAGCTATGATGCTTCAGATTTTTGTAGAGACTAACTAAAAGCCATCGTGCTTCATATTTTGTACCAGCACTAGTTTTGAGCGATATATATATACAGACATTATCGACGATTTATACATTATGTGTTTTTTTTTTAATGATTAGTGATGTGATCTTATTTACATGTTTGCTTCTATAATATTTACATGTTGTGAATGCTTTTGCATATTATGAATATTATGTGTGTGTGATGTACCAATCCAAAATGAAATTGGCCATCGAGTCAGCAACTGTGTTTAACTCTCATGGAATGTGCAGGTATTGAACAAATTCAAGTGACCTTTCCAGGAGATGTACTCATCTGAAGAGACAAAGTAAGGTATGATCACGAATGGCATAAACCTGGTTAAGATGGGAAACCACTAATTGAGAAACCATGTGGATGACAATATGGTTCATACCCAAGGAAATGGCATTAGCTAGGGTTTTGATTACTGCCTGATATTCTACGGCATTGTTAGTAGCAAACCGTAGGTTGCAGAAGCAAGGTTACGAGTATGCCGGCTGGCACCGTCCGTGAATCCATAGCACATTGCCATCTGCACACGCAGAGAAAACATGGTATAAGAAGTGGAAACAAGATCAAAATACACTCGAAAAAAAAATGCGTCACACCACACAAAACACAAAAACACGCCATGTACAGTATATACAAGCAAGTCTATGCATGAGAGATCAAGCATAGTATCCCTTCAAGTAAATCCCATTGCGGGGTTCACCCAAAGAGATTCTGTCATAGTCTTCAAGCTCGTAAGCACCTTTTTCCAACACACGTTTTATAACGTAAGGTCCATGCCACATGGACTCGAACTTCCCTGCTCCTAGTTTGTCGTGCTTATGGTCATAAGTGAGAACCAGGTCACCCTCGTTAAAGATACAAGGTTCAACTGACTTATCGTATTGGGCTTTGATGCATTTCGTGTGTGCTTCATTAGCAAGAGCGGCATCTCGGCGAGACTCGTCAAGTTTTGATAAGTGCAAGAGATGTTCTTCCTCGGCCGTAGTGTTAGGAAGAAGTTCGACAGCGAGTTGTAGAGACGGAATTTCACACTCTATCGGTAGGACAGCCTCCAATCCATATACCAATTGGAAAGGAGTGAAGCATGTGGTGTTTTTGACAGAAGTTCGGTAGGCCTATAATGCTGAAAAGAGCATGTTATGCCAATTGGACTTATGTGTCCCTACCATCCTTTGGACCATAGTATTCAAGACCTTGTTAATGGCCTCGACCTGTCCATTGGACTGCAGGTAGTAGGGTGCCAAATTTTCATGGAAAAAACCAAACCAATCGCTCAGTTCATCAACCATATGATTCTACAAATGGGAACCATCATCGGTAACAATTGCCTGGGGAACTCCGAACTGCGCTATTACATGATTGAACATGAAGAGTGCGGCAGTTTTGCTATCGTTCTAGTATGTAGGCATAGTTTTGGCCCACTTTGTAAAGTAATCCACAGCTACAATTATGTAACTATGCCCCCCAGCCGAGGTAGGCTTACAATGCATAAAATCAATGCCCCATTTTGCGAAGGGGCCCACAACAATAACCGAATGTAGTGGGGCGGGATGAGCACACTTCTTCATATGGAAGAGTTGGCAAGGAGGACATTTCTTAATGGCCTCAATACAATCTTTGAATATGGTAGGCCAGTAATATCCTGCACACAAAATCTTCTGGGCTATAGTCATCCCAGAGAGGTGACCGCCACATGCCCCAACGTGACAGTCATTGAGAATGCGTTCGGCCTCATCGTGAGTTAGACAATGTCAAAGAATTGAATCGATGCCACGATGATTCAAAGTATTATTGATGATCAAATAATACTTTGCATGGTAACGTATCTTACTACGATCGTCGCGAGACAGTTGAGCATCGAAGTGTTGGGTTTGAAGATATAACAAGATATCTCCATACCATGGATTAGTCATACTGATGAGAAACAATGATTCATCCGGAAAGTAGTCATTGTGCTCAACTTCTACATCAGGACAGGGAAGGTCGCAAATAATCCTGGAAAACACCAAAGACTTCTTAGACTTGGGTTTCCCGAAAAGAAGATCGAATTCTTGTAGTATCACGATCCAACATGAATACTTGCTCCTAAGTACCTGATGCATCAGTACATGGTATATGGGGTTTGAGTTGGCAATGATTGTGGTGGTCTGGAGTAAGATGTAGTGACGGAACTTTTGGATGGCAATGACTGCCACGAAAGCAAGTTTTTCGACATGTGAATATGTAGTTTCAATGTTGGTGAGACCCTTACTCGCATAGTATATTACATGTTCTTGGGATTTTGATCCTCCTATACCAAAATCATGGCGATGGTGGTAACAAAAGTAGTGAGATATAAAATTTAATATCGATAATAATTAGGCGGTTGGAGCACGGGGGCATGCATCATAGCATGTTTGATACTGTCAAAGGATTTTTGAGCTCAGTCATCCCAAATGAACGAGACGTCCTTCTTGAGCAGTCTCATATACCCCTGAGTCTTCTCCGTGAAATTGCAAACAAAACGTCTTAAATAAGTCGCCTTCCCTTGGAGACTTTGAAGTTCTGTAACATCAATCAAGGGTGGTAGGTTGATGATGGCCTCCACCTCTAAGGGATCAATGCAGATCCCATCCTTTAAAATGATAAATCCTAAGAGGCATCCGGAATCGACGGAAAAGATACACTTGTGAGGATTCAGACGGATATTGTATTGTCTGCATCTTAGGAAAATGGCCGTTAGATGATCAATGTGGAACTCACGCTGCTTTGAATGAGCAGGGAGATCGTCTAGGTAAGGTTCCACAAAGTCCTTAATATCATGGAAGGCATACGACATAGCCCGCTGAAATGTGGTGCCAGCATTTTTAAGGCCAAATGGGAGCTTGCAATATGCAAATGTACCCCATGGGAAGATGAAATTCGTCTTATGTTGGTAAACTGGGTTGATCTTAATCTGGTTGTGACCAGAAAAGCCATCCATGAATGAGAAGATGACACCTCCGGCATAGTTATCGATGATCTGGTCGATGAAGGGTGTCGGGTAGTTGTCTTTTGGAAAATCCCGGTTAAGGTCTTGATAATGAACACAGACATGAATGGTTCCGTGATTTTTGTTCACAGGAACGACGTTTAAGACCCAATCCGTCGATGGGACAGGACAAATAAAATCATCCTTTACAAGCTTTTCAATTTCTGCCTTAATTGCCGCAGTCTTCCAGGGGTGTACCAGTCGCAACTTTTGGCACACAGGTTTGATGTCGGGATAGGTTTTTATTTCATGAGAAACAATTGCAGGGTCTATCCCAAGCATCTCCTCATAGGAACAAGCAAATACATCTCAAAATTTCTTAAACGAGGCCGTGCTAATAGCGATTTCTTCAGGGGAACACTTTTGGCCTATACGAATGTGTTCCATTATACCTGGTTTCACCAAGATGTCTACTGGGGTGGTTGGCTCAATGTTGGGCAAGTTGCCCTCCATGTCCGTAAGACATGTAAGGATGGGGGAATGAGGGGATGGGTAGATATTTGGTGAAAAGAGGGTGTGAATGTTGTCCTCTGTGTACTCCAAAGGAGGAAGAAAAGATGACCTATGGTGGAGATCATCCCACAGACTGTCGTCAATATTCATTACTTCCATGATGGACTCGTCTGAATGAAAATTCCGAAGTAAGAGATCAAGTAGAGATGACGTCCGTCATAGAGAAAAAGATGGAGAGACCACGGTTAAATTGTCCTCGGGTGCTGATTGGATAGCGTCATAAATATGTTTAACAGGTGAAAGAGGCATTATATCTCCAATCAAGTGTGTTGTGGCTTCATCCGGTACAAGCCAAGCATCGTTTGAGTGAGATGAAATCTTTGTGGAGAACATGTTCACTATAGCAACATGATTAGGGGGGTCCGCGGCCAGAAAAATTCCCATGAGAGATGAATTTTTCAAAAGGCCAACCCCTACACTCTCATACTGTTTTGACATCTGTCCAATGGAAGGAACATGGTCACCAGGATGAGTAGTGGCGTCTGGTGTACAAATGTCTAATTGGTCGATAGTAACAATTCATCCTTGGTGGGGGAATTGTACTATGTGGAAGACTAAAGAGGCTACCACCTGCATGGTGTAAAACCAATTACGACCAAGCAAGAGATTATAATCTATTCAACCGAGACCACTTCCACATTAATGGTTACGGTCTTTCTGCCTAACTAAACTGCAAGAGCTTGTAAGATCCCATGAGGTTGAAATCCATGCCCGTCAAATGCTTTCAACATGGTAGGAGAACGATTCAATTCGGGGGAGCCAATGGCTCTCCAATAGGCAATCGACATGACAGAAGTGGAGGCACCTTCGTCTAAAAGGTTACGATGGACAATCTTCCCAGCAATGTTCGCAAAAACTTGGAATGCGAGCTAGTGTGAGAGCCTCGACTTAAGGTTGTCAAGTCAGAACATGATGGTATTTGAGGAATCGGGATCGATTGCACTGATGGCTGCAAGGAGAGTTTTGGGTTGATTAGCACAATTCTGCAAAACTTCCAGTTTAGACATGGCACAAGGAGCTTGTGCCAAGTCTTCCATGATATTGTAATTTTTAGCCACCCGAGCGTTAGGATTGAAAACAACTTTTCGAATCGTGCTATTGGGCAGTCGCAATATCAAATCTAAGGAGGGCTTCTCAATGGTGATAGAAGTTGATGGTATAGTGACATCAATCAAAGAGTTGGAAGCTTTTTCAGTATTACTTCCAGTGGATTCCTTCGAAGGGCCGGGTTGTAAGATCGCAAGTAAGTATTTAAATTGATTGTCTCGTTACGCAGCATGAGAACATGCGCAGTATTGGATGGTTCCCCCTGGGATGGGGGGGTTGAACAATCATCTGCTAGTTCTGAGTAGGAAACGGATCATTGAGGATTGCGAGAGTTGGTTTTCCACGAAGAAACTTTTGCACTTCATCTCTATGGGGGCACTCTTTTGAGAAATGGTCATCTCCATACAGTAAACAAGGATACTTTAGTTTCCATTTCTACTTGGTATTGTCAGGAGTGCTCTTTTGTTCCTGCTGGGTAGAAGACTTTTTGGGTTTCCCCTTGTTCTTCTTTTTTCCGTTAAACTTCTGAGATGAAGTTGATTGAACATAATTCACCTCTTCAGTTACAGCAGGAGCGGTCGAATTGGTGGTGCTGTGGCTAGCCTAAGCCGGTAAGGGGGAATACCCTTGAAGGTTGGATGATCCAACAGTACTAGAGGCAGGCTGGGTGTTAAGGGATCTAATGATTCCATCAGTTTGGAGTCCCTTATGTGGTTTCCCAGGGTCATTAAAATCATGGGGTGCATCAGGTAGAATATTAAACAGAGTGCCAAATTGAGTGTAGACCAGGTCTAGTAGATGGGCACTCACGATGGCTTGTTCTTTGGTGACAACACCTCTCATGGCGACATCTTTTGCTATGGTGGGAATGAGCGATTTTGTAAACCAGTCTACTAGGAGATGATCTGGAATAGGAGATTTAATAAGATGTCGTCTCCTTCACCACTCATGGATATGATCGAAAATATGAGTGGCGATATTCTGATGGAGCGAGGTTAAAATATCAGTACCAATCTCATACTGTATAGGCAGCTAGAAATGCATCAAAAAGTTCATACCAAGAGAGCCAAAATCAGGAAAAGAGTGGGGTGGCAACTCGATCTACCACTTGGCAGCCGAATCGGTGAGAGTCCTTTGAAACAATCTAAGACGAATTGAATCGTCCATTAAGGGGTTAGACGAACACCATAAGTTGTATGTCATCACATGGTTTTTAGGGTCTTCACCCGACTTACCGTCAAATTTGGGGGTATCTAACGGTAGCTTCACCAGAATCGGTGGCCAGTTAGATCCATGGTAAATAGGATCGTTGGTTAAACGAGATAGGTCAGGCAGGTCCAAAGTAGCCAGGAAGGGCAGCTGTGGGTTAGGCTATGCGTATTGATAATATGGATAAGGCGTGTAAGGACAAAACTGACTGTAAGGTGTACCAGGAGGAAACTAACCATAGGGGGGTGTGCCGCCCGGACCGTAAGGCTGTCCGCCACCATAAGGTGGTCCATTCCAATAAGGTGGGGGTCCACCTCCACCACTAAGAGGGTTGGAGGTCCACCGCCACCACCCAGAGGAGGTGGGGGTCCATAACTGTAATAAGGTGGCCCACCACCGCCTCCGCCTGGAGGGGGTGGTGGACCACTTCCCCCGCCAGAAGGATGGGGGCCCCCACCACCTTCGCCGCTGGAAGGGTGAGGGTCTCCACCACCAGCGCCACCACCATAGTAATTCGGTCCTCCACCGCCTCTGCCTAGAGGGGGTGGTGTACCACCTCCGCCACCCAAAGGGAAATGTCCTCCTCGACCATGATAGGGTGGTCGCCCACCACCTCCGCCTGGAGGGGGTGGTGGACCATTCCTGCCATGTCTGGAATTGTGGGGGAAGTTGTAGGTAAAGTGAGGTGGGCCTCCACCAAGGTTAGGTGGGGGTCAGTTGATCGGGGGTGGTGGTATTTGAGGGATAGTCGGTTGGGGTCCATGGTGCAACATAGGATGTTTCCCCCATAGAGTGTATGGTGCGTTTCTGGGATTAGATTGACTTGTCGTAGGGTTAATGGAAGCTGGATATGCTTGACTCCATGGGGGTTGAGTTACATTGGACGCCCCCCCAACATGAGATAATCCCATGGTGGATGGTCTGGCGGGTTGGGATGGTCCAACGAAAGGTTTGTTGGGGTTTCCATCGCTTATGTTCTGGTTAGCAAAGGGGGGTGTCCCCCCAGCCACAGTAGGCTGACCACTATTCAAAGGTTGAACCAATGTAGGTTGTTGACTAGATACCGTAGTAATAACATTACCAATAAGGTAACCCGGGGGAACGGAATAACCTCCCCTTGAATTTTGAGGTGGGGAAGGAATTGGTAAAGTAACTATTGTAGTGACGGGTGTGTTCGATTGTTGTCCTTCCACGAGTTGGTTCACTTCAGGTGCAGGACTAGACTCTTGCGAGGGTTGACCAGTCTTGTTAGTGGTCTCATGGTCGGGTGCTTCAGGTGATCCGAAAGATATCGGATGAACTGGGATGTGTCCGTCGTCAAATCTTATTTGGAAATGGCGATTTCAAAACTCTTCAAAGCGTTGCTCAAGACTTTGTCTTCGAAGCTCATCTCCTTTAATACGTAATTGTTCCAAATGTTCATGGATGGGGCCAAAAATTTCGGCGGGGTCAGGCCTATAGTAAGGCCTAGAGAACTTTGGAGTGGTCTAGTTAGGTGGGGATGAGATGGAAAAATGAGCCACTGGGTGGTCTGTTGAAGATGTTCAGTAAGCTACTAAAGGACCAACAGCTACAATAGGGTCGCCTTGGGGTTGGTTTATCCATTCCAATGATCCAGGTTCTCCTGGGAAAATGGGAGAAATGTCTCATGAAGTGGGGGTGTGTGCTTCTTCATCCTGCGGGGGATGAGAGGCAGGTGAATCTGGTGGAAACAAAAGTCCTCTAACATTCAAAGTGGGGTTTTCCACTTCAGTAACTATGACTGTGTTATGCTGATCAATTCTTACCCTCGAAATAACCTTTGGATTAAGGGGATATTCAGGTGGTAACTTCAAGATCCTACGAGATCTTCTCCATGGAAAATCCACCAGAGTATCAGGAAAAATCAGCCAGAAAGGCTGAAACAATGTTTCTCCTAAGGGTATGCTAAAAGAAAAGCAGTCTAGAAAAAACCTACTCAAACTAAGGCAACAAGAAAACTTATGTGACAGAGTGGATTCAAAAGTCTGGAACCTCACGGAATTATGAAGGCATCACAAACCGCGATATACTGCAGTGTCCAACAATATGACGCGACAAGGAGGATTGGGACCGTACCATTGCCTACATACTCGATTACTTGGACAGTACGTGTGTGCAAATCTTCCCTAGTGCTATTCTCGGTGTATAGCTTTGCCAAGACAGCCAAATGGTTAACTCAGTTGGTTTCAGGAATCCTAGTGGTGTCTCCTAATATAGGCAAGGTACATGGGAGCTCAAATCTGTAGTGGTGTTTTCTAATGCACAACCATTAGGCAAGAGACCTTCTGATATATGTGTCGAGTACATGATACACCCTTCGATATATGCCAAGTACAGATTATGGTACTTGGTGGGTACGTGAAGGAGATCGATATCTTGATGTATGTGGAAGACTACAATACCCTTGGGATACAGTGCTAGCAAATAAAGACAGCTTCCACGCTTAACGATGTCGGAACATGTCTCTAACTTACACACAAGTTACCAAAATTTTTACCTAGTTCTACCGTTAATTTTATCTTGGATAGTTAGGTGAATGCATGAGGTGAGTACATAATCGGAAGCATAATGCAAGCCCTAGCTACATGCATGAAATATTCTTTTCTCTCAATGAATTCTAGCGATGGGAAGCAGAAAGCTTTTTCCAATAGTATTGCCAAAACAAACTCAATGCAACACAATTCCAATTCAAGCAAAACTTGACAATGAAAGTACTCTTTTCCTTTTTCAACGAAACATAAAAGTACACAACACTACTAAACCAAATCAAAACAACCTTTTTTTTTCTCTTTCTTTTCAAAGTAAAATGACCCTAAGTAATGAAAAGAGAGGATTCTGAAATGAAATATGCAAGCTTTTCAATTTCACTTTCAATGATCTAAAAGCAACAAGAATTAAAAATGCATCTATCTTTCCTTAGCTTGGAATCAATTTTGCAAAAATCAAAGTGTTCTTTGAGCCTTTCAAGAAAAATGAGCGATTCATAATTTGAGAAAAACACAATAGATCATACATTCATTCAATTCTTCAAAAACATAAACAAGAATTTTCCAATGCACAACAATTTTCTTCAATAGTGTTCAAGAAATGATGGGAAAGAAGCACTTTTAATTTTCCAATGGATGCATCAAAGCAACAATTTGATAACAACTTTGCTTTCAAATCTAAAAGACTGGAAATAAAACACTACTTGCAGGACTAGTACATCCAGAAAACTCAAGAAAAGACAAGCACTCAACCAAACTGAAAGACACACTTAACTCTAAATCAAGCAGTAGCAAGCAAAGCTCAAAACAAATGTAAATGACGTCTGGAGGGTGATCTAATGCAATGATCAGATCAAGGATGGAAGGAAGGGAACACAAGAGTGAAACGGATGAAGGTGGGGGAGATGAGAGCATCCACCACTACCGGTTCTCAAACTTGTCCAAAACGGAACCCAAAGTCAATCCAAATGAAACCAAACTCTCAAAACACAAATCATAAATGGGATCCCTGGCTGGATCTTGTAGCACAGAGAGAGTTCACACAGCAAACCAAAATCCAAATTGCCAAATGAAGAGAAGATGCCTGCATGCCAAAAATTTGATAGATCGGCGCACTCTGTGCTTGTACACAGTGCGATGCCACAGGTTACCTACACGGGAAGTGGGATGATGTTGTAGTTTACCAATGAAAAGGCTCCGACAAGTAAGCAACAGGTAAAGAACAGAGACTCAAAAAGACACAATGTCGCTCTGTTCCCACTACCTAGGTGCGACAGGCGAAGTCTAGATTAAAAAATGAATCAGATCTCTCAGCAATGAACCACAGAATGGTTTGGGAATGAGTTGTATAAACTCAGAGGAAGTAGATTAGAGTCTTCAAAACGAAGATCTGATAGTGAAATCAGCTCCAAGAAGTAAATGGCAAAAAATAAAAAGGCTTCTTTCAAGCAATCAACTCAAAATGACTCTCAAATTGACAACTACTGACCAAATATCAATACTCTCTAGTATGGTCCTGAGATTTGTTATCGGACAATCCACTCGAGTGGACGTGAGTAGGATCGCCCTAGCTCAATGTGAGTCTAGAAAAAATAGAATAGACTACAAATACATCTCCTAGATCTAGTTAAGGAACAAGTACTAGATGTCTTACCTTTTACTTCGCAATCCTTTCTCCTGAATGTTGCTCCACGTCTCATGGTCGTCATATCCAAGCTGCAAGACCTGTCAAGACAAAGAAACAAGAGAAACCAGTAAAATACATCTATACAATAAGAGATCTAAGTAAACAATTAAGCAGGTAAACTACTCAATATCATTGCACACATGAACAATTATGGTGGAAAGCATTTGTATTACTGTAAATAGAGGAGTACATGATAGAGATATAGAACTACAACCAAGACTTAACGTAGTATCCCTTCTCCAACGAAGCCAATTTCCATGTCCTTCTAATGAAGTATGAGTTCTCCAATAGGTGAATGGAGGTTTTCTAAAAGTGATTTCACCAGCATGTAGATACCATAGGCTTCCTTCCTTTGGGATGGTAGTGAGATTCACTTATATAGGACTAAGTGGATAGGATATGGATAGAACAGGTTGAGCGATGGTAGGAGAGAGATAGGGGATCCTTGCAAAGAGTTAGGGGTCGAGTACCAGCTCCCCTAGAGGTTAGGGATAAGCCCCTAAATGAGCAAGTTTCGAGAAGGATCTCGAATAAACTATTTTTCCCATTAACTGACCTCGTCGCACCCTATAGTGGAGAAAGATGCAATGTCACATGTTGCTAGTGTGCAACCTGCGATGACACTTCAAAACCTAGCACAACTAAGCACAAATCCTCCCAGGATGATTATTTAGTCCAAGTATATTTAGGGGTGTATACACTCAATCTTATGGTGATTAGATTTTGGGTGTAACAGTCTCACCAATTCGCGAAGCCTTTAGCTTCATCGCAATGTCCAAGGCCTCTGCCTGCGATGCAACCTTCTGCTGCATCAATGGTAATCTAATGTGGGGCAATAGTACAGCAATAAACCATTCCTTGTGCTATTCTAGAGCTATGACAAAGCTCACTTGGTCCAATAAGGTCTTAAACTTCTGATCAAACTCCCAGACTGTTTCAGTCGTTTTCTACTTTATTTCTTTCAACTCAGTTATACATTGAGATTCAGATTTGGGTTTATTAAACTTTGCCACAAGCGGAACTTTAATTTCAGCGATGGTTCTCGGCTGTGTCTGAGAGTACTTCATAAACCAATGTAAAGCTCTATCTCTGATGGTGGTAATGAGTTGTGCTCTCTTCACAGCATCATCATGGATTTGTCTTACTCTCCATACGGCTTCGCAAAGAAACCAATGCTGGTCAGGGTGTTTTAGACTAGTTCCTTTAAATATCGGTAGCTTCATATCAGTGTTTTCCATTGTGCTATTAGGTAGTAGAGTACCGTGAGGAGCACCTTGAGTAGTGCCTTGAGTGGTGCTAGGCTGGGTAGCACCCGGATTAGTGCACGGTTGTTGTGAGGGGCTCTATGTAGTGAAAGTAAATGGGATAATCGGAGTAGACATACTCGGCTGAGTATCCTGAGTGGTGGGCTGTGTAATGGGTGGGATTTGAGATAAGGGAGGCACGGTCTCTACAACCAGCAGATTCTGAGGGGTGGACGGTGGCACAACTTCGTTGTTAAGATCACAAGGAATTTCAGTATCTGTGTGGGGTCCAGATCCTCCAAGATTCTTATTAAATTTATATCTCTTCCCACTTCTTAGATTATGAGTGTCTTCGTCAGAATCAGTATATATACTGTTTACCATGATTATTTGAGAGTGTCTACATCTAGTACATAGGATTTGAGAGTGTCTACATCAAATTCTGTTACGAAGCCTTCTAGCATGTGATCGATCCAGAAGTCAACTGCGTGCATCAATGGGCTGTCTATTGCTTTAAGCTGTGTTATGAGCTTTGGATTTCACTTTGTAGGGACTGCTTCTTGAAAACAGGTTTTCTTCTCTGCGAGCCGCAAGATCCACCCGTGCAGCTCATCTAGAAATGATGCCCAAAAAATATTGTGAATATCTTTCCACAAATATCTATTCAACCACTATTAGTCAGATAGATGCGGATGTCTATTCTCTTGCCTTGCAAAGTCTCTTATGATCTTGTCACACCAATCCTGGATCTCTGTCTTTTCAGGATACCAATTGTCGGAACCTTTTGGAAATAGATGTTCTTTGTCACACATCACGACTGCAACTCATCACAGATTCTATCATGGTAATGGAACCATTTGCTGGCTTCACATATGCTGACCCAAATGTTTTTAGTAAGACCCAGGTTCTTCGTCGTTTCCCCTTTGACCAACAAAACCCCTTCGCACCAGCCCTTTCGGCAACCACCTACAAGCAGGTTGGGGTCTCACCTGAGGTGTATCTATGGGGTATTGCAGAATCACGTTTCCACAGTATGTGATGAGTTGTTCAGTTGGATGTACTACGCGGGGGGAAAGCGCTGCAAGGAAAGACTATGTGGTGAGGGACAACACCACGGTCCGCACCTGTAAATCCTTCTACTGTGGGACTTCTCGTGTGACTGTGATCTATGCAGGTCACACTACGACTTGAAACACTTGAGATAACTACGGTTCTGAAGTTATTACCATTAATCCTCCATTCAGTCATTCATTCATGCATTTAGGGTATCCACCACTCAACATGTGCTGTCGGGGTGGATCAACTACCCTAGATCCTTCTTACTGCGTAATATGAGACTACTTAAGATATATCCCAATACTTAGCCGAATAACTGATTCGTTACTGCTTCATACATAAAGACTAAGCATTCACCATTCAACCATTCATGCAGAATTAACATATTATTTCCATACTCTCTTGATGGCAAATACATAAAATAGTCCAACCATATTAGTATGCAAGGGAAAGTTCAGGAACTCATTTACAGAAAACAAATAAATGCACGCTACACATCACATTACACAGTATTTAACGTGGTTCACCTCCCTGGGTGGGAAGCTACGTCCACAAGAATGGTTGTTATATATATTCTTAATGGGAAGGGGACAACCGCTCTTAGTCTGCACACTCAGCTGTGGACTCTCTTTTCTCTCGGCTAGGTCTCTGCACACTCAGCTGCAGAGCCTTTATAATATGTTCGACTCAGAGAGATTCGATAATACAAGCTTGATCTTAATATTCTCTAAGAGTTACC
This sequence comes from Larix kaempferi, assembly GCA_027924585.1. Taxonomy (NCBI): domain Eukaryota; kingdom Viridiplantae; phylum Streptophyta; class Pinopsida; order Pinales; family Pinaceae; genus Larix; species Larix kaempferi. Next base: position 6,680,715 of record BSBM01000991.1, on the reverse strand, counting down.
CTCAATATCCCAATAAAAAAAGAACCCCTTCCCTATACAAAAGTGCCTCCTTAAATAGATCATGCTCGTAGGTCATGTCTTTACAATGTCGAGGCAAAAATCCTTACGGTTTACAAAATTGGCACGGTTTCTCTAAACTGATACTCCACACGTTCATCCTGTTGCTATCGGCCTTTCTGTTGTACGCACGCCAACTGGTCACTTTCTCCAAGCTGCCCTTCCTCTAATGGCCTTTTACACCTGGCCGTCGCTCAACCTACCTGATTTGCTCGTGCCCACCACTCGGCACTCCTGGAGCATCTTTGCCAAAATTAGACCACCACTGGTCTATCCGATACCTGTACCTGTCCTTTGTCCAGCATTCTGCTTTGCTGGCTCCATGTGTCCTAATCACTTCGCAGCACTCCTTCCTTGCTGCGATGAGCTTCGTAGTACTGCCAAAATTTGGTTGCTGCGCATAACTTCGCAGCATCCCCAATACTTGCAGAAAATTGTATTTTTTTTTGTTGAGCTACGCTCAGCTCAAGCTCCTTCTGTCATAAAAAATGCCCCAACATGTGCCTGGCCCAACAGACGTGTGGAAGGGACATCGACTAAGGAGAAAGTACAAGAAAATCGATGCGATGGTCGAGATAACCGCAGTCGAGGTGCATATGGTCAAAGTGGTCCATCTGATAGAAAAGGAGCTGATAGACTAGTTGTGGTTTGTTATAAGTGTCGAGGAGTCTGACATAAGGCATATGAATTCCCAGAGTACCTACACACTACAGAGTATTCAAAACCCAGACGTCGAAGCAATGAGCAAGCGGACAAGAGGGGAGATTCGACATTCAACAGTGGTGAGGATGGGAAAAGAAAAGGTTGAACCATGATGGCCAGGAGGACATTGGTTCAGGACGACCGACGCAATGAGAAAGAGTTGGAACAATGAAAGGCTATCTTTCGAGCCCGAGTGTTGATTACTGAGTCGTATTGGAACACTGCAGTTGATGGTGGTAGTACAAAGAATCTTGTGTCAACATAGGTCATCGACAAGTTGGGTCTGAGATGTAGATAGCACCCACAACTATACAAGATCTCTTTGTTGCACAAAGTACATCATTTCCAGGTAGCCAGACAGTGCTTGATTAACTTCAAGGTTGGGAAGCTTGAAGACAGTGTATTTTGTGATGTAATCCCAATGGACACATATCATCTGTTGTTAGGAAGACCATGGCAATATGATCGGAAGATGATATGCAATGGTCGAGCCAACATAGTCACAGTTTGGAAAGATGGCACGTGGAGAAATCTGAAGCCAAAGCCGGAGGACCAAGCTGACTGCAAGCAGGGTGAGAGAAACTATTGGGAGAAGCGAGTGTTGATGTGTTCAGCCAAGGAATTCCTCGCGGAGGACGAAAAATAGTTGGGATGTTTCGCCATCATTCTGAAAGGACCATGTGTTGAGAGATCGAAAATGGAGAGAATTCCATTCAAAGTCGAGAAGATGCTTGATGAGTTCAGGAGCATTTTAGTCAACGAAGCACCGACATGATTTGCACCAATGAGAAGCATATCCCATTAGATCGACTTGATTCTAGGATCGAGTTTTCCAAACAAGGCATTGCATAGAATGACTTCGACAGAGTGTTAGGAACTCAATTGACAGGTCCAGGAGTTGTTGGATAGAGGATTGATTATACAAAGTCTGAGCCCTTACATGATACCAGCAGTATTAGCGCTGAAGAAGGGTGGAGAATGGAGGATATGTACAGACTCTAGAGCTATCAGTAAGATCATGATCAAGTATCGGTTTCCATTATCGAGAATGGACGACTTGATGGATTGCTTGAGTGGAGTGAAGTACTTCATGAATATCGACTTGAAGAGCATTTATCACGAGATTTAGGTTAGAGAAGGAGATGAATGGAAGATAACATTCAAGACGAAAGAAGGGTTGTATGAGTTGTTTGTCATTCCGTTCGGATTAACTAATGCACCGAGTACATTCATGTAGTTTATGAATGAGGTATTGAATCCATTCGATGGGAAGTTCATTGTAGTGTACCTAGACGACATCCTGATATTTAGTCTAGCCAAGGCGGAAAACTTGGAGCACATTTGACAAGTATTGCAGAAGTTGCAGGAAGAGGAGTTGATGGTGAACCTCCAAAAGTGTTTCTTTATGAAGGGAAAACTGGTATACTTGGGATTTGTAATCTCGGGTAAAGGGTTAGTGATGGACCTAGAAAAGGTGAAGGCAATATTGTATTGGAAAGAACTGACAAGTACGACTGGAGTGAGGAGTTTCCATGGACTTCCTAGTTTCTACAGGAAGTTCATTCGGGGATTCAGTCGAATATGTGCACTATTGACAGAGTCCATGAGGAAAGGGGAGTTTAAGTGGATGAAAACTACACAAAGAGTTTTCGACAAGTTGAAGGAAAAGGTCACTGAGAGACCAGTGTTAGCACTCCCACATTTCGACAAAGTTTTCCAAGTCAATTGCAACGCAAGTGGAGTGGCAATTGGAGCAGTGTTGAGCTAGGAGGTCCAACCAATTGCATTCTTCAACGAGAAGTTGGATGATGCAAAGCGGAAATATTCGGTCTATGACCAGGAGTTATATGCTATTGTCCAAGCATTGAATGAGTGGAGGCATTATTTGTTTCCCAAGGAATTTGTGTTGTACAAAGATCATCAAGCACTGAGGTACTTGAACACTTAGTCAAAGTTGAACCAGCGGTACCTGAAGTGGGTCGAGTTCCTGTAGGGACATACCTTCATGTTGCGACATCAGTTAGGCAAGTCAAACAAATTTGTCGATGCGCAGAGTCAAAGAGTTCCATTGCTAAACATGGCGACAGTTCAGGCAACAGGAATAGAGTCGGTGAAGACAGAGTGTGCGATCGGTGAGGATTTTTCGAAAGCATGGAAGGCAAGTCGAGAACCGTGTAGTGTCGACAGAATGCCATACTTGCATTATTTCATCTAAGAGGGATACCTGTTCAAGGGACAACAATTGTGTATTCTGAGAGGATCCGTATGAGAGAACCTAATCCGAGAACTGCATGTAGTGGTGGATTACCAGGTCATTTTGACATCGACAAGACCAAGGAATTGGTTGAAGAGAAGTATTATTGGTTAGGAATGATGAGATATGTCGGAAAATGGTTATGAAAGTGTCAATTTTTCCAGTTGGCAAAGGGAAGAAGTCAAAACACGGGGTTGTATACGCCATTACCAGTGCCAAATACCCCATGGGAGCACCTAACATGGATTTTGTGCTAGGATTTCTGAAGACGCAGCAAGTTAACGACTCAATATATGTTGTAGTCGATGGATTTTTGAAGATGGCACACTTTATTCTGTGTTGGAAGACAAGTGATGCCACAAGAATTGTTGTAGAGGATAGTCAGATTGCACGGGTTTCTGAAGAGTATAACATCAGACAGAGGTATCAAGTTTATGGGGAATTTCTGGAGAACCTTATGGAAGAAACTGGAGATGAGGTTATAGTTGGTATCGCAATATCATCCACAGACAGATGGACAGACTGAGGTGGTGAAAAAAAGTTTGGGAAACCTTCTAAGATGTTTGACGGCCGACAGACCCAAGCAGTGGGAGGATGTGTTGGCGAAAGCAGAGTTCGCATACAACAATTCTGTGAATCAGTCGATAGGTATGAGTCCATTCCAGATTGTTCAATGATGAACCACACATGAGGTCACTACTACATTTTTGGCCTTTAGGGGGGGTTGTCTTCCACCCCCAAAAGTGACCTTCGGGGGGCGGGGGTTTGGATTTGGGGGTGGTTTTGGAAAAACTGCCCCTAAAGGCACCAATGTTAAAAATTTTTCCCTTTAAGGGCGGTTTGTGACCCCCTTTGTAGAGGTCTGTGGAGACTGTTTTAAACCCCCATCGTAGACCCCTTCATAGAGACCTATGGGGGTGGTTTTGAACCCCCTTCATAGAGACCTATGAAGGTGGTTGTGAACCCCCCTCATAAGCCCCCTCATACAAACCTACAGGGGTGATTTAGAACCCCTCTCGTAGAGGACTATAGGAGCAATTTCAAACCCCCCTCATAGAGGCCTATAGGGGTGGTTGTGAACCCCCCTTGTATAGTCCTATAGGGGCAATTTGGAACCCCCCTTGTAGAGGCCTATAGGGGCATTTTAGAACCCCCCTCGTAGAGACTTATAGGGGTGGTTTTGAACCCCCCTCGTAGAGGCCTATAGAGACAGTTTAAAACCCCCCTCGTAGAGGCCTATAGGGGCAGTTTGTAACCCTCGTCGTAGATGCCTATAGGGGTAGTTTGTAACCCCACTCGTAAAGGCCTACAGGGACGGTTTGAAACCCCCTTCGTAGGTACCTACAAGGGTGGTTCTAAACCCCCCTCATTGTAACATACAAGGACAATTGCAAACCCCCCTCGTAGTTACATATGAAGGTGGCTTAGAACCCCCCTTGTAGTGACATATGAAAGTGGCTTAGAACCCCCCTCGTAGGAACATACAAAGATGGTTTGAAACCCCCTCTATAGCCATAATATATCATAATAAAATATATTTTATTAAAAATACCAATATTGCAATATCAATAGGGTATGGAGGAATCGAACCACCAGCCTCCTGCTTGTAAGGCAGGCACTCTACCATTGAGCTAGGACCCTTTAATAATTAGGGAGATGAGCAATATTAACACCCATATTGCATTATTTTTAAGTCTAAGAAAAGACAATAAGAATGTTCAAGAGATGATTGTAACAGGATTTCTCTAAAACTAGAGACCTTTGTAGACCAACATAGATCCAAATCCTAGGCTCTATCAAGCACCGAGAGGGATCAAATCTCTCTAGGTGCAAACCTCTTCTCAGGTAGCACTCAAAGAGATTTACTTTTTACTTTTTATTTTTACATTTTATTAATGGCCGACAATAATATGGACAAACATGGACAAACGTTACAAGATCTCCCTCATATTATTACTTTTTACTTTTTATTATTACATTTTAGTAATGGCCAACAATAATATGGACAAACATGGACAAACCTTACAAGATCTCCCTCACATTATTACTTTTTACTTTTTATTATTACATTTTATTAATATGCACAAACATGAATAAACGTTACACGATCTCCCTCCTAGTATTATTTTTTACTTTTTATTATTACATTTTATTAATATGGACAAACATGGACAAACGTTACAAGATCTCCCTCATACTGAGTTGTAGAGCACCTCTTGGTGCAAAGATACTAATCCAACTCTAGTAGCATTAAACATAGATGCCACAAAAAACATAATAGCTGTCACCTATCACACAGTAATTTGCTTGTACAAAAGCAAGACTAATCTAAATGCATTTAAGGAGCAGCAAAGCAGAAAAGTTGGTGTAACAACTAATTTTATAAATTATAAATTTGTAAAGGCAGATCAGTTCACATGATCCCATACTTTTGATCATTTTTTAAAGAAACATAAAAGTTTCTAAGTGATGATGAAAAAACATACATTAATTCTTCTTAAACCACATATTGATTTCTCTAACCTACAAAGTATCAATGTATGAACATTTGTAAGCATTTTTAAACTCTATCAAAAATATACTTTTAAAGATTTATGCCACATCTTTAGCCTTCAACACTGTCTATATTTTAAAGCTTAACTATCTCTATCTTTAAAGGAAGGGAGTAAAGACATGATGACTTGCCATTTCGAAAAGGCTAGTTGAACAACCAACACTGCAAAGAAAAGTACAACAGCAAACATGTGCCACAAAAGGTTTCCAGAAGTTTGCAAATTTAGTGACTGACAAACCTGCTCATGAAAAAAAAACATTTCATGTTAGAACATTAATATCTAGCTTTGATTTTCTGCACCTATAAATTGTTTTTAAGTTAAAAATTTGTGCTAGATATCATCCATGAAAAGACTTTCATGCTTATAGAAATTGAAGCTCTGAAAAAAGTGCAACAAAATGCATACAATATCACACTAAGAAAAACATAAAGAAACTAAGAATTCTTCAAAAGATGTCCCTTGGAAGAGTAAGTGACTTGAAGGTATAAACCTGGAGAATTCTTCAAAATGCTTTGCAACGTAGGTAAGATATTTAACATTGTAAACCAATTATATGATCAAAGGCATTAGAATCCATAATACTCAAAATTCCCTACTTTAACTAATACTGTAGCATTTTGGGACATAAGTGAACCTGGCATGGTAGCTAATGAACAACCTCATATCTCATCATTCCGATCAATCACTAGATGATGTTCTGTATGCAGGGACTAACAAGCAATAGTTGGCATTCATAAAACCTGTTCCATGGAAAATATGGGTGTATTCTGTGGGTTGGGTAGCCATGTCATTCCCCGTTTTGTAATCTTTCCACAGTCATGATTAGCAGAATTGCATGCAATTGTGATGAAGCATGACAACCAGTTCTGTTACCCAAGGAGAAGGTTTTATGTAGTAGGTGACCATCATTGGCATATTCCACCTTTCGAGACAATAATTAGAGGGTGTAGGCAGCCAGGGAATGATTCCAACGAGCCTATGGAGCCCTTACTCATTGTTTAGGGTCCTGTTGTTGTGTTTTTAGTTTTTGGTTTGACGATAACAAAGTGTAATAAGTCTGACCATCTAGTAGTAAGGCCATTTCTAGGAAAATTTGAGGCAGTATTTGTAACTGTCCTATAGCATTGAGCAGAACACTCCCCCTTTTGTGTTCTGTCAATAAATTAAGAGGGTCTGTTGGCACACATGACAAATCATAGGTCGTTTTTGGGTCTATTGATGAACCATCCCCTCCCCTCTTTGTTTATTGTGCACTCAGTGAGGACTGATCGACTTGGAGCTATCCATCATACCATATTTTGGAGATGAAATTCCATTTGTAAGGGTTTGTATCATCATTTCATGCCATCATGATATAGCGTCCAACATTCTGGAGTACTTTGATGCACCAACAAGAAGCTAGGGTCTGATATGATATTGAATAGTAAACAATCAAGAGCTACACGCATTGAAATAGTGCTTTAGTGTGAGATCCTTGGATGAGATATAGTCTTACATGGGAGACCAATCTAAGGAAGATGGCCTACATCCTTTTGGGTCGTTTCATGCCTTTGAGGTCTTGTCCTTTGGAATATATTTGCTTTATGGAGTGTTATGTAGAATTTTGTCCTACGGATAAGCCAAAACTCTCTTAACTTTAAAGCAGACTTTAAACTAACTCTAAAGCAAGAAACAAGTCGAAACAAATGCTACCTTGAATCCCTAGATCTAATAAACATCTCAGGATTAAAATGCTAAAGAGAGTAGAAGGAATTTAACTGACCTTCTATCCAGACGCTTGTTTTTGGTATTTGCTCCAAGCTCCAAGCCCTCACAAGTGAACCTGTCAAAATGGAACCAAGACACAAGAATGCACTATTCTCTAGCAACCTGAAACATGAGTTAGGATCTAAATCTATGAAAGATACAAATCATATCATTAAAACAAAATTAACACACATGATTTGGGAAAACAAGACAAGTTATTCCATTACAACTTGAAGAATACTTACAAAAGGTGCTTGATGCCCAAGCCAATCCTTCAGCTCCAAGTGTCTTCTCCTCTAGCTATCTCCACAATGCTGCAAGACCATAAGTTTGGTGCTCTCAAGAGTCCTTCCCTTTTCCAATGGCATGCCTCTCTTTTATAGTGAATGGTGAGGTTAACCAACAAGAGAGATGGGTGGATCTAAGGAGAGATAAGTGGATCAGGGTTTCTAATCGAAGGAGATGAGTTGAGATCGAATCAAGGACCCCAATCTTCCATTATCTTCGAAAATCCAAAATCCCACAAGCCAAGGGAAAAAAGCTATTAAAAGAGTACTACGTTTTGCAGAGTCTTCAGAACGCGGCACTGCCGTGCTTTGGGGAAAAAGCATCACGCGGTAGTGTCTAGTACCGCGTGTTGGAAAACTAGCAAGGCGCGGTAGTGTGTGTAAATAAAGTCTAAGGTGGGTCAAAACTTGCCAGGGTGGATTCACCTTTAAGGTTGACTCATCACCTGTCTCTTCTGGATGGTTTACAACAGTAGGGAAAGTGTCGTCAACTTGTTTTGTGATGGGGATGCGACACTGTGAAACATAGAGGTATAACAGATGCCCCCTAAAGTGTGAGGTCAGAAGGGACTGATGGCCGAAAGACTTTACGAACATAATGTGCAGAGATAGCATCGAGGAGAGCGACACTGAGCTGAAATAAAAACAAAGTGTTAGATATACCACCGAGGCGGGCATTCCCATGCTCGGAAACAGATGACTCAAAGCATGGCTGCCGACCAATACATTGCAGATCCATGAGTACTGAGATAATGTAAACTGTGGATAGATCATGGCTACTGTGAACAATCGTAGATCCATGAGACAATAATGACACCGCCACGACCAATACAATAAGTGGATCTGTGTGACAATACAAGGGACATCTCCATTGCAGCCTGGACGCATCCAGGGTCTTCTACCCGATCGCAAAAAGATACGAATCTAACCATGTGATTACAAGGTGTTGAAGTCGAACATGGTAGAAACCATTTGATTACTGGTCAATGATGTGGACCGTTAACAAATGCGAGGGAGATCACCAATGATGACGATGATTCCCAAGGTATCAATAGTACATCTCAATGAAATGCGAATGAATGAGTTGATGTCGAGCATCCGAGAGATTGCTTGATCAGAGGTCAATGATGTGAACCTGCTGTCAAGCACGAGGAAACCTGCCATTGAGGAATGCAGGTACCAAGGTACTAATGGTTGATCTCTAAGTCTAATTCTCAGATAGTGATTTGGTGTCGACGGGAATAGACTCGTCGAAGGTGGGCCATGATGATTCCCACATCATCGACACGAAATCGGCACATATGATAGGATGATGAAGCAATGGAGTATGTACTGACACAGCAGAGGCCTGACACAATGAATGACTCGATACAATGCAACCCTTTGAACATATAACGGCATGTAACAAGACTTGGCAGCAGGGATTATTGATAAATAGAGGATAGACACCGGATGAGCGGACTCGTGGCCAGGGAGACGACCCATGATGATGACTATAACTCAATGAAAGATGGATACCCAAATATAGACAAGAGATGGACACATGCCATGTTCAAAGGTAACGACTGACAAGCTGCCATAGATAAACTTGACTTGTTCCCCCATATTTCCCTGACATGATGGACGAGTACCTCTTTCTTGTTTTACGAGCTTGAAGAGGATAACAGATGCTCGGTGTAGCTCATCTTGTGGATGAGTCCAATCTCACATGTTTTACGAACCTGAGAAAGGAGGGGTTCGTCCCAAAGTGGGTCCTTCAATGTTAATATTTTAACGAGTCCAAGGAAGGAAAACTCGGTAGTTTTTCATATTTAGAGAGCCTAAAAAACTTAAAGGAAGCTCCATAACGTACTTTTTCGTAAAATTTAGTCCCTCGGTCCCGAAAAAGTGTAAAACAATTCCCGAGAGAACTCTCCTAGTCGAGATTGACTGAGGTATACCTTTCTCGTAAATAGTCTAGACGGGCCGAAAAAGGGGTAACCTATCACCGAATAGACGACCTTTCAAATACTTTTACAAGTGTGAAAGAGTCAAGATCACTTGGCAATCTTTTCAATTTTAAGGAGTCTGAAAAGAGCTTAACTATGGACTCCTGTGGTCTTTTTCGTAAATTTTAAATTATTCTGGTCCGAAAAAAGAATAAAATACAACCAGGATAATACTTTCCTCATCGTTTAACGAGCATGAGTAAAGCTGACCGTACTCGACACCGTTTACTTGCGTTTGACAAGCACGACACAGGTGTGAAAGCGCTTGGAATCTTTTTCAAGTTTTAAATCCAGAGCATGAAAAAGATAAAGTGGGCTCAAAATGAAGGTCAAATTACGAATAAACACCGGTGTGAATGCATCCCATTCCTACCGCGGATCCTGTCAATAAATGCTCAACAACTGGACATTAGCAATGTGAACGAGGGTTTATTTATTTGAAATAGTAATTAATTAATTAATTAAAAAATGTGAAAAAATGCTATATAAGGCATGGTAAAAATAGAAATTACTATTCATTTGTGTTTTTTACCCAAAGGAGACATTTTTACCCATTTTGGAGAAATATTTCAAGGATCGATACCGGGAGTTCTGGGACACCATTTCGACCACTGTCTGCGTCAGGTAAGAGTGTTTGAGCCCCTCTTTCATTTCATGTAAGAAATTTTTGCTTTCACCAGGAAAAAATTAATTTTTTGGCAAGCCCTTTTGGGCAAGAATCGCCCTCCGTACTACCGCGCGGGGGCCCTATCGAAAAACGCGGTACTGTTGAACAGTACCGCGCTGTAACCCCAAAATGAGGCGCGGCACTGTGGACTGCCGCGTGGTAGGGTGTCCTCCAGGCGCGGCACGTGCGAATTTTAAGTTCAAAAAATCAAATTTTCTCCAATTTTTTGCTGGAGGTAAATTGTTAAATAGTTACTAATTGCTTTGTTTGCCTTTTTGCAGGGATTTGCAACTTATTTGGAGCAAAATGGTGAGTTGGAAAGAGAGAGAGCACGAAGCGGATGATTTTGCAGCCGAAAATGACTTACCAACCGTGACCGCATTGCGAGAATGTGGTTTGCTAAAGTTTTTCAAGACCAAAGGGATCCGCCAGTAGCCTAAACTCCTTACTCACCTTATCCAATTCTGGGAGCCTGACACTCAAGCTTTCCGAGTGGGAGAGCATGTGCTTGAAATCCAAGTTGAGGATATTTACTTCCTCACAGGCCTCTCAAAGAGAGGGGCCCGGCCGAGCTTTACCGGGTACACCGCTTCAGAAACAAGCACATATGATTTAATTGCTCGATATTGCCAGGCAGGTTCGAGTAAGAAAAGTGGGAAGGTGGCCATAAAAGAGGTCACAAATCTTCCTTTAAAAACCTTGCTATTCACTATCACGCGTGCAGCGGGAAGCGTGAGTCCACATCAGGCATCCTGCACGCAGGTGAATCTCGCAGCAGAGTGCATGGGAGGAACAGTTTTCAACTGGTGTGATGTAGTGTTGTCCAATCTGAAGGAACAGGTGCACAAGTGTAGGACTGGGAAAAATACCCAGTTTGGCTATGGGAGCATCCTGGTCACTTTCTTCTTGGCTAGGGTGCCATTACTGCGTCCACAGATATCTATGCATCCTCGTCCACCTACTGAGCCATGGATGGCTCGATGGAGTGACTACGCTGGACGCCTCGGGGGACCTCAACGGCTAGCCTTTGGAGAGGACTTCTTCTCTTGGCTGGAGGAGCAGATAGTCATGATTGACGACTATCCCTATTCAGGGGTAGATTTTCGTGAGGATATCGACTTGGCTTTGCCAGAAGATGATGACTGGGACAACTCTGGTATGACCTTCATGGATATGTATTTTTTCCTTTTTTTAATATTTAATTTTTATTGCTTTTTTAGAATGTGAAAAAGATTTCTAATGTATAATCGCATGCATGTTGCAGACCGTGGACCACAGAGGCCAGCTGGATACTCTCCACTACGACGTGGTGGTATCGATCGTCCAGCTGATCCTGTCGAAGAAGAAGATGAAGACGAGGCAGGAGGTGTCCGGGACATTGAGAGGAATCTGCAGGGATTGACTCATGGTATCCCTGCTATGCGGATGGATGACGTCCCTTACCACCTCCTGCGGCATACTGTAGGTGTACCTGGTCGTATCAGTCGACTTCTTCGCAAGGTGGTTCGAGCTGTGATGTGTTACCACCAGCAGCGGGAGGAGTCCCATGAGGGACATGATAGGTCTCCTAGATCTCCGTAGATGGTCTTTTGATCTTTTTGCGGCATGTACACGATATGTAGGCTTTGAGGGCCAATTTTTTGTATATGGGATTTGATCCCCAATTTTGTCTTTGACACAAACTTTATGTATTTTTGAAAAAACACTCTTATATACAGTGATATGGACCTATTTATGATCTAAATATTTACAATGACTTGTGCATTTTATTTTTTATGATGTTTTTATGTATGGGCAAGATGCCAATCCAAAATGTAATTAGCCAATGAATCGGCAATACAATTGAATTCTCTCGGTATGTGTTGATATGTGATAAAATCAAATGACCGTTCCAAGAGGCGTACTCTTCGAAATAAACGAAGTAATGTAGGATCGCGAACTGTGTAAACACGGTGTAGATGAGAAACCACGAGTTGGGAGTCTAAAAAGACCGATAAGGAGTCAATCCCGAGTGAAGCAACCTTTGTCAAGAGACCAATGACTGCATGGTACTCCGCGATATTGTTGGTTGCAGGACCTAAACAATTGGCTCCTGAAGAAATCAACTCGCCAGTGGGGGAATAAATCACCCATGCTGCGGAAGCGAGATTCCGGGTATGTCGGCTTGCACCGTCGGTGAATCCAAAGTAGGTAGACATCTGCGCATAAAGGCACGAGTCAAAGTAAGAGTAGATACATGAGGTCTACGCGCACACTAAAAAGAAAGCAAAAAGCAAACTAAGTACATTATGTACAAGAAGTAACCCGCGTAGGGTAATCTCACGCGTAGAAACGCTTGAGGTATAGCCAGTTGCGGGGCCGTGCCAATGGCGTACCATCACAATCGACTAGTTCATAGGCTCCTTTTTCTAAGACACGTTTTATGATGAAGGGGCCGTACCACATAGATTCAAGCTTACCTTTTCCAAGCTTATCATGCATCTGATCATATGTAAGTACGAGGTCACCCTCATTGAAGATCCGAGGTTGAACGGATTTGTCGTATTGAGCTTTGACGCGTTTTTTGTGAGCTTCATTAGCCAAAGCGGCGTCGCGGTGGGTTTCATCTAGCTTGGCTAGGTATAGAAATCGTTCTTCTTCGGAAGTAGTGTGTGGAAGTAGCTCTATGGCTATCTTGAGTGATGGAATTTCACATTCAATCGGGAGAATGGCTTCCAGGCCGTACACCAATTGAAATGGTGTAAACCCAGTAGCACTTTTCACTGAGGTTCGGTATGCCCATAGTGCTGAGAACAGAGCTGAGTGCCAATTGGATTTTTGGGTACCCACAATGCACTGAATCATTCGTTTCAAGACCTTATTGATGGCTTCAACTTGGCCATTAGCTTGTGGGTAATACGGGGTTGAGTTTTCGTGGCGAAAATCCAGTTTGGCACTTAGTTCTTCGATCATATGGTTCCTAAAATGAGAACCATGATCGGTCACAATAGACTGTGGGACACCGAATCTAGCTATGATATGATTGAATATGAACTGCGCTGCTGTTTTGCCATCTTCAGCATATGTAGGCATCGCTTCAGCCCATTTTGTAAAATAGTCGACAGCTACTATGACATAGCTATGCCCCCCGGCTGAAGTGGGCTTATAGTGCATAAAATCGATGCCCCATTTGGAAAAGGGGCCGACGACAATGACAGGATGGAGTGGAGCAGGATGGGAGCATGCTTTGCTATGAAAGAATTGACATGGCGGACACTTCTTGACTGTTTCAATGCAGTCTTTGAAAATTGAGGGCCAGAAGTATCCTGCTCGCAGTATTTTCTGGGCCGTAGCCATCCCAGAGAGATGACCACCACATGCTCCAGCGTGGCAATCATTGAGAACGCGTTCCGCCTCGTCTAAGGTCAAACAGCGTTGAAGGACAGTGTCGACACCACGTCGATACAAAGTATCATTCACTATAAGGTAATATTTTGCGTGATGTCTGATACGTCGTCGTTCATCGCGGGTGAGATCGGGACGGAAGGGTTGGGTTTGGAGATATAAAAGAATATCCCCATACCATGGATCAGACGTGCTAATGAGGAACAATGATTCATCGGGAAGAGAATCAATGGGCTCGGATTGCTCGGTAGCACGGGGCAGGTGACAAATTAACTCAGCGAAGACCAGAGATTTCTTAGACTTGGCTTTGACAAAATCCAAGTCAAATTCTTGAAGGATGACAATCCAACGGGAGTACTTGCCCCCAAGCACTTGTCGTGTGAGGATATAGTACATTGGATTGAAATCGGTGATAACGGTGGTCCGACGGAGTAAGATGTAGTGACGGAATCTCTGGACAGCAAATACTGTTGCCAGAGCCAGTTTTTCAACATGTGAGTAGCGAGTTTCAGAGTCAAGAAGACTCTTGCTGAGATAGTACACCACATGTTCTATGCCGTTGTGGTCTTCCTGTACTAACACCATACCAATGGTGGAAATCGACGCTGCGAGATAAAGGATATAGTCGTGTGTGTAATTGGGGGGTTGAATCACAGGATCTTTGGTTAAGGCTGCCTTTAAATTGTCAAGGAGCGTTGGGCTTCGTCATCCCATATGAAGGGAACATTCTTCTTGAGAAGCCGCATGTAGCCTTTTGTTATCTCGGATAGATTGCAGATAAAACGGCGTAGAAAGTTTGCATGCCCTTGCAAACATTGAAGTTCTGGAATATTGGTAGGTGAAGGCAGGGCTATGATAGTTGCTACCTTTGCGGGATCTAGACGTATCCCGTCTTTGGAGACTATGAAGCCCAACAGTTTTCCAGCTTCTACACAGAAGACGCACTTATGCGGGTTCAAACGTATATTGTAGCGCCTGCACCTTTCGAAAATGGCACTCAAGTGATCTGGATGTTCTTCCCGAGTTCGAGAGTGAGCGGGAAGGTCATCGAGATATGGCTCTACGATATGTTTGATGTCATGGAATGCGTAGGACATCGCCCGTTGGAAAGTTGCCCCGGCATTTTTGAGGCCAAAAGGTAACTTTTGATATGCAAAGATCCCCCAAGGGCAGATAAAGGCCGTTTTGTGCTGGTCGGCTGGGAGGATATCGATCTGATTATAGCCAGAGAAGCCATCCATAAATGAAAAGATAACACTTCCGGCACAGTTATCGATGATCTGGTCGATAAACGGAGTTGGGTAGTTGTCCTTGGGACAAGCTTTGTTCAAATCACGGTAATCAACACAGACTCTAATCGTTCCCTGTTTCTTGGCTACGGGAACGATGTTGGACACCCATTCTGTCAATGGAACAGGATAGATAAAACCAGCGCGCAGAAGTTTTTCAACTTCTGCTTTAATGGCGGCTGCCTTACGAGGATGAACGGGTTGAAGCTTTTGCCGAACAGGTCGGGCACCATGGAAAGTTGGAATTTCGTGGACCATAATTGACGGGTCAATCCCTGGCATCTCTTCATAACTCCAAGTGAAAACATCGCGGAAAGTTTTAAAGTAGGCATTATAGAACTCCGTTTCGAGAGGAGTACATGTTTTGCCAATGTGTACGTTTTCCACGATACCAGGATTTACTGAAATATCAATGGGAGTGGTTGCCATAAGATTGGCCAAGTTGCCTTCAGAAAATACTTCGTCAAGTGAAGTGGGGAACTTGGTTTGAACCATCCCAAGTGAAGCACTGGATTTGGTGTCAGGCTCAAGTGACTGAATGGTGGGGAATGAAGATCGATGATGAAAATCTCCCCATGGTGGCTCATCACCGCACATAACCTCTATAATTGATTCGTCAGTGGGAAAAATCAAGTTGAGAAGATCAAAAAATGGTGGGTGTGTATGAGTTTCAGTCGAGAGCTGTGCCACTGTGTGATCAGTAGAACAGTCGACCCAATCTGTGGCTGATTGGATTGCGTCATATGCTGCAAGGTTTCTATTCAAAGGCATGGAATTGCCATAGCCTTGGATCTGAGTAGGACTCGGAATCACCCATGAATCATCGGGAGGGGTGACATGCGATGAAATCATGTTGACTGGTTGAAGATGGGTTCCCAGCTCTGGAAAAACTCCGATGAGGGATGAATCCTTCATGAGACCAACACCTATGTCTTGGAACCGGTACCGAGGTTGATCCAATAACGGGACGGCATTGGTGGAGCTCGGATGGGAGTCTGGGATACAGTAATCCAGTTGATCAATAGTGACAATTTTCCCTTCATGAGGAAATTGTACAGTCCGGAAGACTGTAGATGCTATGGCGGTCATGGCATAGAACCAGTTCCGACCAAGTAGGAGATTATAATCCAAAGGTGCATCTACGACTTCGATGTGTATGGATACTGTTTTGCCCCCCAGTTCAACACCGATTGAGGGGATGAGTCCATATGGTTGAAAACCATGTCCATCAAACGCCCTAAGAGTAGTGGGAGAAGTTGTGACCTCAGGTGAGCCGAGGGATCTCCAGCAGTTCAAAGACATAATCGACGTGGAAGCACCCTCATCTAACACAGTGTGGTGGATGACATTCCCACGGATTTTTGTGTGCACCTGGAAGGCTAACTGGTGAGAAAGCCTAGGTTTAGCGTGCTCCAAGTTAAACATAATGGAGTTTGAAGTATCTGGGTCCAGTGCCCCCAGTGCTGAAAGTAGGGTTCTACGCTGCGTGGGGCAGTGTTGGAGAACCTCGAGGGTCGACATAGCGCAAGGTGCTTGAGCCAAATCCTCAACAATGTTGTAGTTTTGGGCAGCTCGCGCATTCAGATTGAATGTCGCCTTTCGTATGGTGCCCTTGGGTGGGCGTAGCACTGTATCCATAAGTGGTCTCTCGATATGGAGATGACCGTTAGGAGGGGGAATAGGAATCGGATCTTCAACAGGAGATTTGCCTTTGGCTATCTCCGATTGTTTGTTTGAACTTGGAGGATTGTCATACGTCTTTGAACGAGTGGTGATATTAATCTCCTCATTACTTGTCATTAGGATTTCGCGGTTTGTGGACGTCTCTCCACGGGAAGGATTGGTCGGGTTGCCCCCTTGTGGGGATTCTTGGGCAACCATTTGCTGTTGCTGTTGGGGGAAAGGGTCAGTTAGCACTGCCGGGCGAGAGGATCCTTTAACGAACTTGTGGACCTCGTCCTTGTAGGGACAGTCACGCGTATAATGATCATCTTGACAAATCAGGCAGGGAAGCTTAGCTTTTCGACGTGGTTTCTGGTCATTCTGGGTAGGTTGTGGCTTGGGGTTCTCCTGCTGGTTCTTCTTGGGTTTGCCACGATTGTTTTTCTTCTTTCCTCCGGATGGTTGTGAGGTAGATTGGACTGCATTCACTTCGGAGGAGACAGCAGGAGAAGTGGAAGCTTTTGAAGCAGCCTGGGTAAAAGCGGGGGAAGCAGAAGCTTGTTGCCCCGTCGAGTTGGTAGCAGGCTGAGCTTTGACTGAACCAACGATACCATCGATGGGTGGTTCAGTGGTAGGCTTTGTAGGATCAGTGTGAACGCGGGAGGCATGTGGAAGAAGTTCATGTAAAGTAGCGGATTGAGTATATACTAAATCCATGTATTGTGCTGCCGAGATGGCTTGTTCTTCCGTGACCGGTCCGCGCATAGCAATGTCTCTGGCTATGGGAGGCAAAAAGGATTTTGTAAACCAATCAGCAAGTAGCTGATCCGGAATAGGTGCCTTTATTAGCCTACGGCGTCTTCGCCACTCGTGGATGTGATCCGAAATATGTGTAGAAGTGGTTTGACGTAGTGAAGTTAGCAGTTCTGTTCCAGTCTCATACCGGATGGGAAGCTGGAAATGTGTCAGAAACTGCATAGCCAAAGTGTTGAAATCACGAAAAGAGTGTTGTGGCAGCTCGATATACCATTTTGCTGCCGTTCCGGTGAGTGTACGTTGGAAGAGCCGAAGTCGGATGGAATCATCCATCAAGGAGTTGGATGAACACCAGAGATGGAAGGTCATCACGTGGTTCTTGGGGTCTTCCCCAGGTTTGGCATCGAACTTAGGAATGTCCGATGGTAGTTTGGCTGGAATAGGTGGCCAGTGAGGTTCATGCCATATAGGATCGTTGATAAGCCTCGACAAATCAGGTAGATCAAGTGTGGCCAAAAAGGGAAGTTGACGGTTGGTCTGCGGGAATGAGTAATAACCATGTGGTGCCGAGAATCCTGGAGGGCCCTGCATAGCATACTGCTGTGTGTTATACCCATATGAGTTTCCCGTGAGATACTGCTGGAAATTCTGTGGATGGTAAGCCATCTGGTTAACCGGTTGATTGTAGGCAGCCGGTTGGTGAGTGTTCTGCTGAGTGGGTATAGTACCCTGAGGCTGTTGATACCCAGGAATGGTTGCTGTTCCTTGTTGGGGAAAAGTTCCTTGGAATTGTTGTGTTCCAGGGATGTTGCCACCATACTGTGTAAGTGGAGGATTTCCCATAGCAGGGTTGGGGGGTGGCTGCGACGGTGGTGTCCATGGAAGGCTCGTTCCTGCTTGAGGAGCGAGTGGAAATTGAAGTGATGGGTTCCATGGAACTGTAGCAGCTGAAGGGTAGGGGAAGCCAGAATTCAAGTTGGGGGAAATCTGAGGTTGCCCCCCAGCTTGGTTCCAGTTTCCAAAAAGTGAGTACCCCCCACTCTGTGGGATTTGATGATCCCAAGAAGGAAGCATGCCTGACAGGGGTTGTTGAGAGTAAGGCCCGGTTGGAACACTGGAATAAAGTTGCCCACTGCCAGGTGAATTGTACATACCGAACTGAGTAGACGCTGCTGGTTGGGAAGCTTGTTGGATCGAGCCAACAGGTTGTCCGCCGGCAGTTAGGTTGGATGGCCCTATGTGAGGAGGCTGTTGACTGGGTAGTGGGTTCCTAGCAAAAGGTTGTCCTCCAACTGGTTGGATTGATGGCCCACCAGTTGGAGGTTGTTGACTTGGAACAGGGTTCCCAACAAAAGGTTGTCCACCAACTGGTTGGGTTGATGGCCCACCAGGGGGAATTTGGTAACTAGGGTTGGGGACCACTGTAGTTGGTTGTCCACCTCCTGAGATAGTGTAAATGGTGGCTGAGGGTGATCCTCCGGTCCAACCAGAAGATCCAGCAGTATGACTAAGCATTCTTCCGCCGCTGGTCAAATATGATAACGTGGATTGGCCAACGGCACCGAAAGTACCTATTTGCGGAGGGGGTCGTCCATATCGAACAAGTGAGGACGGGGAAAAAACTGGGTTGTCCCTCATAGAATGTGCACCAAATATAGGTGATGACAACAAATGCGGGGAATTTAGCCCAGGGGTATTAGCGTCGTCCATGACATGTTCAATGGTAGGAGGACCCTCGAAAACTGGGTCCGGATTCATGTCCTGGAAAAGGTTTTGGGGATCCGGCAGGAAACTAGGTATGGTAACATCTGAAGGTCCTGCGCCGTCTGCAAAGGAGTGTCGAAACTCTGTGCTAGACGGGATGTTGGGATCCCTATAGTCCGAAGGACGTGTGTCAGGGGGATATCTAGAGACTGACGAGAGCATGTGCTCTGTGCTGCGTCTAAACTGTGCCGATGCTAACGGAGAGTTCGCTAGACTAACCATACTAGACTGGATGGAAGCCATGATTTCATGTCCCGGAGGGAGGTTGGGTAGAGCTGTAGTACAAGGTACGTTGCTAGAAGAACTTGTCTCCTGAGGATGAACACTGGGTGATGTAGTGATAACAGGCGGAAGATCCGCCTGAGAATTGATGAAACCATAATCAAGTTCAAAGGGTGTGTCAGGTAGACGAGTATCTTCAATGATTTCAACGTATCTGCCTGGGACTGAAATTAAGCCAGGTATGTCCTGGTCGGAACCTTCTGTGGTGCCAATAGATCCGTCTATATCATCGTGAAAAGTGTCTGATGGACGGGAAGTGTTGGCATCCGGTAGAAGGATGACCTCTGGTCTAGTACTCTGGGTTGTACTAGGTTCAGTTGCGGTAACTGTGTCCACTGTAATAGATAAATCTCGAATGACAGTGGGTGAGGTGACAGTGGAAATCTCAGACGTGCTAGTGGTTGCAGAAGTTGCAATAGATCCTGAGACTGTGCTGTGTGTGGCAGTTACGGGCGTAACTGAAGATGTTGTACGCATCGGTGGTGGAATGTTGCCTCGACCAGCACCGCGGCCAGGAGGAGCAGGAATGCGTGATGCAGGCAGACCAGTAATCCGTGGCGGTGGTGGTGGTAGAGGGCTCTGACCCTGTTTTCTTCGTGATCTTCGTGGTAGATCTGACATGATGGCAGAAAAATGAAAATCGGGAGCAGTATCGTAAACAAAGAACTCAAAAACTCTAATGCAACCGAGTGTGCAGAAGAGGAGCTAGAAAAAGCAAGGCTCACAGGCCAAAAAGCAAGCTCTAAAATCTATACTGAGACCGGTGTCTCAATAAGCGAGCTGATCAACAAAAATGGCCAGAATGCCAACAAGCAGTCCCTATAAAAAAAAATGACCCTCTACAAAGGTGAGATAGCAAGCAAACTCCTAACTAAGAGCTGGAGACCTCAGCAGTCTGTATCCTTCGCAAGGTGATGAAATCCAAGTCGAACAATACAACATGAGAGACCGATATAAGAAGGATATCCCTCTACCGAAAGGGATCCTGGGTAAAAGAGCCCTAGTAGGATAGATACTAAGCCACCTCGTTCATGACACGTCGGAAAAGGTTTTGGGCACTTCAGCCTTCCGAAGAAGACAGCGATCGATGTTGCCTTAGGGCTAAGTGGAGTGTGGTATTCCACAGAGTCCGTCTGGTTCTCAATCTCGCGGCCGTTTAACCCCTGAAAGTTGGAAACAGTCAGGAGGCCCCTCCATAAACTAGCTGTGACCGTGTCAATAAGTACTAGAGGATTTTAGTTCCCTAAATTCAACGACTATGTCTCAGATGAAAGTGACAAGGGGGAATTATTTTGATGCCTATCCCCGGTGTCCTACCTAACTACCAAATTCTTTTGATTTACTCAAGTGAGGTTAAAGTTGGTTTAATTAGGGTGATTAATTTTAGTGGCTGTCTTTACTCAATCGGGTAGTGGACGTGAAACTTGATGGTGTTATGACGACTCAAACCATGCAAATGAGAATGAATCACAAACAAGCCTTTGTCTTCGATGAAATCTAGCTAAGGTAAAGATAGAGGTTCTTCGATCAAATATGCATAACAATTTTCACAAGCAATCAAAGTAAAAGATTTTTCTTTTCTTTTCGATTTATAAACAAAGCCAAACTGAAGTAAACACTCTTTTCAATGCACTGATTTTACAATCTACAATGCTTCTATAATGAGAATTTCTATGGCAAAATTAATGGTTCATTTCCCTATGCAAAATACCACTAGACTTTTTCAATTTAAACAACAAAATTTGCTCTCAACCAATCATCTTTTTAATTTACTGAAAATGATAATGACAATATGACTGTAAAAACTACAGTATTCAATAACAAAAGACAGTGGTGTTGAGTTGGTTGTGGGGAAAAAATCAAGTCAATGCAATCAGATTGAAAAATGACCAATATGTCAAAAGTGCCACTTAATTCAATCAATCAATGAAGCTCACAAACTAGGTAATAAGCACACCATACAGACTGGAAATTAACCAGGGTGCTAACAGGCAACAGTAAAGACTATCTGAGGCAGAGAGAAGCTCAGGAAACCAAGCAAAAATAAAAAAAATTTAAACACTTGCAGACACTACCGCGGGTGATAGTCTGGCTGAAGCGCGGCACTGTAACAGTACCGCTCTGGTACTAAGGCAGAGGGCGCGGTACTACCGCGCTGGAAGCAGTTATAAGGGCGCGGTACTGTGGCAAGGGAAAGAAAAAGCGCAACTTGAGAAGAAAAAGTAAGATTTTCAGGGTTGTTGCTAACCCAGGGAACTCAGTAATTAAACAGGGAGATAAATACTGCGAGGAGGGGTGAATAAAGGTCAAAAAGGACCAAGATTCAAACTGGTTTGAAGTGCAACAAAAACTCACAATTCAAAGATAAAAGACTGTGAATTGAATCAATCAAGCAGTAATCAAAACCAGCGGAGTCGCCATTCTTGTTATGTAGAATTTTGTCCTACGGATAAGCCAAAACTCTCTTAACTTTAAAGCAGACTTTAAACTAACTCTAAAGCAAGAAACAAGTCGAAACAAATGCTACCTTGAATCCCTAGATCTAACAAACATCTCAGGATTAAAATGCTAAAGAGAGTAGAAGGAATTTAACTGACCTTCTATCCAGACGCTCGTTTTTGGTATTTGCTCCAAGCTCCAAGCCCTCACAAGTGAACCTGTCAAAATGGAACCAAGACACAAGAATGCACTATTCTCTAGCAACCTGAAACATGAGTTAGGATCTAAATCTATGAAAGATACAAATCATATCATTAAAACAAAATTAACACACATGATTTGGGAAAACAAGACAAGTTATTCCATTACAACTTGAAGAATACTTACAAAAGGTGCTTGATGCCCAAGCCAATCCTTCAGCTCCAAGTGTCTTCTCCTCTAGCTATCTTCACAATGCTGCAAGACCATAAGTTTGGTGCTCTCAAGAGTCCTTCCCTTTTCCAATGGCATGCCTCTCTTTTATAGTGAATGGTGAGGTTAACCAACAAGAGAGATGGGTGGATCTAAGGAGAGATAAGTGGATCAGGGTTTCTAATCGAAGGAGATGAGTTGAGATCGAATCAAGGACCCCAATCTTCCATTATCTTCGAAAATCAAAAATCCCACAAGCCAAGGGAAAAAAGCTATTAAAAGAGTACCGCGTTTTGCAGAGTCTTCAGAACGCGGCACTGCCGCGCTTTGGGGAAAAAGCATCATGTGGTAGTGTCTAGTACCGCGTGTTGGAAAACTAGCAAGGCGCGGTAGTGTGTGTAAATAAAGTTTAAGGTGGGTCAAAACTTGCCAGGGTGGATTCACCTTTAAGGTTGACTCATCATCTGTCTCTTCTGGATGGTTTACAACAGTAGGGAAAGTGTCGTCAACTTGTTTTGTGATGGGGATGCGACACTGTGAAACATAGAGGTATAACATGGAGAATGCACCTTTAATCTTTTTATGGGCCATTGTGTAATCAATGGCCTAGAAGCAATCTTTAAAGGTGAGAAGTGGATGCTTTTTGGTTGAATGAGGACATCTTGATTGCAAAATCATTAGATAGTAGGATAAAGTGACTATATAGAGATAGTTTGTAAGAAAATTACTGAGAATGTTATATAGATTTGTGCTTCATTAGGAGGATGCATGAGGTGAATGAAATGAATACTGACAAGAACATAAAATAATCTTTTTGATGGAATTTGGGGGTCTAGGCAAAGGCTAGCAGAATATAGGGAAACACAAAATAGTGTTCAAGTTTAAGATAGTTTTTGTTTGTTAATTTGATAGGAAAAAATAATTTTATAGTGTATGAACATTATTAAAGCCCAGTATTATCTGCTGCTAAACTATTGGATTTCTACTGCAAAAACACTTAGCAACTGCATTAGCCTCTCCCATAACCCCCATTAGATCACAATATGTAAAAGTACCCCCCACAGAAAAGTAAGAACTGTCAAAAGTGTTATACTTCCAAATCCACAAAAGATTGAGGGAAAAACGTATAAGAAAATGTTAATGAGCTAAAATAATAACTCAAATGTTCTACAAGTCTTCATAGGAGACTTAAAGCTACACCCTACGAGCATCATGATTCATGACACAGTGTGGCTATGCACTCCTGCTCACTATTAAAATCTGGTTGCAAGCTAAAGTCTAAAAAGAACTTCTAAGTACTTGAATTTATTACATTTGGAGCCATGACTCTGAAGGTGAAACGTAGAAGAAAATGGAAGGATATAATTGGCTAGTCACGGCCCATAACGCAACCCAGAAACATATTACACAGACAGTATTATCTCTTGGAAAATCACTTGTATTTAAGAAATTAAGCTTCATAATGCACAATCAATCAAGAAAAAACAATTAAATTCTTTGAAATTGCGATCTGACAATTAACCAGATATTTATAGGTTTTCAAATGGAATTTTGTGGCTTTAAATCATTTAGTTTGGGAATTTTTTTAGCATTATTTGGGTTTATTTTTGGATTTTCATAATACAGATATGGTAGTGCTTACTATATTGTATCCATATTCTACCAAATATCCACTGAAATCCATACTAGCTGTGAATTTACATATAACAAGGACCCATAGAGCCTAAACTTGCTACTATGCTATAAGCCAAGAACCAGCTGGCTCATCTCAGACCCCATCTCTCCAAGAGGGCATAGGCATAGCTGGCCTCCTGCCCCAGAGAGGAATTATAAGCATTTTCCAACCATAACCTTTTCCATATAAGAGAACCACAAGGCCAGAAGGCTAATGATGGATGATGCTCCCCCAGCCACTAGATGGGGCCCGACCCCAAGTGACCATAATAATCCCACACCTACTGCAACATTAATGTTTTTGTGTTCCTAATCAGGTGCTGTAGCATTAATGTTTCTTAGTGTTCTTGATCAGGCAGTTCACCATGTGGTTTTGGGACATTGTCGCTTTGTCAGTTTGGTCTGTTTATGTTTATACACATACCTTTTTATCCTATTCCTTTTCCATTACAAGCTGCATCGAACCACAAGGTCCATAAGCCTAAAACATTGAGATATTCTTCCCGGTAAACCATATCTTCACACCCTTCCATGTGTGTCACCTCATATATGAGGAGGAAGTTCCCTCTATTATTGGGAGTATAGGATGGAAAATTGGAGGGTTTTCTAGGTTCAGAGAGATTGTAAGTATTCTTCATGTCCCTATATAGTCATCTAGTTTATCCCTCAAAAACTAGTATGGATTCAATTGAGTTAGTAAGTTGAAGGATCTGTATAAGTCATAGATTAATACAAATTGTTTGGTCAACTCCATTTTCAACAACAATTTCTTTCAAAATATGTAATTTTATCTCTGTTCTTGGAGCTCTAATTGATAATTTTTTAATGATCTGTGATAACATATAAGAAATTAGCACACTGCAACAAGTTTAATATCAAATTTTCACTGCAAGAAAAAGAAGTCTGAATTACCTTTGTCCTCTAGAATAAATGAAGCAATAATATTTACTTGCCTGTCTGTTGACCCCTCTGTTAGGGTGTAACTCAACTGCAGCTGTAGTGAACTCATGAACATACTTTGTGGAAAAAATTGAGGGAACTTCTTGAAGCTATGGCAAGTTTGCACACCTTGGTGCAACAAAAATCAAACTTTTGATGTCTTCTTTCAAGTCACGGGGGATTGTCATAAAAAGTCAATAACAGAACAAAACAAATTCAGTTAGAACATCCTAACACTTAATGAATAACCATTATTTTTTGTTATTTTTTAATACAAAACAATATAAGAGGTTAAAATTCCAAAATCCATTGCAAAGAGCCTGTGATAGCCTGTGAGGACAGTTTTGGATGTCACTTTGATGAACTATTAACTTGAGGAATTCTATGGTAAAAGAATGCAAGAAAGATGACACTGATGACATTGAAAAAAATAACTCAATAATGAAGCAAAAGTGCATATTCCTTACAGACATAAATGCCCAAACAATAAATTTAAGGCTATAGTCATAGAGACTTGGATATGAGGCTAGGAGAAAATGCCATCAAATAAACAATTGAGGACCAAGTATTGACTTCATGGTTGAAGTTACAATAGGTAGCATGATGATGTAAAGACAGTGATTATCATTACAAAAAAGGATCTGTTGGAAGAAAGACATTAAGATTTATATGCACTACTATTGGTGACATTTTAAAAGGTTTGAAAACTCATTGATAAGACAAATTAAGAGAATATTATGTCAAGCAAATCTGTAGTGTACCCAAAAGTAGATTTGAAGTGTTTTTGACAAAGAAGTGTAGTGGCAGATTTGAGCAATTTGAAAATTTCTTATAAAAGAATCCCAAGGAGAACTATTGTTTTCATGCTAAGGGATATTGAAATGCCTTATAGTGACCTATTAACAACAGTGACTAGAAGCTGCTATGATCATGAGCCCAAGAGAGAATTGTTAACAAGGAAAAAGATTGACTGAGAAATGCACACCAATAGGGGGAGTTGAGTCTGTTTCCAAAGTACTAAGTCATATTTTTAAAATGATACTAAAGTATGAATAGATTTGAAGATTTATCCATGAGCATTCCAAGCAAGCTACGTACATCTTATGATAATCCAATATCTTGTAAGGAATCCTGTTAGCACTAAAGTTGTGAGCACTAACTTGCAGAGCCTGTGACAACCTGTGACAACCTGTGAGGACAGTTTTGGATGTCACTTTGATGAACTATTAACTTGAGGAATTCAATGGTAAAAGAATGCAAGAAAGACAACACTAGTGACATTGAAAAAAAAACTTAGTAATGAAGCAAAAGTGCATACTCTGTTCCTTACAGACAAAAATGTCCAAACAATAAATTTAATACTATAGTCATAT
Source organism: Larix kaempferi (assembly GCA_027924585.1). NCBI lineage: Eukaryota > Viridiplantae > Streptophyta > Pinopsida > Pinales > Pinaceae > Larix > Larix kaempferi. Next base: position 6,654,486 of record BSBM01000991.1, on the reverse strand, counting down.
AGACTTGGATACGAGCCTAGGAGAAAATGCCATCAAATAAACAATTGAGGACCAAGCATTGAATTCATGGTTGAAGTTACAATAAAGTAGCATGATGATGTAAAGACAGTTATTATCATTATGAAAAAGGATCTATTGGAAGAAAGACATTGAGATTTATATGCAATACTACTGGTGACATTTTAAAAGGTTTGAAAACTCATTGATAGGACAAATTAACAGAATATTATGTCAAGCAAATCTGTAGTGTACCCAAAAGCAGATTTGAAGAGTTTTTGACAAAGAAGTGCAGTGGCAGATTTGAGCAATTTGAAAATTTCTTATAAAAGAAGCCCAACGAGAACTATTGTTTTCATGTTAAGGGAAATTGAAATGCCTTGTAGTGACCTATTAATGACAGTGACGAGAAGCTGCTATGATCATGAGCCCAAGACAAAATTGCTAACAAGGAAAATGATTGACTGAGAAATGCACACGAACAGGGGAAGTTGAGTCTATTTTCAAAGTACTAAGTCATTAACAGGGGGAGCAGTCAAGACTAAGTAGACCTCCATCAAAATGAAGATAATTGATCTTGACAAACATGAGCATTTTAATCCTAATAGCATGCAGCAAGGAGATGCAGCTATAGGATTGAAGGGTTGATTTAAGGTTGTAGGAGCAAACCTTATTCTTGTTTTAAAGGACAGATTTGAAGTATTGTGGTCAATCTAAATTTTTGTGCAACCTCAGTTAGGACATCCATCTTTCTCTTCAGTGTCATCAATCTATTGAGCACAGCCAAAGTAAATCCTAGAATCTCTTCAATTTGGGTGGAGTATCCCATGGAGGCAAGCACCTCGTGATTTTTGGATAACAAATATATGAAATAAGTATTGTGTGAGATCTCCTTTTTGGGTGTGAGATCTCCTTTTTGGTCTCTGTTGGTATATCTCTGAAGTTCATCATTTTCCCAAAATTGTCTATGTCATCGGAGCCATCACATTCTTTGATTATATTTTTAGTCAGACCTAACCCCAAGGGTGCCTATTTAAGATACATAGTATCTATGGGAGTCTACAGTTATTTTAATTCAATTTATTATAATTCTTGAAGTATTAAATCTTAAACGGAAAATATTATAATGCTTGAAGATCTAATTATCTATTAGTCTCTAGATTATCAAAAAATACAAAGAAACATTGGTGGACGAATCGCATTGGGCTACATTTGTAGTCATTCCTTGGATAGTAATAAAAACATCTTATCTTACCGTATCTATTAGTCTCTAGATGATTAAAAAAATACAAAGAAACATTGGTGGAAGTAATAACCATTTGAAGCAGATTGGAAACACCAAGGAAACATTTCCCAGGCATTTTCCTACATTTCTAGTCAGGAAAATCTTGTTTACAATTGTTTTTCAATATTTAGGCATTAAACAAATGCATAAGAATCAAGATGTGTAAAACCAATGATGAATCCAAATGCATAGATCCGTTTCCTCCATCCATTTTTTCTTTTTCAATGCTGGGCATTGAAAGAATCCATGTGCAGATCCGTTTCCTCCATCCATTTTTCTTTCTCAATGCTAGGCATTGAAAGAATCCATTAAAAGTTTACAAACGATAAAAACTGTCTGGTAAGCATTTGTACATATTTCTACAGGCACTTGCCAATCCAAATGGATATGTGGCTTCTTTTTCACCATTCCAGGCACATAAAATCCTTTTCCAGTTAATAAAACAAGCCAAAAAGAGGAGCTACATAAATAATGAAGATAATGTATTATTAAATATCACTAATATCATGATGCATCATTAAGTGATATTAATGATAAATTACTACTGTATCATTGATATTATTAATGTTATTAGTAATGTATTTTATTAAAAATATACTATATTATTGAATAATATATAAATATCAGAGATAGATTTAATATCCTACACGTCATTTGTGTTAGTTTTTTAAAGTTTTTTTATTAATATGTCATGACATTGTTCCAGAGGACAATTTGTCCAAGAATTTTCAATTCTATGAGGGAAATTCTAAAACATTTTGCGTTAGAATCTAGCAAATGATCTAAAGCCAAGTAAAACATGGAGATTCAATCAAGATGTGTTTTACCTAATCAATAAATTGTAGGGACCTACTGCCAGTAGGTCTAATCTTGGTATTGGTTAAAATGTGCAGTGTGTTGTTCAAAGTCGGATGCCCGGGAGCATGTAATTGCTATGATGAAGGAAGATACAGAAATTTAATACAACACTTATAATTGTAATCTCAATTGTACAACATGGTTATCATATAGTTGGCTATTCTGCAAGAAGCAATTTTGAACTAGAAGACTGGCACTAGGAAGGAGCTACAAGAGTTGGAAAGATTTAGAAATTCCTTAGCAGACTTTGCCTAAGAATTTTCAAGTTTAAGAGCAAAATTCTGAAAGATTTTGCTTTAAAATCTAGAAAATGATGTAGAGTAAAGTAAAATACGGAGATTCAATCAAGATGTGTAATACCTTATAATAAACTGAAGGGGGCCATTTCCAGTAGATCTAAACTTGGTAATCGGTTAAGATGTGCAGTGTGCAGTTCAAAGGAAGATGCCCAAGAGCATGTAATCACTATTATGAATTAAGATAGAGAACTTTAATATAACAATTCGAAATTGCAGTCTCAATCGTACAACATAGTTCATACAGTTAGTTATTCTGCAAAGAGCAATTTTACCCAGACCAAGGGGAAACCGAAACATGGGGAAACCATAGTATTTAATAGATACTAGACACATTATGCAGATAGGAAGATCGCAGAAAGGCAACTATTTTGATCAAGTTCTTGAACAAGAGACACAAAGAGTACATCCAAGCTATCAACACAATGAAAAAGAATCCTGACAACAAATAGAAGCAGATTGTATACATCCAATACTAAATCAAGAATTAGATCTTTTAAGCAATGCCACCAGATCTTCAACCAAGGTTATTTTTTACAACCACAAGAGCCCAATACAGCAAAGCATCTGATTTTACTGATGGGTACATGTAACAAAAAATAGCATCATGTATATTACTTATTTAAGTAATGACAACATAGTACCTCATGGTTATGAGTATTGTTATAGAAGCATCAGAGAGACTTGACATCTGAAACACATAATAGAACTGAAAGAAATATTGTCAGCATTAACATCAACAGTATGCACCATGGTCATTGTTGAGTTATATAAACTGTGGAGAACATTGCTCCTCCAGCACATAATGGAACTCAAAATACAGGCAATAATTTCGAACAAAGTTTGATTACTTGCTGAATTTAATACGCTTGTTGTAATTGTAAGGTTAGTTTAAAAACTTTTACAGGCATCCCCTTCTTTTGATCCAGTAAACAAAATATGACAATTTGGCATGCCCTTTTAAGATAATCAAATCAATTACTGAGGTGGAGCATCAGACGCAACTTCTGTACCAAAATCAACATCGAAGTTTTGTCTATAGGGGATGTACAATGCTCTGATTTGAATGTAGAGTGGTACAATGAATTTTTCTTTCGCAATAAGAGATCTCCAAACAAGGGCAGATAAAATTAAGAATCTTATCTTTTTGATAAGATCCATTGACAAACAATAAGAATTTGTTTTGAATTTAAAGAACAATCAATCTATTTTGACTGTTGACTTGGCAGATTGACATTCAAAGTTGTTTGCTTAGTTTTAGTGATTCAGAATCACTTTTCCAAAACAGCATGACATAGCATGGGTGCCTATGACCCTAAATTACGATCCCTTGCCAGTCATTTGCATTCACATGAACTGGGACCATTTGCAGCCAAGAAGAACAAGAGAGCCAACAGTTTCCCTTACTCAGTTAAGTTAAACCAGCTAGGAATCTTGCAAATGGGCACAATACCTTTGCTTTTGTATCTCATCCTGAAGATGTTTTCTTCTTGTATCTTTCTGAGTTGTTTGGACATTAGATAATTTGGCATGACATAAGGACTCCATTACACAAGAGTTGCCAGCATTTGCTGTCAACTAGTAAAAGCAATCACGGGAGTGCTGCATTGTATATGCAGGATCCTGCAAATGAAATAGAGTAGTTAAAAAGAAGAATTAAAAAAGCATTAAAAAACCCTCTTAAGAGCCAGGGGAAAAAAGCAAATTGCAAAACAAGCAACAACCATAAATGGCATGTGGCAATTGACACCAAAGTGAAAGTTAGATGATATTTGTTTATGTGGATGTGAGGATGATAAGGATCATGCAAAGTAGATCTGATCTGAAAGTTAAACATGTAGTTCCATCAGCATAACCATTGATTTAGAGAATAGACATATATTATAAACTTTGTAAATTGTACAAATGATAGAGACTATAGTACAAAGAAGAAAGACCCCATATGCATTAAGCACCAGCAACGCCTTGGGAAATATTTCTGAATGTTTCCAAAGAAATTTAGCCCCTGCTTATGGAATGAAATCTGGGAAATATTTCTGAATGTTTCCAAAGAAATTTAGCCCCTGCTTATGGAATGAAATCTGTATTTAAAGAATGCATAAATGTGAAATTGTAAACTGTACACATGCACTTCCTTAAACACTTCCTTAAACAGAGAAAAAGATTTCTGCTAGGAATCAATTGGCCGGATGTAGAGCGATTTTGAGCCTATATTATTGACCAGCGTAATAGAACTCTATCACTTGGTGATGAATAAGTCTGACTATGCATTCTAATGAATTTATTTATTAAATAACTTAAGCTCTGAGTCACATCCATGTCCTTTGCATGTTACACAATTTGGTATGTCTGATAGTTCGAAAGAAATATAAAGCATGTAGTACTCATTTCCTCCATGCATGTGCGAGAAACCCCATTATAACTGACTTCTGTATTGGCAAAATGATATAAAGACTTCATTCAGTATACTATAAAATATTGTATACAGAAACATATTGAATGGACAAAGCAAAGTGATATGGACTCAAAATAATGAGAACAATTCAAACTCAACTTTACAACGCATGAAATTTAAGTTTCTGCAGTAGTTGGTCAATAGTGAAAGGGTAAATCCGTGAGATGTAGAAAAGTCGGTGGTGGGTGATGGGTTAAGACACCCCTAAGCTGAATGGTCAGATGTGAAACCCAGGTGATTTTGACAGTTTAGATGCCCCTGGTTCGTGGTTTCTTAGCCAAAGGCAAACCCTACAAGTAAGGGCTACCACTTTCCAACAAAAAAAATGTGGTGAAAGAGTACAGTAATAGGCATTGAAAACTATTTACACTAATTATCAATACCAAACAAATCCTAAACCCAGGAAACTAAAATTTTCTATTGGAAGATTTCCACTAGAAAATCCTCCAGCCCACTTAGTCCTACAGAGTGTCACCGTTAATTAGCTAAATAAGGGATTTTTAGAGGATAAAAATAACTAGCCATTACTTTTCAGCAAAGAATCATCATAGAGAATAAAAATAACATCAGGATGTCAAATTTAGCACAGTTCCAAAATCATTTATGAAAGGTGCCTATTTGAGCACTAGAAAGGATGACCTCCAACCCTTTACAAAATTTAAGATGCCTAAAGGCCTCCAGCTTGCAAGCATGCTACTTCTCATACAATAAGCTACAATACAGAGTTGAAACCTTTCTTACAGAAATAAGTTCAGTTTGGTGTTATTTAGATTCATTCTAAAAATGGAGCAAAATCTATAGTCTATTATAAATTTATATCTCTTGAAGCCAATATATCGATATAAAGATTCTAAAAACTGACTCGAAATTCATTAATTTTCCTAGGAGACTAGAGTCAAAACCAGTTGCCCAACTAACCCACATACTCTATAGACCATCTATCTATAAAATGTTAAAACATATTACCTGGAAGTGGGAACTGTTGAGGCAACATCCAATTTGCCGAAACAAGGGAACCATGCACCTTTGAAATTTAGCTGTCTGGGTAGCTTCCAGAACTTCCTCCAACTCTCCCAAGAACATTACCTCCTTCTGGCCGTTTGTGATTGGCCAATACTTGAGTATTCCCCTGATAACCGTATCTGCCAATTTGAAGTCTTTCTCTACAAACTGAGTCATACAGTAGGATAACTGCTAATGATACATAGAAATGCACTTGGGTTTGTGAAGAGGAATTAGAGCCCTCACAAGAAAGACCTTATGATCTTCTTTCAATGGCAATGCAAACCCATTAATAATTCTGCCCAGAATATCCAGCAATTCTGCTATTGCATTATGCCTTTCAGTCTCAAGTATAAACTGGTAAAAGATGTTATTGATGGCTTTCCTGATGAAGGGCCTGTGAACCATGAACTTCCCATATATTCGGTGCAAGATGGTTTTCAGGTATTCCCTTTAGAGGGGATCCTCTGAGTCAAAGAGGTCCAACAATCTCAGAACGAAGGAGTGATCAACGTATCACTTTGCGATCTTAGCATCGGTCTCAGCGGAAGCCACAAATATCAAAAGGAATTCATAGACAATCTGCAAGTGTGACCATGCAGGTTCCATTGTGGGTTCTTTGTCTTCCGGATCAAAGCCTTCCATGCCCCCTTGTGTTTTCATGGGGGGAAGGGGGTGGGGTTCTAAATAAATTGATAGTGACCATCCTGGTGATTTCCTCCATGACAAGCTCACTGAACTTGGCACTGCAAGAGGTTATGTAATCGACGAGTTCCAGGAGGGTCTGGCGTTTGATGTCCTTCTATCTAGCATTCTTACTAGGGCCACTGAAATCGAAAACAACACAGCACATATTCAACTTAGTGATAAAAAGGTTCTGTCTTTCTGAAGTAGGTACCTCTCTAAAGGATGCCAAGGGCTCATACGTAGTGCCATTCGCTGGGAAAACAGCTGAAGATATCTTCTTTCCTACATTTTCCCATGATGTTGCTGCACCACCACCACTACCATTGTTGTTGCTACTGTGCCCTCCTTCTCTGCTGCCATTGTTGTTGCTGTAAGCTAGCAAAGCGCCACTTCTTGCTGCCAATGTGGCGTTGCTTGCTGCACCCACACCATTACTGGCATTGGCGTTAGGGAAATTTTTAGAGGCGAAATTTAGCCAATTGGCTATTTTTTGGATTTTTTTTCAAAAAATAAATTCGCTATTTGGTCATTTTTAGCCTCTATTATCGCCTTTATTTACATAAAATATGTTTTTTTAACGTAATATTCACCAAAATTTACAAGTTTCAGTAGTAAACCGTATGTTTCATATTTAATATTCGCCTACCAATCTATATATTTGTTTTTTTCAATCCAAAATAATCATCTAGAATACTATACTTAGGTATACTTTTATAATCCTTAAAAAATACCCTTGTTGACGTGGTTACTGCTGGGGGTATTGTTGTTGTTGTTGTCCGATTTGGAAGGATTTCTGGGAAGCCTGCCCAGTATTTGTTTGATCATTCCTGGTCCTCCTTCGTTCGACCACTTTCACAGGATGAACACAGATTGGACTGGATATCTGTATATATATTCAAAGCCTGAGATCCAGAAAGCCCAAACTAGAAAATGGTAGCAATCTACTCCGACTCATACTAACTTGGATAGCTCCCATAAATCAAACAATTCAAAATACCCCAAATCCACCTCTTATTTCTCCTATTCTGTAGCTTCCTGTCCTCTTTCTAAATCACTGACGTCATCCATTGTCATAGAGGGAGAAGGGCATCTGTTTGTTTCATAAGGTCAATCGCTAATGCCCGCTTCTTCAAAAGCCCCATACATCATTCAATCCCATTGTCAATACCAGTGCCACTGCAATTCCAAGCAATATTACTAGCACCAACGCCTTTCATTCATTCATCAAGAGGTGCAGAGCTAATGGCAGAGGGAGCTACCAAATACCTAAGAAAAACAATACAGTATTTACACTCTACACCTACAGGGTGTGTTTAACCCTTTTCTGTGGTACTTTTATGTCAACATTTGATTTCAATGGTTATCATAAGCTGTTTCTTAATTTAAATCTTTAATTAAAATAAACGATATGTTCTATGGCCCCATATGATTATTGTAGTCAATGAACATTTCCTACTCTTCAAGCCTACTCTATTGCTCTACTCCTTTTCCATCCTCATCATGGAAATATTAAATTGAGTTTGGTATATAAATCATTAAATACTTCGAAATAAAGTTGATTTAAGTTTCACATATTATTATAATTATAAGGAGGGGAAGTACACTACATAAATCAAATATTTTAAGTAATTAAAATTAATAGATTTTTGAATAGTGTAGTTTATTTTTTTTATCTAGAGAAATTGGTAATTGAGATCAGGTTTATATTAGCATGACACACGGTCAATATCTAGACGTACTAACAATACTTCTCACATGCAACACATAAATCTTGGTCAAATTTTGAACCCACAACATTACAAGGAATGCCTTAACAGTACACCCTATCAATAAGTGATTTACACTTCAAAGGATTTGGGGGACTATTGGTGGGATAGAGAGGTTTTCACTCTCTCCACCGTGGATCAAACCACAATGAGACATTGGCCCCTTGTGATAAGGCTAGAGGGGTAGGTGTCCCAATTTGATTATGGGATCCAAACTATGATTGTGGCCTCTACACATTCGGACCCTTGTTAAGTCATAAGTTATTGGTATATCTAGTTTGTGGGCTACTGGGTATACTCATGGGGTTATAGTGGCAGTTGCATGTCAACCCTTGCTAAATCATGAGTTATTACGAAGTTAATGATTCTTCATAAACAACAACAACAAAAAACTATATTGAATTAATATTTCATTTTAAAAAACCCTTATAAATACCTATATTCTTCAAACATAAATTAGACGATTACAAATATTGTAAAATCAATCAATTCAAAATATAATCTCAATCAAGTCAACATATAATCATGAACAAAATTTATAGAAAAAAAAATTAAATATCATACCTTGTTATTATGAAATGTAAGAGTGTAAGGATACCTTGTTATTATGAAATGTAAGAGTGTAAGGATACCTTGTTATTATGAAATGTAAGAGTGTAAGGACCGCATAATAGCATATTGAACATTAAGCCTTGAATAGCATTAAAACATTAGAGTTTTTTAAATGATGATATAATTTTTAATACATAAAAATTGGTATATATGTTGATTTTAAATTTTTTTTTTTTTTTATAATAATGATAATATAATTTTAAAAATAAAATTGTTTTGTTGATTTTAAGTCTATTTTTCTTCATTTAACATATAATGTAGTTTCTATGAATTTTGTAAATAAAATATATATTTCTCATCATTATAATTAATATGGTATATAATTGAGTTTTATTTGAAGTTTTATATTAGAGAGATTTAAATATGAATTATTAACACAATAATAATAATTTTGTTTGATGGAAGGTAGGTGTGGAGGTTATTTTTTATCTTGAAAGACAAGTATGCTATAGATATTCATGGGGAATCATATGAAAATAAATAACCAGGTGGAAGCTTTGTCCTTGTAGCAAGGATGTCAAATCTTGAACCAAAACTCAATTAAAGGGGTCTCAATAATTGGAGACTAGACTTTGATCGTAAGGTATTTGAGCTTTAAGGTTTCCCCTCAAAATATCTCTCTCTAGCTAGTTAGTCTAGGATATGGGTGTAAAGGATAATTCAAGGTAGGATAATGCAATGGCTTCCAGATTTAATAACATATCAACTTCTATTGCATAGCATAAATTTCAGATGGGGTTTACTTCAGTATTTATCTAATTTTGTTCTCACATCAGACAAAAAAGAAAATGGCTTGAAGTTGAGTTCCTCAAAGAAAACAAATTTCTTTGTATATGTGTATGGCAGGATGACATTGGTATCTTCACTCTGCAAACTCTCATAAAGGACTTGAGGAGATAGGGTAGGTGGAACTTGGAAGTAGCTCAACCACGGCGGAGCAGGGGTATAAGCAAAAGCTTGTTTGTATTCCTGTAATATTATATATTGATGGTCGGATCCATGGAAGCATGGAACTCGAGCATTGACTTGATACAACAAAGAAAAAACAAGGTGGGACTTGGGAGCCGTATGATTGACTTGATACAACAAAGAAATTAACATAGGGTGTGAGGCTAGGAGTCGTAGATGGTAGGATTAACTTGGTACAACAAAGAAAACACAGGGTCATGGACAGGGGCCACGAGCGGGAGCGGCAGACTACAACATTACAATAAGTTTATGGAGTGTGTAGTTTGTCTAAAATACCAAATTCGGGGCACATTAACATAATATATCTTACATTAAATACTCAAGTAACTCACAGAGTCAGAAGTCATGAATTGGTATGTGATAACTGGTAACTTGGTAATCCTACTGCCAGCAACCATGTTTAATAAAGTTGTTGCTTCCATTAAATGTGTTAAACACATAAGCCCTCACTGCTAACATGACAACTTATTAGCGTTCAAGCCCTGGGTTACACATTGTAAGCCCATCCACGTAAGTTGGTTAATGATATTATTAGAGGCCCAATGGTCCATGATCCATCGATGATTGGACACGTAGAGATTGGAGATTAACCGAGTACCAAGTCCCACTACCGAGTAACCTAGCTAGTAGCTGCATTCCCAATTTCCCAATGAAAACTATTGATGGGTGAAATTTGAAGTTTCCCTTCTGTTGCAATTTTAAATAGTAGTGGTTAATTTAATTATTGACGGGCTTACCATGAAATTAAATTTTTTTTGCATGGTAAAATTTGAGTTGGTCTTGTCAGTGGAGGATTTGGAAAAAGTTGCAGAAAAAACCTGTATTATAGATAGAGGGGTGCTTATGGTTAAGCATTGGTCTCCGAGTAATTTCAACCGTTTTACAGTCTTCTTCCAAAAGAGATGCTTATGGATACTAATGCACGACCTCCTCATTGAATAATGGGATCTGGCAGTTTTGAGAGGGATACGAGATGTTGTTGGTGGATTTGTTTTCTTTGATGAAAGGGACCTAAGGTGGAATAAAAAAAGCATGGCCTGGCTTTTAGTGGAGTTCAACGTCGTGGACCTAGGACTACCAGAAGAAGTTGAGATTGTCACTAAAAAGGGGTCCTTCATTCAAACCCTGGAGTATTGGAGAGAACCCTTTTGGTGTCATGTATGAAGATCCACTAGCCATATAAAAACAAATTGTCCTTCAGTGGTTGGAGAGGTTCAGTCACTGGAGTTGGTTTCAGAAGCGGGAGAATAAGACTTAAATGGGAGGACTCAGAATGCTCAGGCGGATCAGGTTCCCAGTCAATTCCCCTCTTTTGAATCTTTCATTGGTAAGTTGAAGATTTTCTTTCCAAATTTCTTTAGTACTTCTTTAACTGAATAAGACATTCTTTTGCTAAGTAGTAATGAGGAGTGGTTGGTCGATACTTTTTAGGGTTTCTAGGAAATTTTCTTGGAAAATTTTAACAATTCCCATCCATTTACTTCCCATTTGAACCCTGTCCTATCACAAAACCCTCCTTTGATTTCCCCCTCATCGACAGAACTGTTGGTTGTTACAAATCCCAAAAGCCCTATTTTGACTGAGACCTCTCCTCAGGGACCTCACACTACCCCTCATTTACATAGTGAATGCACCTTGGCTTCTCCCCCTCCATCGGATACAAATTTTTTTACCAAACCCTCAGAACCCTCATACAAAGAAGTTTTTATTAATAAAGCACCTCTTCAGACCTATAACTCCTTTGTAGACGGAACTGGCCTTGCGGATATTGCAAATGTCACCATCAGGAAGAAGCCTAAAAACAAATCCACTAATAGGATAAAAGACACGGGGGTTGTTGAAGGAGGGTTGGCAACATAACCCATAATGGTGTCTTCAAATTACCCTGTTTCTGTTCCTTATCCTTCTGGGCAACTTAGAGCATTGAACCCTGATATGAGGGTTAATCGTTAATGCTAGTCTTAATCTCTCTTAACATTAGGGGAATTGTAGGTGCCTAGTCCAAGATACTAGCCCTCAAGGAGATTTTGTCTATAGTTAAACCTGATGTTGTGTTTCTTTAAGAGACTATGCTGGATCATGTTAGAGCTAAAGATTTTTTTCTAAATTTTTTTTCAACATGCATGAGATTGTGTTCCGAAAACTAGTTGGACTTTCAGGGGGGTTACAATTTGGAAAGATAAAGTCTGATAGCAAAGCCAAAAAATAAGGGAGGTTGGGGAATAAGAGATCTCAATCTCTTTAACAAGGCCCTAGCTACCAAATCACTGTGGAGGGCACTTTTTCATGATGGTATTTGGAGTGTCACTATGAGAAGGAAATATTTGAAATGAGTTGATGTTGTATCATGGCTGAGGTCGAAGAAACACTTTTCTTTCCCAATAGCCTCCATTATCTGGAAAAATATATTGACTACACTACTTGTGTTTAAGCAGTTGATTGCTTGGAAGGTTGGTACAGGTATGAGAGTTATTTTAGGCTTGGATCCTTTTCTGGGTGGAGGATCTGGCTTTATACTATCAGAAGAACTGCCACCACACCTACACAGTCGGAGCCTTTATTATCTTGCATTTATACATAAGACAAATATCTCCAACTTGACAGGTTCTAGTATTTGGCTCTCTGCATAAGACCTTGGACTCACATGAACTCTAGCCAGTGAATGGCACACATACATACAAGGAATTTACCAAAATGGGATCAGTACTCTGTCTACAGAACCAAATGGGTTGGCTTGTACATGGAAAAAAATAGAAGGGATTGTGCAAACAATAAAACTAGAGGCCTATAATGCATTTATATATGTTTATGAGAATGATGATTTGAAGTGGTGGTATATACTGATATGGAAAATCAAAGCTCCTCCAAAATCAATTCCATTTATGTGGATATGCTTACGAAATAAAGTCTTAACAGGGGAGATTTACAGAGAAAGGGGTGGAATTGGACCTTCAGCCTATCCATTATGTTTGAGCAGTGAGGAGACCATACAACATCTTGCAATAGATTGTAGCATTACTCAGGAGCTTTGGACTTTGATTTGTAACATTCTTCAAGTAAAAAATAATTGGCATCTGCAACCCCTTTAAGAAAATTTAAAGCTCTAGTTTTTAACAAATCCCAAGGTAAAATCAATTCCCTTTATTGTCACATGGGGCTTATGGATTTTAATGAATGCCATTCTTTTTTAAGGCTACAGACAGAACCTAGAGGAGGTTGGGAGAAGGATTATTAAAGCATCCACAGAATTCATCATAGATCCAGGTGCGGACAAACTAAAATTTTTGATAAATTGACCAATTTTATTTGGTAGCTCACCCATGGGATTCTTCGATGGCGCAACAAATAAGGATAAAAGTGGAATCGGGATTTTGGTGAAAGACACCTCCCCTCACTGTTTTAAGGCACACATGGAAACTGATGAAACGAAACTGATGAAGTTGAATATAGCATCGACCCTAACCAATGTATTTAAATTTTGGTTAACCTTAAAATTTTGTCTCGGCCTCGTATTTTATTCGATTGGTTCCAAAGCTTCATGTTAACAACAACTCCTCGGGAACAATTCATGTAAAGTTTGGAACTATTCCATTATCGATCATGTTTAACCTAAAGTTCTTCCTTGACCGTCACCGATCATAGGCACCGATGACGATGGTGGAGAGCTCATTCTTCATGCAGTTAATTGAGTCGGTACTGGTATGCAGTAACATGTGTCTACAGTAAGGCGTCATGTGTCTACAGCAAGGCGATAGGTGGTGACACATCTTAAATAATGCAGATCGCGTTCTTTTCTCTCATATGATGATACCCAAAACTTGAGTCGAGCTTTGAAAAAACATTTTCCCATCTAAGTTAATAAAGAGGATCATCAATCTGGGTAGGAGGTACTTGTTCTTAATTAATTTCCACCTTATTTAACATTGAATAACCAATGCACATCCAAAAGGTTCCATCCTTGTTATTGACTACCAATATGTGCTATCCAAGGTGATGCACTTGGTCATATGAACGCTTTGTCTAATAATTATTATAATTGCATCTTGAATTCACTCAAGCTGTACTCATTAGTTTAAAATATATTCTAGGCCTTGGATATGGGCACGTGTGTGTTATGTTATGCTCTCTTGTTGCCATTGTTGTCCATTGAAATCCACTTGAGTCACCCTTCACAAAAAGGGGAAAATAATGAGAAGAAAGGGTAATGGCAGAAGGAAAATTACTAACATGTTGAAATTAGCAAGAAAATTTTCATTTTTGGTGTTACAGATCTAAAAATTACCAACATATCCCACTTGTATTTGAAATTATATTCACTATTTAGAGATTATGTGATTTCGCAAGGCCTTAATCATCACTCTAGAGTTCAACTCAATCATGAGTTTTAAGGGGGGTTCGAGAAAAACCGCCTCCCAAAGTTCAATTATCATGACTTTTAGGGGGGGTTTTGACAAACTGCGCCCAAAAGTTATGAGAATTGGGATTTTAGGGGGAGTTTTCAAACAACCACCTCCAAAAGTTCAATTCTCATGACTTTTAATGGGGGTTCCAATAAACCTGCCTCCAAAAGCTCAATTCTCATGACTTTTAGGGGGGGTTTTCCCAAAACTACCCCCAAAAGTCAAATTTCAGGACTTTTAAGGGGGGTTCCAAAAAAACCGCGTCCAAAAGTTCAATTCTCATGACTTTTAGGGGTTGTTTTGACAAACTGCCCCCAAATTTATGAGAATTGGGATTTTAGGGGGGGTTTTCCCAAAACCGCCCCCAAAAGTCCAATTTCCATGACTTTTAGGGGTGGTTTTAGAAGACCACCTCCAAATGTCTGGAAAAAATTTTAGGGGTGGTTTTACCAAGACCCCCACAAAACAAAATATCCCCTAAAGGGATATTTTGTTGTAGTGGGTGGTGGATTTAGTCGAGTTACTGATAGAAATCAGGAAAAATGCGGGTGCAGAATCATTCACAGAACACATGAAAGAAGTGCATGAAGATGTGCAAAACACATAGAAAAGAGCAACGCGGCATATAAGTTGAGGGCCGACAGGAATAAGAGGCTATCATCATTCAGCGAAGGAGACTTAGTCTATGCATATTTACGGAAGGAGATATTTCCGGCATGAAGCTATAACATGTTGAATCTGAAGAAGATTGGACCATGTCATATTCTGAGGAAGATTTCAGACAATGCTTATGTGTTGGAGCTACCGAAGGACTTGAGCATTTCACCAACAATCAATGTCTCATATCTGTACAAATTTGAAGAAGTTTCAACCAGTGGCGGCGCGGAAGTGTCGAACATCAATTGGACAGTGCTGATTCCACATTGATAGAAGGAGCAAATCGTCGAAGTTCTATAGGATCGCGAAGTCGGGCGTACCTATAGTTTGCAAAAGAAAGAATACTTAGTGCAATGGAAATATGATGAATTGCAGGAGGAGACATGGATTTTCGAAGAAGAGTTCAGGAGACTGATGGAGCAGTCGAGGTTTTTTTCACCTAGGTATTTTGATGCAGGAGCATCGGGGCCTAGGAAGAGAAGTCAAAGATGATCGACATGAGAAGTCGACCAAGGGAATTTCTGACGACCACTGGTGCAAAGGGAGATTTGATGTCAAAGTCAATAAGTCGAACGGAAGCTGTCGAGGTGCGTCGAAAAAAGGTAAAGGTCGAGAGTCAACATGTCTAAGGTTGACAGACGATAGGATTGTGGCAACAGGTTGAGTGTCGGAAAGTTGTCGAACAACGACACCGATGGGTTTGAGGAAGAAACTAAGCATGGATGATGGGGCGGACTAGTGAATCCGTAGAAGGAAAGGAAGCCGATAGGTAAATTTGAAGAAAGTATGGTTGAGGTCATTTATGGGACCGATTACTGTAGCAGAGTCAGAGAAGTTCAGAAGTGAAGGTGAAGTACTTGGTAGCCATTCAGGGTTGCTAAGGAAGTTATGATCAGTTAAAAAGGTTGTTGGGATCAGGACAGATGTCACCACTAGAAGAGGTTCTGTAGCACGACCAGGGGCGCTGACAACTGCAGGTCTGCAAGATCTGGAAGATTTGGCAGATAGAGGAAGAGTGTATTAGGGAATGGAGTGGACCTCGGGATGAGCAGCAGAGCACCATCAAGGTAGAATACTGGTGCATAGGCAGAAGGAAGTTAGTTTGATAACAGTGGATCGACAGAGAGGAGATCATTCATCGATAGCTCAACGAGTGCTTCCATTCAGTAGAGGTTGTGAGAGGGAGAATATCGCACACAAAGAGAGCACACATTTACTTATGTATATTGTAAAGGCTGAGGCTGACTAGTTAGCTGTTTATAATTCCTTGCATTTCACATTGTAATCATTTATTTCATTGAAGTAATAGAAGCTAGCTTCTGGAATCCTGTTTACACCAAGTCTGTGTGAGTATTGTGTGTTATTGTTAATAAAGAAGGTCCAGCTGACCCACCTTGCAACACTTTGTCACTTCAATATTAGTAACCCAATTCAAGTTTTATTTATCATAATTTTAATTTTAAACAAGGATTTTGAGTAGCAAAGCTCGTATATTTGAAAAAAATGAAATTAAAATTTAAAAGAAAACAATAAGCCTCTAAAATAATATATTGTATTTTGTGAATCATCTTAGATTAGCTACCTTGCATGAATGTTGTTATGAATTATCTTTTAATATTGGAATTGACGTTTGAAAAAGTAAAACCATACAAACCTTGTCAACAGTGGAAAAAAATTGTGCAACATTATTTGCAAGTAAAACATAGTTGTTTGATGTCCACTATGGCATTGTCAAATTCCTACTATTTTTTGGAATGTCGAACATAAAAAAAAGAGATCATGTTAATGTTAAAATGTTGAAATATTTAGAAAATAAGAAATTAATAACAAAGTAAAAGTAATCATGACATCATGATTTGTATATGCTTGAAAAAACTATTTTAACTTTGTTCTTTAATGTCCATTATGGCATTGTCCAATTCTAGCATCAAGACTGATTTCTTTTTAAATGTGTGCAATAGTTCCAACACTATGGGGATATCATTCATTTGGATGAGCTCTAGAAGGAATTTGTCCAGTAGAAGTCTTCAGAGAGTGCATTCAAGTTATGTGTCTTGTTTTTATAGTGTGCGTATTCTTTTTATAGTGTGTGGAAATAAAGACTATGGTTGTAAATGAATGATGTATCTTCACAACAATTGTTGTAGTAGAACTAGACATTACGTGGAAAAATAGCAACAAATATGAGTTGACCACAAGTGTTGCAACCTATCTCAAATGAAGACGAGTAAACACTTTTTGGTTGAAGCATATATTCAACCTAAAACATGAAAGAGATATGTTACTATAGCTATTTTGTTTTCATTTTATTGTGAGATTTGTTTTTTCATAGGACAAATAATAGAAACATATTTAAGTAGAAGCAAGAAAGCGAGTGGACAATTCGTAAGAACATTTTTGAACCCAAAACGTTTCTTGCAATAACTCTTTATTTATAATGTATTAACGGGACCATTCCTAACAACAATTTTGAACCCAAAAATTAACTTGTATGAAGTAATCTAGGTAGATTGTCCAAAGAGGTAGAACTCATATCCATTACTCATAATAACACCCAAAGAATGGCCCTAGTATTGATAAATTAGCAAATATTGTGCTCTAAATTTCCCCCAAAGTCCATAATGTCCAAACGATTGTCACACAAGTGTAAAAGGTTAATTTCAATTAGAGGAAATGCTACAATTAAAAACTTATCAATGATATTCATAGCTAACTCAAGATAGCCCTCAATGATGTTCTCTAAATAATGTGGAGTAGAATCATACATTAGCACTTGAATGTAGATAGCTTCCAAAAATGCTAACTATCCATGTACGAATAAACACAACTACAAGCATCCTATAAATACGATCACTTCATCTATCTTTGATATAATATTCACTAATAGATTCATCAACACACCAATTACCCTTTGGATATTCTATTCAATAATGTCACTGTATATGTCTAGAAGGTGCTCATGCTCCTTAAATTATTGTATTATTTAAGACAATTGATCCTTCCATCCTTCCATTTAATAGTTAGCACTCGAAAGTAGATAGCTTCCAAAAATGATAACTATCCCTGTACTATTCACTAATGGCTTTATCCACACACCAATTACCCTTTGGATGTTCTATTCAATAATGTCACTCTACATGTCTAGAAGGTGCTCATGCTCCTTAAGTTCTTGTATTATTTAAGACAATTGATCCTTCCATTTCACTAAATTCTTGAATTATTTAAGAGATTCCATTTCATGGCCAACCACGGGTGGGTATAACATACTTTCTCATTAATATTCACAATTGTCATTAGAAAAACCTTAGATTATTACACTTTATTTGAGTTCCTTTATGAAAATAATTTAGATATGCACTTTTTTATTTAAATTTTTATATAAGACTTTATAAGGGATCTCATGTCTTTTTTCTACACCTAAAAAATATGTTAAAGAATAAAATGGAAATTAGTTTTTACTTGATTATACCAAAATGCTCTTAAAATATGGAAAGAATACAATGATGATTTTATGGAAGGAACCCACTCTTATTTACATGCCTATTAAAGTAGAGATAAAGTAGGGTGACTTCTCAATAAATTTTTCAGATAAAATTTTCTTCAATGCAATGCATATCAATAAAAATGACTACATCACTATTTATAACTCACCAAAAAAACTTTGATCATAATTAATTCCTAACTGTTAGCACTTATATATTTTTATTTTCCTTTGCAGCACAAAAAACTATCTATGAAAGGTGAGGGTTAAACAACTACCTGATGAAAGCTTCAAGTACTCTCCATCCTTGAGGGCCAGGTGCTAAGACATGAAAAGTAATGGTCTAGAAAGGTCCAATGCATTAAAGGTGGACTAATGTCAAAGGCTAGGTATTAATAGGCAAATAAAATGTCAAGGGAAAGTGGATAATACCTTAAAACCTATAGTCCGTGGGAGAAACGTGAAAAGACTAAGCATCGCATGGCCAAGTTGTGAGGATGACGCAAGTCACCTTACTGGGTACTTTCTTGCTTAACAATACACACGACACAAACCACAATGTTCACACAAACAGGTGTAGAACAGGATGCCAAAAGTGGCTTTATATTACTTCTCTAAATTCGGTTACAATGCGGAAACTATAAACAAATAACTAACTACAGTTGGCCTCAGTCGTTACAACTTAGAGGTAACTGTGGTGTGTTCTCCCTGTGTGTCGACCTCACCCTCTCCCGGTTCACCTCTGAATTCTGCACTATGGCTCAATCTCAACTCTCTACTTCTGCCTGTGTGACTCTTCACAACAAACTCTCGGCTCTGTCCTCTGGTACTGCTCCTCCAAGACTGAAGATCCTCCCTATGATTTTCTCTCCTACATCTTCTACCCCATTGCTGCTATTCCTGAGATTGCTTCAATTCTCGAGACATGCATCCTCCTGTCCGTTGATCCTTCCAAATCCTATGAACCTGCACTGTCAGCTCCTAGCTGTGCTGCATAACCTCTGTTAATGATGTCACTTGTCATGTCTTTCACCAACTCGCAATAACTGTAATAACTTCCTCAGCAACCCTGAACTATACCAGGTACAGTCCCTTGACTTTTTGTCCTTTCGAACCTGCTACAATAGACGGTCACATCTCAACCCTCCTATTGGCTTGTTTCTCATCTTTTGCGGTTTGCCAGTCCTCCCCTTCCTCTGTGCTTGGCTCCGCCAAACCTGTCGCGTTGTAGTTCGACCACTCATCGACTACCCGATGTGTTACTCCACTTGTCATCTATTGACTAATTCCTGTCGATTCTCAACCAAACGAAACATTCGCTGTGCTGCTCCAGTCGTTCGCACTCCGACTGTTTCTGTTCGACTTGTTGACTTCGACAAGCCAACCTGCTCTCCGCACTAGTGGTCATTGGAAACCTGCTGGTCGGGTCCCCTCCTGTAGATCAACTTCGACTAATCTACCTAGGTCCCGAAGCTCCTGCATCATACTCCGCAGGTGAAAAAGAATTCGACTGCTCTGTCAGTCTCCTGAAATCTTCTTCGGAAATCCATGTCACCTCATGGAACTCGTCATCCTTCCACCGAACCAAGTATTCCTTCTTCCATGCGCTACGCGTTCGTCCCACCTCGCACTCTTTGATGACTTTTGGGAGCTCTTCCTTGTGTCGATCTAGAATTTTGTCTGTCCAGTTGATGCTTATCACCTCCTCGCTTCCACTGCTTGACCCTTCTTCAAATTTTTACAGATCTGAAACATTGAATGTTGATGAAATGTTCAAGTCTTCCGGCAATACCAACACATAAGCATTGTCCGAAATCTTCTTCAGAATTCTACATGGTCCTATCTTTTTCAGCTTCAGCTTGTTGTAAGTTCATGTCGTAAATCTATCTTTTTGTAAGTATGCATAGACTAAGTCCCATTCTTGGAATAATTGTAGTCTCTTTTTCCTGTCGGCCTTCAATTTATATGCTGCATTACTCTTCTATATGTGCTTTCACACACTTTCATGAAATTCATGCATATGCTTTGTGAATGACTCTGCATCCACGCTCTTCCTGGTTTATGTCGGCAACTCAACCAAATCCACCACTCCATGTGGGATACTCCCCTGAACAATCTGGAATGGACTTAATCCCGCTGACTGATTCACATAATTGTTGTATGCAAACTCCGCCTGTGCCAACACATTCTCCCACTGCTTGGGTCTGTCGACTGCTAGACATATCAAAAGGTTTCCCAAACTTCTGTTGACCACCTCGGTCTATCCATCTGTCTGTGGATGGTATGCCAAGCTAAACTACAACTTCGTGTCCAGTTTCTTCCATAGGGTTCTCTAGAAATGGCCCATAAACTTGGTATCCCGATACGACCTGATACTCTTTGTAAACCCATGCAATCTAACTATCTCCTTGAAGAATAGTACAGCAATCCCCATGGCATCACTCGTCTTCTTACATGGTATGAAATGTGTTATCTTCGAAAATCTATCGACTACAACAAATATCGAATCGCTTCCTTGCTGAGTCTTCGGTAATCCTAACGCAAAATCCATTCTAAGATGCTCCCAAGGGTTATCTGGTACCGAAAATGGTGTATACAACCCCATGTTCTGACTCCTTCCCTTTGCCAACTAGCAAACTTGACATTATCGAACCCATCTTCTGACATCTGTCAACATCCCTGGCCAGAAATACTTCTCGTCAACCTGTGCTTTGGTCTTGTCAATGCCAAAGTGTCCCTCTAACCCGCCATTATGAAACTCTCGGATTAGGTTCTCCCTTACTGATCCTATGGGAATGCACAACTGACTTCCCCTGAACAGATAACCTTGTTTAATGAAGTAACTCAAATATGGAGTTCTGTCCATACTCCAAGGTTCACGACAAGCCTTCCATGCTTTTACAAAATCCTCGTCGGTCTCATAATCCATCTTTATCGACTCTATCCCTGTTGCCTGAACTATCATCGTGCTCAATAGCGCAACTCTCCTGCTCAATGTGTCGGCAACTTTATTCGACTTGCCCAACCTATGGCACAACACGAATGTATATCTCTAAAGTAGCTCCACCCACTTCATGTGTCTCTCATCCAATTTCGACTGAGTGTTCAGATACCTCAGTGCTTGGTGATCTGTGCGCAACACAAATTCCTTGGGCAAAAAATAATGCCTCCACTTCTTTAGCGCTTGAATGATAGCATAAAAATCCTGGTCATAGACCAAATACTTCTGCTTCGCCCCATTCAGCGTTTCACTAAAGAATGCAATTGGTCGGCCCTCCTAGCTCAACACTGCTCCAATTGTCATTCCACTTGTGTCACAATCGACCTGGAAAACTTTGTCAAAGTTTGGGAGTGCTAATATTGGGCTCTCAGTGACCTTTTCCTTCAACTCATCGAAATCTTTCTAGGCTTTGTCCATCCACTTGAACTCACCCTTTCTCATGCATTCTGTCAGTGGTGCACAAATTAAACTGAATCCCCGAATGAACTTCCGGTAGAAACTAGAAAGTCCATGGAAACTTCTCACTCCAGTCGTACTTGTTGTTTCTAGCCAATCCACTATTTCCTTCACCTTCTTCGGGTCCATCACCAACCCTTTACTCGAGATTACAAATCCCAAGTACACCAATTCCTTCTTCATGAAGAAACACTTTTGTGGGTTTACCATCAGCTTTTCTTCCTGTGATTTCTGCAATACTCATCGAACATGTTCCAAGTGTTCTGCCTTGGTTTGACTAAAAATCAGAATGTCGTCTAAATAAACTACGACAAACTTTCCTAGAAATGGTTTCAACACATCATTCATCAACCTCATGAATGTGTTGGGTGCATTAGTCGACCCAAATGGCATGACTAACCACTCATACAACCCTTCTTTTGTTTTGAATGTTGTCTTCCATTCATCTCCCTCTCTGACCCTAATCTAGTGATATCCACTCTTCAAGTCTATTTTTGTGAAGTATGTCGCTCCACTTAGTCAATCCATCAAGTCATCCATCCTCGGCAATGGAAACCAATACTTGATCATGATCCTATTGATGGCTCTAGAGTCGGTACACATTCTCCATTCCCCACCTTTCTTCGGTGTCAATACCATTGGTACTGCACACGGGCTCAGACTTTCTTTGATTAATCCTTTGTCCAACAACTCTTGGACCTGTCGGTTGAGTTCCTATCCCTCTGTCGAAATCATCCTATATGGTGCCTTGTTTGGAAGACTCGACCGTGGAATCAAGTTGATCTGATGGGATATGCTCCTTGTCAGTGGCAATCCCATCGATTTCTCATCGGCCATTATGTCCCTTAATTCTTCGAGCAACTCCTCGATCTCGACAGCAATGTTCTCCTCCCTGGTCATTCCTTCAACATATGGTCCTTTCGGAATGATCACAAAACATCCTGACTACCTCTCCTCTTCTGCGAGGAATTTCTTCTTAATGCTCATCAACACTCACTTTTCCCAAATATTTCTCTCACCATCCCTTTTGTCAGCTGGTTCTTCTTGCCTCGGCTTAAGAGTCCTCTTCATGCTATTCTTCCACATTGTGACTCTATTGGCTTGACCATCATAGATCATTTTTCGATCATATTTCCATGGTCTTCCTAACAATAGATGGCATGCATCCATGGGAACTACATTTCATAGTACGCTATCCTCTAATCCTTCAACTCTGAAGTTCATCAGGAACTGTCTGGTCATCCTGACATGGTGTCCTTTCCGCAACCATGAGATCTTGTAGGGGTGTGGGTGTTCTCGACACTTTCAACCAATCTTGTTGATGACTTCTGTCGACACAAGATTCTCCATGCTTCCACCATCCACTATGGTTTTGCAACACCATTCCCCGATCTGCACCTTCATTCGAAAGATCGCCTTCCATTATGTTGGTTCCATCAGGTCACGTTGATCTTCCTGGATCAAGGTCCTCTG
Source organism: Larix kaempferi (assembly GCA_027924585.1). NCBI lineage: Eukaryota > Viridiplantae > Streptophyta > Pinopsida > Pinales > Pinaceae > Larix > Larix kaempferi. Next base: position 6,631,091 of record BSBM01000991.1, on the reverse strand, counting down.
AACCGCCAGATTCTGGTTCTTCTTCTTTTCACTTCCACTGCTGTCGGATGTCGATTCTTCCCTCTCGTCGACTTGCTCATCCTTTCGACGTCTGGGTTTCGACTCCTCTGCAGCATGTAAGTTTTCTGGGCACTGATATTCCTTGTGTCCCATTCCTTGACACTTGTAACAGATTATGGCTGGTCTGTTAGCTCCTTTCTTATTGGATGGACCACTTCGACTATACACACCTCGACCATGGTTCTCACGACCATCGCGTCGATTTTCTTGCACCTTCCCTGTCGATGTCCCTTCTATGTGTCAGCTATATTCGATACCTTCTCTCCTGTATTCGCTACGTTGGCCTTTCGTGGAGACAATTTTTGCACCACGACCAGTCATCCTTCCCCTGGTCGCCATGGAATTTCTTGATAGCTTCTCTTCTGCCTTCAGAGCTAACTGGTAGGCTTTGTCAGCTGCTCTGAATCTCGACATGTTGAGTTCATACTGAATAGCATATTTCAAGCCATTCACGTATCTAGCGACCGCTTCTTCTCCTTCATCAGTTTGTCCTGACCGAATCGACAATCGGTAGAACTCCTCCATGTACTCTTTCACGGTCATTTCTTTCTATCAAAAGTTTTGTAACTTCCTTAACAAGGAAATTACATACTCATTTGGCAAGAACTTTCCTTTCAACTTGGCAACCATTCTGTCCCAAGACTTGATTTTCTCCTTTCCTTTCTTGAGTTTGTCAGCCTGTACATTGTCCCACCACAACGAGGCATGACCCTTCAACCTCAGACATGCAGTCTTAACCCGTTTAGGCTCCTTGATCTACTCTATGTCGAAGTATTTCTCCATCTCTCTGAACTAGTCGATCAAATCTTCTGGGTCCAAGCTTCCCGAGTACGTACACACGTCTATAATCACCTAACCTCTCATATCCGTTAGGAGTTTGAGCGGATTTTTCTCTGGTTCCTTTGCAGCTTCATCCCGAGCTTCCACCTCTTCGACTTCCTCGTCGCTGTGGTCTAGTGCTTCAGGAATACAACCACGCCTATGGGTTTCTTTGATCGTCGCGACTTCATTTGTCAAAGTTGGCATCATTCTGACGCATTCATTGAACATCTCACAATCCACTGTGATGGATGCGGTGCCACACGTCCTTCGTCCTCAGACATTAATGCCTCTATGAGCCATTTTCAACCTTCGTTGAAACTCTCACACGTCCAATCACAACCAGACTAAAACAAGTCATGCACAAATCTACCCAACCGCAGTTGGAGCTGTTCAACTCACTTGTAGCCTCATTCTTATGAACTCGGCGGATTCTTCCATTCTGATACCAACAGATGCAAGTCATGGTTGGTACAGTTGTCTTCTCAACTAGAATTTCTTTTGGCTCTTTGTTCCCGCTCTGATCTGCAATCTCCGTGCTCTGATACCAACTGACGCAAGTCACCTTACTGGGTACTTTATTGCTTAACAATACACATGACACAAACCACAATGTTCACACAAACAGGTGTAAAATAGGATGCCAGAAGTGGCTTTATATCACTTCTCTGAATTCAATTACAATGTGGAATAACTGTAAACAAATAACTAACTACAGTCGGCCTTAGCCGTTACAACTTAGAAGTAACTGTGGTGTGTTCTCCTTGTGTGTCGACCTCACCCTCTCTTGGTTCACCTCTAAACGTTGAGCTATGGCTTGATCTAAACTCTCTACTTCGACCGGTGTGACTCTTTACAACAAACTCTCGACTCTATCCTTTGATACTGCTCCTCCAAGACTGAAGATCCTACCTGTGATTTTCTCTCCTATGTCTTCTACCCTGCTGCTGCTGTTCCCAAGACTGTTGCAATTCCTGAGACACGCATCCTCCTGTCTGTTGATCCTTCCAAATCCTGCGAACCTGCACTATCATCTCCTAGCCGTGCTGCACAACCTCTGCACATGACATCACTTGTCATGTCTTTCACCAACTCGCAATAACTGTAATAGCTTCCTCAGTAACCCTGAACGGATACCAGGTACAGTCCCTTGACTCTCTATCCTTCTGACCCTACTATAGTAGTTGGTCACATATAAACCCTCCTATTGGCTTGTTTCTCATCTTTTGCAGTTTGCCAGTCCTCCCCTTCCTCTGTGCTTGGATCCGCCAAACCTGTCATGTCTTAGTTCGACCACTCGTCGAATACCCAACGTCTTACTCCCCCACTTGTCATCTATCGACTAATTCCTGTCGATTCTCGACCAATCGCAACATCCGCTGTGCTGCTCCAATCGGTCGCACTCTAACTATTTCTACTTGACTTGTTGACTTCGACAAGTCAACCTGCTCTCCGTACAAGTGGTCATCGGCAACCCAGCTGGTCGACTCCCCTCCTGTAGATCAACTTCGACTAATTTGGCTAGGCCCCGATGCTCCTGCATCAGAGGATGAAAGGGAATATGTGGATGCGATAGGCTTGGTCTCGTCGGATAGGTGTCAACGTAAGAAGGCGTCGCAAGGAGAAAGGAATAGTGAGCAATGCCACATTGGGCGCATGCGATGGTGGGATAGGCCATTAAATATCTATGGCAAAAAATCCTTCACTTCCAATCGAATAATGTGCGACACATGCGATTCGCTAGTATAATGGGTCCCACCAACAGGCGGATTATTTGAGAATTAAAGGGAGCATAAGGTCTCACCGTGGATGCACGTTTGAGAAGAGATGAATGGTTCACATAGATAGTCGCAACAACAAATAGCATGTTGGATAGCGGCAAGGCGAATGCGATGGATTTTTCTCGCCAGACAGGTGTCAACTTCAGAGCCTATTGCACGGAGGAATGGAAATATAAGGAAATCATTTGGGATGCATACGATACTTCCTTGTAGAGGCATATGGATGAGATGAATGGCTTAGATGAGAACTAGCAAGATGATCCGATCGTGGAAATAAAAGTGTTGTCAAATCAGTAGGTGAAGGGAATCCAAATTCGACGGTGAAAAGTGAGCATGTGGGAGATCAATGGTTGAGATTGAGAAACAATTGGCTAAGGAAACCGGAGGTTATGGAGAAACGATTTTATATGTGAAGACGCCCATAAAAGTTGACATTTTTATTTTTTCTGAAACCTGTCAAGGGGCGGAAGCCCCCATGCATGGGAGGGATGTAGAAAGCGACAGGTGCGGCCATTCCCATGGCTCTTCAGGATGTATGAGTAATACTGGAAGGGTCGAGTGACAAAACTTAGTCCGTTCACGGCAGGGAGGTTAAGGTTAAATGAGCCCAGGGCTTAGGGTTTGAGGATGGTTGGTTCAACGAGTCAGCGTTCTGTACCCATGGGGTTTTTCAGTAAGGTTTGCACCCTTTTTCATGTCTGTCAAAGATATGTTCATCTCAAAACTAGGGGGATTTTCAGAAGAGCCGTCGTCACTACTCAGAGACATGTTTTTCCCACAGATGCCGCCAGAGCATCAATGGATCAAAAAGGGTTCAGCTTCAAAAATTGTGGGAGCAGAACAGAATGGGAGGATTGGAAACCCTATTGGCACTAGCAGATGGGGAAGGTTGCAATCTTGGTAGGAAAAAGAGAAGAAAAGGCCGGAGGAAGGTCGCTCAAGTAGACTGACAGGTGACCCAAGTGGTTTCAAAGATGAGGTGACTCACGTCTTTCGACTTGTGGGGAAATGTGAGGTTAAGGATTGTTACGTAAGGGGGGCCAGAAAGATGAACCGGCTAAAGGCATCTGTCTGCCACACTGAATGATTAATGATGCGATTGGGGCCACCTCGGCGTCATCATCTTCTGCGCCATCTATCTGGAAAGCTTTGCCGAGCATGTTTTAGGTCAGCTCAGACTTAAGGCATCATTGTTACATGGTTAAGGATTCCGATCAGGTTGTCATGGAGACTATAGGCACACGTAGCTGTTGTCATCATCACTGCAGTTATGGAGGTGGTTCTTCATCTGCCGTACAAGATCGGTACATAGAAAGGATAGCACACCTAGCATCTTGGGGCATCTTTCTATTAGGATTGGATCATGGAGGAGGAACATGAAGCTAGGGTGGTTTTCATGATAGAGAAGGCATGGTCTGAGATGGAGAAAGAACAGGCTCCTTCGTATCTTATGGTGTTCGACCATGAGGAATCCAGCTCCGGTCGTGACGATGAGAAGGCAGGAAAGCAACAGGTGCCAAAAAAAAGGAATTTTTGAAGAGAAGGGAGACGTCTAGCAAGACATGGAGATCATCCATGATCTCAAACTCCCTATTGGGGGAGAAACACCTCTCCATCCTACTGAAGGAGCACAGGTTGACAGCTCTCTTAAGGTAGAAGAATTCTTTGATTCGCAAGACCAATAAAATACCTCGGAGTAAGGTGGAACCCTACTCATAGTATTTTTGTTCCCCTTCTTAGTCAATCTATTTTGGACTTTGACATGTATGTAATATTCTAAATGTGGGACTGTCGAGGTGGAAGCATATTTCTGTTCATTTCCCCAGGACTGATTCTAGGCCAAAAGCCTATAAAATCTTTGTAATTGAATAAAAAAGGGTTGAAAATCTTATTTGAAGAACTTCTGGAATTTTGAGAAACCATTCTGTAAGACATTTTGAGCTATTTAATAAAGTTTGCAGAGCAGAGCCTGCGTTTTTCAGGGATTCTTGTGTAATTGGTATGATAGTCTATCTTTCCTTTCCCTATGATAATTGTGCTTCTTTCATCGTTATTTCATGTCTGTAATATTTCTTCATACTTGGTGCATTGTAATAGTTAAGTGGAATTCATAAAAATTATGCTATGCTTAGTCTCATTCCAAGTATTTCATCCTAATTCTCTGCTAAAGTTGGTGTAGGATTCATCATTGTATGCCTTAAATCAATGGATTGTTCTTTTCTCTTATGTTTCACCAATTAAAAGCTCTTTGACTATTAGCTGCTTACTATCTCTCCCCTGTGTGAATGCATTCGCAAAGCCTTGTGGATAATTTTCAAGGTTTGTTTAAATGTGACTCCATTGCCCAAATAGAGATTCATATGTTTGAGCTAAACAATGTTTAAATCATTTTGTTTCCAGCATAAATCTGATCTTCTATATGTTGTAATTGAATATTTTGAATGATTAATGTTGGTGTATGTTTGTATTGTTTACACCTTTGATTATTCCAGTTTTTCATGAGCTTACATAGAGAGCCCTCTCTGTTTGTGTTGGGTCAGTAGCACAAGCTAAAGATTGGTTAGTGGTTACCCCGAATTTCCTTCTTCACAACCTTGGTGATTAATTTGGGTGTTAACAAGTTGGTGCTGTTGCCGGGGAGATATTGTCTTATCATCCCTGGGAAGAACGACAAAGTTCAGATCTGAATGCTGATGGTGAACAACAGTCACATAATGAGAAGGTTCTACCATTCACTTGGTGACTCCACTCATGATTCAATTCAATTTGCAGACTCCACTGCAGAATTAGCTCAGCTGCCTTAGACAAGGAAGAATCAAGATTTAGGTATCAAAGCATCAGTCTCTTCAAAGAAATCTTGTTCTTCTGTATCAGTCTCCTTTTACCTTTATGTATACATATCAAGAAAATTTTGTTCCACCGAAGAGCTCTAGGTCATGAGAGACCCTCCTTTGTATATCCCTCTCTGGATCTTACAAATGTATATCCTCCTTTAACCCCTAGAGCTGATCCCATTTCTTCTTCTAAACCTTATAATATCCATAGCCAGCCTTGCAAATCCCATAAGAGTGAGGCTGAAGATGCTCTCCCTGTACATACTCCTTTGCATTCCATATCTCAGCTGAGATATGGCCCTTTGAAACCTCCCCCTGTTCTTCATGACTATCCTACCAAATACCATAAATACCTTCCTAGATTTGATGGAGAATCCGAAAGCCTTACTGCCGAGAAACATCTCCAAGGATTTGAACATTTTCTAGATCGTTTTGAAGTAGAGCATGATGATGTGTGTATGAGGGATTTCTCCCAATCTTTCGAAGGAGATGTGAAGCAATGGTTTAGCCATTTGTAGCTTGAGTCTATAGATACATGGCATGGGTTTTCTGATGTTTTCTTGGAGTTTTGGGGTAAGAAAAGGTCATGGGACCTAGTTCTTTTAGATTTTTACTCCATGAGAATGCAAGAAGGAGAGGTCATGTCAAGCTTTAACATAAGTTTTTCAAGATTCTATTATGATATGCCAAGGGAAATTCAGCCCCTAGAGAATGTTGCTAAGTTGTACTATGCATCTATCTTTCCTCTTGATTTATCTTTTCTTCTTTTGGAAAGAAGGTCTTATAATTTGCTGTATATGTTCATTGATGCTTTGGAGGTTGAAGACAATCTTAGGATGTCTGGAAAATTGTCAGGCAAAGATAGCGATGAAAGGGTTGAAGAGGAATATGGATTCGAGGCGAGGCATGAACAAGGAGAACTTGTTCGGAATTCCAGTCTTTCCTAGGATAAACAGAAAGATGACCATCGCAGTGAGGTGCCAAAAGAAGGTAATTTTGGTTTGGTTTATGAAATTTACAATCAGCCGGCTAAGATTTCTGCTTTTAAGGAAGATTTAAGGTCACCTAAGTATGATGAAAATGAAGATGACTGCTTAGAAAACTTCATAATTTTTTTTGAGATTGACAATGAAGGGGAAGGGTAGGTGTGCAATCTGTCCCAAGAAGCAGAGATTTGCCAAGGGGAAGATAAGTGCCAAAAAGAAAATCAGGTCCATCTTTTACATTGATGATTTTTATATCAAGAAGAGTTTGTTGCACTTAATTTTATTGAAAAAATCAATGATATTTCTGCTACACCTGATGAAGAAGAACAAGTTCTAAACTCCGAGATTTTGGATGGGATTGGTAATGATATTCATATCTTTTCTCCTGAGTCGGATGATAATTTTCTTCAGTTTTGTCAATTGTCATGTGAATAAGAAGAAGTCTAGGGTAGTCAGGACAAAGGAGATGAATATACTTTTCAAAGTCTTTCTAAAAATCAGTTTGGCAAATTGAAAAGGGAATTGCAATTTGAGCAGCCTTGTTATGACATAGATAATGTGAACAATCAGAAAGAACCAGTTGAAGTTGCTTTCATGATTAGTCACAGAGAAATAGAGATCTTTCATTTTCTTGAAGATCCTTTCGCTAGCTTGTTGGAATCATCTGAGAACATAGGGTTTGTGTTCAAGAAAGCAAGGATTGAAAGATATTTTCAGTTTTCATTTGCTGGGTTCTTTTTTCGGGTTGGAGAGGTTGAATGCGAATTTTAGTTGAGAAGTCATTTGCTTGACTGGCTTCACTGGAAGTGTGATATCACCTCATTTTTGTCTTTAGGTTCAGAAAATAGCATAGGATCATTTGTATATAAATAAGCTTGAAGGTCAAGCATTTTCATTACTTTCAGTTTTAATATTTGAGAAGTATGCGTGTTCAGTCCACAACATTTTCAAAAGTTTTCAGTATGTTTTCAATCTGAGGTTTTCATTAATAATTTTTGGATGAAGAAATGTTTATAGGGTACAGGTTGTAGTTATCAGGGTTGGGAGCCTCCCAATGGATCAGGCACCTAGTCTATGGGTTTCTTTGCTACCTCACAGGGAGGATAGCATCCCTGGTTGGAGCCAGTTGTTAGCACCTATATATTTTTATTTTCCTTTGTAGCACAAAAAACTGTATATGAAAGGTGAGGGTTAAACAAATACCTGATCAAAGCTTGAAGTACTCTCCATCCTTGAGGGCCAAGTGCTAAGACATGAAAAGAAATGGTCTAGAAAGGTCCAATGTAATAAAGGTGGACTAATGTCAAAGGCTAGGTATGAATAGGAAAAATAAAATGACAGGGGAAAGTGGAGAATATCTTAAACCTATAGTCCATGGGAGAAACATGAAAAGACTAAGCGTTGCATGGCCAAGTTGCAAGGATGAAAGGGAATATGTGGATGTGATAGGCTTGGTCCCATCGAACAGGCGTCGGCTTAAGAAGGCGTCGCAAGGAGAAAGGAACAATGAGCAATGCCATATTGAGCGCATGCGATGGTGTGACAGGCCATTAAAGATCTACGGCAAAAAATCCTTCGCTTCCAATCAGATGATGTGCGACACATGCGATTCACTAGTATAATGGGTCCCACCAACAGATGGATTATTTGAGAATTAAAGGGAGCATAAGGTCTCACTGTGGATGCACATTTGAGAAGAGATGAATGGTTCACATAGATAGTTGCATCAAGAAATAGCATGCTGCATAGCGGCAAGGCAAATCTGATGGATTTTTCCCACCAGACAGGTGTCAACATCAGAGCCTGTGGCACGGAGGAATGGTGATATAAGGAAATCATTTGGGATGCGTGCGATACTGCCTCATAGAGGCATACGGATGAGATGAATGGCCCAGATCAGGACTAGCTAGATGATCCAACCATGGAAATAAAAGAGTTGTCAAATCAGTAGGTGAAGGGAAACTAGATCTGACAGCAGAAAGTGAGCATGTGGGAGATCAATGGTTGAGATTGAGAGACAATTGGCTAAGGAAACCGAAGGTTATGGATAAATGGTTATATATGTGAAGACACCCGTAAAAGTTGACATTTTTATTTTTTCTGAAACCTGTCAGGGGGTGGAAGCCCCCATGCATGGGAGAGATGTAGAAAGTGATAGTTGAGGCCATTCCCACAGCCCTTCGGGTTGTCTGAGTAAGATTGGAAGGGTCGAGTGACAAAACTTAGTCTGTTCGCGGCAGGGAGTTTAAGGTTAAATGAGCCCGGGGCTTAGGGTTTGAGGATGGCTGGTTCAACGAGTCAACATTTTGTACCCATGGGGTTTTTTAGTAACATTTGCATCCTTTGTCACGTCTACCAAAGATATGTTCATCTTGAAACCAGGGGGGTTTTCAGAAGAGCCGTCGTCACTACTCAGAGACACGTTTTTCCCGCAGATACTGCCAGAGTGTCAATGGATCAAAAAGGGGTCGACTTCCAAAATTGGGGGAGCGAAACAGAATGGCAGGATTGGAAAGCCTATCAATGCTAGAAAATGGGGCAAGTTACAATCTTTGTAGGAAACAGAGAAGAAAAGGCTAGAGGAAGGTCACTTGAGCAGACTGACAGGTGACCCAAGTGGTTCTGAAGATGAGGTGACTCATGTCATTCAAGATGAGGGGAAACGCGAGGTTAAGTATTGTTATTTAAGGGGTTCCAGAAAGATGAACTGGCTAAAAGCATCTATCTACCACTCCAGATGATTATCGATGCGATGGGGGCCACCTCGGTGTCATCATCTGCTGCGCCATCTATCTGGAAAGCTCTACTGAGCGTGTTTTAGGTCATCTCAGACTTAAGGCATCATTGTTACATGGTTAACGAGTTTGATCAGGTTTTCATGGAGACTATAGCTGCACATAGCTTCTGTCATCATCAGTGCAGTTATGGAGGTGGTTCTTCGTCTGTCATACAAGATCGGTACATAGAAAGGATAGAACATCTAGTAGCTTGGGGCATCTTTCAGTTAGGATTGGATCATGGAGGAGGAACAGGAAGCTTGGGTGGTTTTCATGCTAGAACAGGCATGGGCTAAGGTGGAGCAAGAACAGGCTCCTTCGTCTCTTATGGTGTTCAACCACAAGGAATCCATCTCCGGTAGTGATGATGAGAAGGTAGAAAAGCGACAGGTGCCAAAAAAGGGAATTTTCAAAGAGAAGGGAGACTTCCAGCAAGACATGGAGATCATCCATGATCTTGTACTCCCTATTGGGGGAGAGACACCTCTCCATCCTACTAAAGGAGCACAGGCTGACAGCTATCCAAAGGTAGAAGACTTCTTTTATTTGCAAGGCTGATTGAAGACTTCGGAGTAAGGTGGCACCCTACTCATAGTATTTTTTTTCCCTATCTTAGTCAATCTATTTTTGACTTTGACATGTATGTAGTATTCCAAATGTGGGACTATTGAGGTGGCAGCATATTTCTGTTCGTTTCCCCAGGACAGATTCTAGGCCAACAACCTATAAAAGCTTTGTAATCGAATAAAAAAGGGTTGAAAATCTTATTTGAAGAACTTTTGGAATTTTGAGAAACCAATCTGTAAGACATTTTGAGTTGTTTAATAAAGTTTGCAGATCCGAGCCTACGTTTTTCAGGGATTCTTGTGTAATTGGTCTGATAGTCTGTCTTTCCTTTCCCTATGTTAATTGTGCTTCTTTCATCGTTATTTCACGTCTGAAATATTTCTTCATACTTGGTGCAATGTAATAGTTAAGTGGAATTCATAGAAATTATGTTCTGCTTAGTCTCATTCCAAGTATTTCATCCTTATTCTCTGCTAAAGTTGGTGTAGGATTCATCATTGTATGCCTTACATCAATGGATTGTTCTTTTCTCTTATGTTTCACCAATTAAAAGCTCATTGACTATTAGTTGCTTACTATCTTGCCCCTACGTGAATGCATTCACAAGGCCTTGTGGATAATTTTCAAGGTTTGTTTAAATGTGACTCCATTTCCCAAATAGAGATTCATATGTTTCAGCCAAAGAATGTTTAAATCATTTTGTTTCCAGTAGAAATCTGATCTTCTGTATGTTGTAATTGAATATCTTGAATGATGAATACTGGTGTATGTTTTCATTGTTGACGCCATTGATTATTCCATTTTTTCATGCACTTATAGAGAGATCCCTCTCTGTTTCTGTTGGGTCAGTAGCAGAAGCTAAAGATTGGTTAGTGGTTACTCCGAATTGCCTTCTTCACAACCTTAGGGGTTAATTCGGGTGTTAACAATAACATTTGTATAAAACTTCTTTAATAAAGTCACATTAAATTTATTTTATATTAATATTTTACATAATCACCATAACTATATCATTACTCTTCAAATGAAATGTTGAACCCTTATTACACAATTCTTTATTGCAATATTTAAATTTAATTATAATCAATTTACCACATAATAGTATTGATTCATGTCGAAATTTGAGACTCAACTAGTCTTTGCATACCTTGGTTATTTTGGAAAGCACATCACTAAATACACCTCCTATGTAAGGAAGACCTCATAACAGATAATAATGTAACATTCCCAAAGTTCCAAGTTAGCATTTTAGTAAATTTAAGAATTTTTCACGGTGATCACTTAACTCCCTATCATACCAATTACAAATGCAAAGTACTATTCTTAGTACACTACACATATTTCAATTATGTGGATTCCATCTTAATTATAATCATAAATAGGAATAGTTTAAGTATGCGAGGATCTCTTTATAAAAGAGATGTAAGTATACATATATACCCATATAATTGACTTCATGAGGATGGGCTATGAGGTAATCTAATTACCTTTAACCCTCACTTATGTATTTCATAGGTCCCCTACATTCTTTTGGTTGGACCTTAGTATTATAATGTCTCTATAGACTATTCTACGTAACCATCCACTTTAATAAACCTTCACGTAGCTATTTCTCAAGAAAGTGGTGGAATAAAATTCGTCTAACCTCATAGTGTAATCTTATTAAAGTGAATCACTCCTTATATCGTTTACCAATAGTAACTAAGGAAAGTGACTATAACCTTATAATAGAATAACTAAGAAGAATAAATGCACTTCCTTTCTGATGTGCGTATATCATGCATTATCTAACTCTACATAGAAATATGTATTGGAAGAGGTAATAAACCCTACCAAGGGTCTTCTCATTACTCTATAAGTATCATATGCATTATACACAAATATCAGTAAGCCCTGAAGAGATCTAATTTTACAAAACCATACATTAATACGAAAGGAGGTTCTCATTTGGAAATTAATAACGGTAAGAATATCCACAACTTTATAATGGAATTCGCTTGTGTTAAGGACCATAAGAATGCCATCCTTGCAACAACATAAAGACGATTAGTTATCAATGAAAGAATATTCAAGCATCTATGTTACACACATAACCATTCATGACGATCATTCCTGCAACCAATACGTTTATAGACCTTACTACTCATGCATCAAAACTTACTCATTTGATATAAAATAAATTTTGAATGCTAAAAAGAATTTAATAGCTGAAACACATGGTTCAAACACAAGACCATCATAATTGTACATATGCCAAGTTCAAAACATCTCTTCTTCTGTAACAAGTTAACTATAACAATAATTACAAAGCTTGGGAGACTAAGGACATGACTGCAACTTTCATCCCTACCACTGGTTCACTGTCTGGCATATGTTTTCTGTCGAGAGACCACCCTTGAGTTGGGCAACAAATCCACTAGAGGTAAGAAAATGAGGCTCTAGATTTAATCTATTCTTAGTGACACATTTCTAATTATTCATAATAACCCATACCGTAACCTGTCTACTTTATAAGGTCTTTAATTAATATACCCGAGCCAACAAAGATTTCCAAATATTTAGATTTATTGTAGGCTTCCTATATCTGAACTGTGGATCTCTAATTTTATTATTTCAATTCTTATAATGTTAATCTCATTTGTCACGTACCCACCCATTTAACCAATGCAAAGCAGGGTACACGATGCAAAATTCATGGCTTTCCCATGATCTCAGCCCATTAGTTAGATTCATATAAATAAATTATGAACGTGCAGATGTAAAACAAATCAATTATGATGCACAATGGAATTAAAACATTCACACACATTACTCATGCATACAGCATATGAACAGTTATTGAATTAATATAGTGCAGAAGTAAATATAGAGGCATAAAACACTTATCTTTATTTTCCAACTGCCCCAAGCAACTAGCTATGTCATTGCAACGTTCCATCCAACCATAGGCTCTTTGACAGCTTATACTGAGTCCGTCCGAAGGCCACCCCCGAGCTGGGCATGATTCCTTCAAGGAAAAGGGGACATTCACTCTCTCACAACCAATCAATCATTCCATCTGAGCCAAGCCAGTCCATAGATGGGTTTATCAGGCTACAATTGAACCCTGGATTATTGCACTCAAGCTCAAGCCCAAGCCATGGATACCCATACCAATACCCAACATACTCTTCTCTCACACAGTAAGCACAAACAGGGGGCAGGGATACACATTTTAGACAGTGGGACTTACAAATAAGATGGCCATGGGTTTTCCCAAAAATGTTTCCACCCAAAAATGGATTGCGGGATGGGAAAACAACCATAGGGGGGGAAATGATTTCTACCCCAAATATCCCATCCCTCAACAGCCCAAATTGGTATCTATTGAACCCCCATTCGATTTCCCTTCTTCGCCACTGGTATACAACGCAGAAAACACCCTTCTCTACTCGTAAAATGAAGAAAGTGCTGCAACATGCCTGGAAAACGCCCAGGTAGCTCTAAACTCGTGAGGGAGTAAGAATGATGGTTGCATCCTGGCTTGGGGGAGAAATTCATGGCTCTTTTCTTTCCCAAGGAGACAAACACGTTTTTCCATAAAGGGTGGCTTTCCCATACCCAAATTTGGATAGCCATACCTCTCCATTCCCAAGGCATTAACTACCTCAACCAACTCTTGGGGGAAATCAATGGTTGGGTACAAAAGTCAACATGGGTAGTTGAGGGTTTGATGGGTTCTCTCATTGACACTTGGCTTGAACTGATTGGATCAAGGGTTTGAATTTTTTCCCTCCCAATTCCTTATGAAATCATGCCCCCATCTCTTTGTTGCATTGCATAGCTAGTTGTGGGTATTTTTATTATAATGCATATTACATGATATTTGAATTTTCAATGTGCATTGCTAGCAAACAAATCATATGCATCACTAAATCGATGGCGGGGCCTTCGCCTTGAGCTCCTCACCATGATTTCATAACAATATTACATCATTTATAATGTTAATTCCATGGGGTCAAACTGGGGACATTACATTCCCCTCCCCTTGGAATAACACCGTCCTCGGTGTTCTAACACTTCGGACTATATACCCACTTTACACATGCCTCAGAATTCACAACTGGGGGCAGGTCTTTCCTCCATTTCATCTGACTTTACTTTGAACTTTTAGGATCAAGTCCTCTAGCTTCCACAAGATTCTCCTGCTAGCTTTGGTCTTCCATCTCTACAGGTGGGCATTGCTCCAGAGCAATCCCTTTCCTTTATTCACCTTCTAGCTGATTCACAAGTCTAGAATTTCATGGATGCCATCTTTCTTGTTGTCCCAGCAACTGTCTGAGGAATATTTCCATCCCAAAGCAAATAGATTTTGGCCTGCTGCCATGATCAATGTGCACAACTGGCTCTTACTTTTCTCACTAGTGATCATTTGGCTAGTAACAGCTGCAACAATGGCTTTCACTGTCTCACCTATGAGACTTATCATGGAAATTCCTGTTAGGACAAGCATAACACAATGTTAAAATTTGTCAATTAATTGCCTAATTGACATGGAACGTCCATGCTTTACTCATGAGACTTCCACACATTTCATGCTTTCCCACACACGCATGAACTTATTCATGTTCATCCTTTCACAAGAAAATAACTATTTCCACATTCACAATTCATTTCAAGCAACGAAATACAATTTGTTTTCATTTATGACATGCACTCAACAATCCTTTATTTCTAAGATGCATCAGTCAAAAGGAAAGAGAAGAGTAAGAGTTTGCCCCCTCTTAGTCTTGTTCCAATCTGGAACCACACCATCACTGGTGGTTCTATGCTCCTTGGCCTCTTTCACTTCAATGTGAATGCTTGACTTGCCCTTTCTTGGCTATGACACTTTAGTGTCTACGATCTGTCTAATGGCTTTCAACTAGGGAACCCTTCCCCATTGTTGCTTACAGAACCTTTGGCTGCTAGGAACCACACAGTTCCACTAGCACCATCTTTTATTACTGCTCATACTAAGCTCTTTAAGACAGTCCCATGTCCGCATGCATCCTCCAGATGCTTTCATAGTCCTTGCTTCCAGCAATACCTACACTCAAACATTGAGTCAATTCACATGTTTAGTGTATTATCATAGGGTTTATCTCCAAATGAGAAATTTAAGAAATCATAATTAAATCATATGCACATGTATATTCATAAGCAAGAGTTGCAAAATAACCAAATACTTATCTTTATTGGATGTCTTCACTTTATCCCACAGGATCCTTCTTCGCTTTCCAAGCATTGGATTTCCCATGGATAAAACAATGAATGTTGGGCCAGCATGCAGGCTACTCCACAACCATTCCAATAGGCAATGCCAGGCCAATACGCTGACTGGTTTTATCAATTGTTTAAGGGAATGTTTGGCTAGCACGCCAGCTACTCCACAACATCGAGTGGTTAATGTTCCCACCAACTATTCTCTGAATTTACCAAGAATTTTATAGCTCCAACCAGTTACTCTCTGGCTTTACCAATCATTTATAGCTCCAACCAATTACTCTCTGGCTTTACCAATCATTTATAGCTCCAACCAGTTACTCTCTGGCTTTACCAAGCATTTATAGCTCCAACCAGTTACTCTCTGGCTTTACCAAGCATTTATAGCTCTTTCAGGGTCCTTGCTTCCTGTAATGACCAAGGTTTCCAATAAAGAAACAACAGTGCATCAGCTTGGTTGTCATAAGACTTATACATGAAGTCTTCATTATTCCAAACAAGAAATAAATGAAAATGAATACTTATCTGTGTTGTGCATTTTTCCTTGCTACTCCACAGGTTTCCTTCTCTGCTTTACAAGCCTTGGATCACCTATGGGGTGGATGCTTGGCCAGCACACATGCTGCTCCACAACATCAACCGAATAGGCAATGCCAAGCCAGTGCGTTGACTGGGTTTATCAGGCATCCCAAAGATCAGTATGCTAAGCTAGTACGTCAACTGGGTTTATCAAGCATTTCAAAAATTAGTATGCTAAGCTAGTATGCCGAATGGGTTTATCAAGCATACGACAATCATTTCCAAGCCAGTTCTCCAACTGGTTTTGTCAGGAAATAAAACCCAAATAACCAATACCTCCATAGCCAATGCCAAGCCAGTACACCAACTGGGTTTGTCAGGCATTAATTTAACAACATGCCAAGTCAGTACACCGACTGGGTTTATCAGGCATCCAGTAACCTTTCGCCACAACTCCCAAATAACCAATGCCAAGTCAGTATGCCGACTGGGTTTATCAGGCATACAACAACCATTACCAAGCTAGTACATCGACTGGGTTTATCAGGAAATATGAACAACATAATATTATTACATGGCTCCTTCTCTTATGCAACCAGTGGTTCCCTCCAGGAACTCCATAGGTGACTCACTTGACTGCAGGCTATCATGGCCCCACAATACGCACTCACACTATACAAGGATGATACCCCTTTTCTGCAACACAGCTCCTCAGGCCTATCCATCCCTTCTAGTGTCCTTTAGTGTGAGCGTAGAAAGGTTACCACTGCCCATATAGTCCTCTTGAGCACGCTTTCTTCACTTTGCCTCTTCCGTGCAACACCAAGTTGCATTTGTGTAAGCTGTTAGCACAAGAAGGATAAGCAGGCTCATCAGTATTGCTGCCCAAAAATTGTAATCATATTTCATATCATTCACTATCAAGTATTGAAACACCAGGAATGCGTCCATTCCCTTAGGGTGTAGTCAATACTAAAAACCCTACCATGACCCAGCACTAGAAAATGTGTGCACCCCCTTTCTGATGTGCGCCATGTAGGCCCTAATCATACTTAAGCAGTCTGGAACAATAATGAAATAATAAAACATGCTCTGCATATTAAATATAATAACCAAACATGTATATCCTTAGTTAGGGTTATCGAATACTCATTTGTTTCACAGATGTATATTTTCTTCATTTGCGAAGAATGGGGGCTCCCTTCCCTGAGTCAACAGTCCTTCGGTTTGCCACCCCAATCTTTTCACATGCCTTCTTGGCATAATTTATTGTCTCACTCACATGCTTTACCAACATGCAGTTCGGCTGAGACATTATCAACATTTACAATGGTGTTTCACCTGAAACCCATTTCCAAAGCATGTGATCCTTCCCATCTAGTTTGGCTTCTGTAGGCCATCGCACATGGTCTTCCTACAATGTGTCATCTTGGCAAACTTGATCAAATAGCCAAATAGTCAGCAGCATTTAGCAATAAGCTTCAAATATGATTGCTCCATTACTAATCAATAGCATTAATAATTAAATTCAATATGAATTTACAATTCTATCTCCTACAGAAATTGATTTGCTTAGCAATGAGTCTCTCCTCATATTGTTTGTCTCTTGTAAGTGGTATCACTCTACCCATTATGGTTTCACCCTTGCTACCATACCTGAACATCCACCTACAGCATGTCCTCATGACACAATTCTATATAAGCCAAACAGTCATTAGCAATTATAAGCAAATTCTCAAATCTGAAATTTGTAACTCTATTTTCCTACAGAAATTAGATTTGCAACTATGAGACTATTCTCATAAACTTAAACCAAACAATTTTCAGATTCGTTTCATGCGTAAATTTACAACCATGAGAACCTTCTCATAACCTTTGGATTTTGCACATGGTAGATCCTGGTCTTTACTATGGACTTATCCTCATTGCCATACGCAATACTTTTCTACCTGAAAACTGAAACTTCAATCTGCCAAACACATTGTGAGTATCTACGCACATAATCATTCATTGCCATAACAGTCACTGAAGTGATTTCAGAATTATAATACTCAATAATTCAAACACCTTCAGCTGTTTAACATTTGAAATGCAATGAAATATATATACATTTATATATATGCATCATTATCATAAGAGAATTTCAAGACATAGTCACACTATCCATGTAACTTAAATAAATCGTAAATACTCCTTATTTCATAGTCATATCATTCATACAACTCTGTCCTTCCACATAGCATTCTAGCAGCCCATCAATCATGATTTGGCTCTTCATGTACTTACTATTATGCATTACCATAATCAGAACCACCAGTCCTCACTTGCTTTGGTTATTAGGCACATAACCAACATACACATAGCATGATATAAATTCATATGAATGCATTGAGATTTCTAAATAGTCATAGGGTGTAAGGATCATTTCCTTCACTTACCCACACCTCACAAAGCTTGGTAGGTTAACAGTCCCAATCGGTATTCCATATCACATGCGAACTAACTCAACATAGCTTAACCATAGTTGAAGAGATCTTTCCAAATTTTCTTTCAACATTCATGCAATTTGGCACCAATAGTCATTACCTGCATGGTTACCATTAACATCGCCTGATGTTACCTGATCAGTTGGCCTCTTACCAAGGCTACTCAATCCTTTTTCCAACTTTATGATCATAGATTTGTTGCACCATCCTTTCTGCATAAGGTTGTTGGCTTCATGCAACAACATCCCCAGCACATTTAGCCATGCTCTTTGTTATCGTTGGTCCTACAACCAATACCAACATCAATAATGATTATCAACCACAATATTCTTCATTAGTGGTTCATTGCATATGCAGACTTCATTATTCTAACAATATGCAATATCTCATTTATGCACAAGCATTTCCATATGCACTATGCAATGTTTGTTAAGGTGCCATCTAGTGCATATACATCTATGTAATCCCTTACATTGTTAACATTTTTATGCCATATGAAAATTTCATAATTATAAGTATGATAACAAATAGGGTTTAAAGAATCCTTCCCTTTTCGATCCCTCATTGTAACATGGAATTCCTCTTCCATCTCATGCAATTGTAAGAATTGCCCATATTGACAACAAAATTTGTTTGTCAAAACAGCCGCTGGCACTTTTATGCACTAAATATCTATGATATATGTAGACCTCATTCAAACTTTGGTCATGCATCATTGTTCCCTGCTGGACAAGCTTTCCAATGCCTGTCTTCATGCTCCATTCTGACATCAGGTGTGGAAACTGCATCTCTTAAAAAATGACAACTTTCACTCCAATTCTGCACATTTTACACAGTTGCATTTTGGTCCAGAATGCCAACTTTAGCCACCTGCAGAAGAAAATATATGAGGAATCACAAAAACTTATCTATCGGGAAAGTTTAGTCCATATAGCAAGAAACACTCAGTAATTTACGGATTTCAATTCCGATGCACCATTCATCTTCTATGAATTTCTGGGTTTTACTACTCACTTTTCACATTTTTCCAAAATTCAACATTTTTGGCCAAAAATGGCTATCTCCCAAACGGTGCATTTAGGGGAAATCTTCGTCTAACGAAAACTGTCCATCTTAATGAGAATATTAAATGTCTAGTTCAGTAAAATTTTTGATTCCAACATCTAGGGTCACTTTTACTGCCCACAAGCTATTCAAAATCCCGAAAAAGTGGCCTGGAACAGTGCTTTTTGGCCTTCTTTCTCACCCCGACTTCACATCCCTTGGATTTTGGCTCCAAGATTCTAAACTTAACACTATGCCTGCTTCATGACCACGCCTGATCAATTTCAACTCAAATCGACGTTCTGTTAAGCCTCGGGACTCCGTCCTTCAAAAGTCACTATTATCCATTTTCTATCAAATCGGAGTGTAATGGGCATGGGGTCTTCAGTGGTTCTTTCATGGCCCTCGTCAATGGCCTTCAAGCCCCATAGGAATCATTCCATTCTGAGCCCGGATGTTCCTTCTATCCAAAAATCAAGTTTTGGTCACTTGTTTTTTTTTCACAAAACTTCCCGCCATTGCGGGGCGGTTCACCGAATGCTTCCGCAATTGCAGAGCGATTCGGCGAATGCTCCCGCAGTTGCGGAGCCATTCGGCGAATGCTCCCACAGTTGCGGAGCCATTCGCGGAATGCTTCCATTGCGGATCGATTCGGCAAATGCTCCCGCAGTTGTGGAGCCATTCGGCGAATGCTCCCGCAGTTGCAGAGCCATTCAGGGAATGCTTCCATTGCGGAGTGATTCGGCGAGTGATTCGGAGACTTTGCTGAACTCTTCCACGATTTTGGAACCATTCACGGAATCCTTCCGCAGTTTCGGAAGACATTCCTGAACTCTTCCGCGTTGCGGAACCGTTCGCGGAATCCTTCCGCAGTTTCAGAAGACATTCCCGAACTCTTTCGTGTTGCGGAACTATTCACGAAATCCTTCCACAGTTTCGGAAGACATTCCCGAACTCTTTCGTGTTGTGGAACCGTTCGCGGAATCCTTCTGCAGAAATCATAGAAACTTAGAAAAATTTTGAAATTGAAAATTTTTGAAATTTTTCTTAACTATCAGTGCTGAGCAGGAAGCATACTTACCTCTGCACCTATGATAGGTAGCCCCATAAAGGCCCAATGCTGCAACCAGCAGCTCTGATACCAACTGTCACGTACCCACCCATTTAACCAATGCAAGGCAGGGTACATGATGTAAAATTCAGGGCTTTCCCATGATCTCAGCCCATTAGTTAGATTGATATAAATAAATTATGAACGTGCAGATGTAAAACAAATCAATTATGATGCACAACGGAATTAAAACATCCACACACATTACTCATGCATACAACATATCAACAGTTATTGAATTAATATAGTGCATAAGTAAATATAGAGACATAAAACACCTATCTTCATTTTGCAACTGCCCCAAGCAACTAGCTATGTCGCTGCAATGTTCCACCCAACCATAGGCTCTTCGACAGCTTATACTGAGTCCGTCCAAAGGCCACCCCCGAGCTGGGCATGATTCCTTCAAGGAAAAGGGGACATTCACTCTCTCAATACCAATCAAACATTCCATCTGAGCCAATCCAGTCCATAGCTGGGTTTATCAGGCTACAATTGAACCCTGAATTATCGCACTCAAGCTCAAGCCCAAGCCATGGATATCCATACCCATACCCAACATACTCTTCTCTCACACAGTAAGCACAAACAGGGGGTAGGGATACACATTTTAGACAGTGGGACTTACAAATAAGATGGCCATGGGTTTTCCCAAAAATGTTCCCAACCAAAAACGGATTGTGGGATGGGAAAACAACCACAGGGGGAAAAACGATTTCTTCCCCAAATATCCCAGCCCAAAACGGTCTCTATTGAACCCCCATTCGATTTCCCTTCTTCCTCACTGGTATACAACATAGAAAACGCCCTTCTCTACTAGTAAAATGAAGAAAACGCTGCAACATGCCTGGAAAACGCCCAGGTAGCTCTAAACTCGTGAGGGAGGAAGAATGATGGTTGCATCCTAGCTTGGGAGAGAAATTCATGGCTCTTTTCTTGCCCAAGGAGACAAACACGTTTTTCCATAAAGGGTGGCTTGCCCATACCCGAATTTGGACAGCCATACCTCTCCATTCCCAAGGCATTAACTACCTCAACCAACTCTTGGGGGAAATCAATGGTTGGGTACAAAAGTCAACATGGGTAGTTGAGGGTTTGATGGGTTCTCTCATTGACACTTGGTTTGAACTGATTGACTCAAGGGTTTGAATGTTTTCCCTCCCAATTCCTTGTGAAATCATGCCCCCATCTCTTTGTTGCATTGCATAGCTAGTTGTGGCGATTTTTATTATAATGCATATTACATGATATTTGAATTTCCAATGTGCATTGCTAGCACACAAATCATATGCATCACTAAATCGATGGCGGGGCCTTGGCATTGAGCTCCTCACCATGATTTCAGAACAATATTACATCATTTATAATGTTAATGCCATGGGGTCAACTGCGGACATTACATCATTCATTATTCATCATTCGATATGGTAACTGTAAGCAAAGGGAGACATACTTTTGGATTGGCTTATCCATCCGTCCTCTCCCCAAACATTATCATAAATAGTTAATGTATGTAGCCCAAAATCAGACAGGCATCGCAAAAGGTTACCATACCCCAAGCAACATATATCTATATACAACAATATTTATATTCTATGCACAGAAGGTTTACCATAACCAAACCAACATATATCTATATACACCAATATTTATATCATATGCACAGAAGGAGAATAATACTTTGGGATCGGGCTTGTCCACCCGTCCTCTCCTTATTGCTTATCAAAATAGTTAATGCAAGTAGTAACCAAACCATCGATCAACGCAAAGTCATCGTATTATACATTATATGCAGATGGAGAAGCAAGCTTTGGGATCGAGCTTTCTTAGCCATCCCATCCCCGTTACTGGTCAGAAACAGTACAACCAGTAATAATCAAATACCATTTAAAAACATGCAACCAACGTATTAGAATTATACACAGATGGAGAATTAGGATTTTGGGATTGGGATTTCTCAGTCATCCCATTCCCATTACTGGTCAGAACATTACAATAGGTGAAATCGATGAAGAAACATACCGTTCTCAACATGCAGCAAGCATATTAGAATTATACACATATGAAGAAGTGGGAGTTTGGGATTGGGCTTTCTTAGTCGTCCCATCCCCATTACTGGTCAAAAACATTACAATAGGTAATAATCGAACAAGAAACATATCATTCTCAACATTCAGCAAGCATATTAGAATTGTACGCTGAAGGAGAAGCAGGACTTTGGGATCGGGGTTTCTCAGTCGTCCTATCCCCATTACTTGTCAGAAACATTACAACTAGCAATAATCAAACATGAAATCAAATACCATTTAACAACATGAAGCCAACGTATTAGAATTTATATGCAGATGGAGATGAAGGTTTTGGGATCAGGATTTCTCAGCCATCCCATCCCCAAGCTCTACGTAGTAAATAAAATTAACAAAAGGAATATATATGTAAAACATAAAACATTCCAGAGGTTAACGAAATCGCCCCCTTTCTTAGAGATGCCACCACGCATAAAAACATTTCAAAAACTTAAGCTCTCCTTGGAGAGTCCAACAAAACCGTGAGGGAAATCCCCCCTTTTACATTTTTTCCCTCTTCCTAGCTTCCAGTAGATTGTGGGATGAATGGCAGATCGTGGGATGATTGCCGATCATGGGATGATATCCGTAATGTTCTAAAATCCCATATTTTAAGAAGATTGTGGGGTCTAGGTGTTATGCCCCTAGTGTCAAGTTTCAAGTGAATCATGGCATGAAGGGAGCATGTTATCAATGGTTAAATAACCATAAGTCAGGGTAACATATTTATTAAAATACAACTCTATTTACTTTATGTATTCCTTTAACTATTTTCTTTTTGATAGGGTTTTTGTGTGCCTAGTCCTCTTTTTATAATAAGGCCTTTCTCTTTTACATAAGTCCATCGCATAAATAAAATCTAGGATAAAAACTGTGATTAATTAATAATACTTAGTATATATAGGTTATAGAAGCTTAGTACTTGCTTTTGGAATACTAAAATATATGCGTAGGACTAACCCTAAATTTTTAGGATAACACCTAAAATATTTTATTCCAACGAGTGAACATTTTTTGTTCCGCTCTCTTCTCGTGCCCCAGGATATAAGATGAAACATGTCATCAATTCAAGGCTTCCCGGCCCTTCACCTCTCCCCGCCCTAGTTGATTCATCCCCTCATCATTAGGTTGCATCATGACCTTAGTCTCCTAAGTCTTGCATTCAAATTACAATTTAAGAAATTAAACTACATAACTTATAATGTTTACTTATGGGGCCTTTTCCTTGAGCTCCTCAGCAAAAACAAGTACAATTTACATTTACATTTAAAAAATAATAAGGGTATAAATGAGGGATGTTAAATCCTTCCTCCCTTAAGAATAACACTGTCCTAACTATTCATGCTTTTCAACAATTTGTCTTCCACTCTTGGGTTCCTTTGCATCATTAATTTGTTATGTTGTGCTCGCTTCGTTATCTCTGTTTGATATTCTTAATTATATTCAAACTTTCATGATTCCTGCAAGTTGCTATCGCTCATAACCTACACTTTCGTGCAACAAATTTGTGTCTTCCCAAATTGTTCCGTAAAACATATCATTTAAAACTCAAAATAAATGAACATATCAAAATCGTCACATTGTTAGTCATGCTTTGATATTCGAGAGCCTATCAGCTCAACATCAATCCAAACACATAATAAATCTAGTAATCTTGATGCTCCAGAGTCCTTCGCCTCAACATCAATAATAAATTAGTCCATGTGCTCTAGGGCTTATTCCCAACACATATAAAATTAATCTATGTTCTCTAGAGCATATGCTCAACACATAATAAAGTAGTCCATGTGCCCCAGGGATTATGCCCAACACATATAAAAGTAATCTATGTGCTCCAAAGCTTACACTCAACACATGATAAAGTCGTCCATGTGATCCAGGGCTTATGCCCAACACATATAAAGTAATCCATGTGCTCCAGAGCTTATGCTCAACAAATAATAAAGTAGTCCATGTGCTACATGGATTATGCCCAACACATATAAAAGTAATATATGTTCTCCAGAGCTTACACTAAACACATAATAAAGTAGTCCATGTTCTCTAGGGCTTATTCACAAAATAATAAAACTAATCTATGTTCTCCAGAGCTTACGCTCAACACATAATAAAGTAGTCCATGTACTCCATGGATTATGCCCAACACATATAAAAGTAATCTATGTGTTCCAAATCTCAGGCTCAACACATAATAAAGTAGTCCTTTTGCTCCAAGGCTTATGCCCAACACAGATAAAAGTAATCTATGTCCTCCAGAGCTTACGCTCAACACATAATAAAGTAGTCCATGTGCTCCAGGGATTATGCCCAACATATCTAATTTTTTAATTTGTTTTTTAGGTCCTTTTGTTTAGACATATGTCTTTCTTATTCAATTGCTTATTTCATTTAATGGTTAACTCTCCAATAAAGATTTTTGTTTATTATAGGGAAATTTCCTTAAAAATTCCAAGAGCTTTATAATCCAGGGTGTCCCCCGTGATTAGCTCAAAAGGCTTTATAACTCTTTTCTCATTTTAATTTCATTGTTCTTTATTGCAGGTTTCATAAATTCAAGATATTTCTTATTTCAAGGTCTTATTGAAGGTGCCTTAACAACCCCTTACTTGCAATAACCTCAAAGTACTATCAGTCACCACAACATGCAACATAATATCATCGGTTTGACAAACAGTAGGTTCACCTATTTACTTATCAATTATTACTCATGCTTTGAATATATGATCTCTACATGAATCTTTGATCTTTATTCATACTCTTACAATATGCTTACAATACTTTATGCATAATATGTATCATGCTCCTTTTCTTTCAACAAGTCTCGTAGATATTGACAATCTGTCAAAATCACTTGTTGGTACAACGTTTCATGACATAGTCAAAATTTGTAAGAAATCATTTCCAAAACATAATAAGCTGTTAAAAAATCTTCATTCACACTCGATTAGATTCAACTCTATTATCCATACACGATGAAATAAAATAAACATTCTTAGTTTGATTATTATTTTCATCAATCATACCTTATGACCATAAGTTGCAATGTTAGAACATAGCATTTATTGCTCTCTTCTCATTAAATTTGGTTTCTTATGAGGTATAATAGCTCCTCCCCTTGATAATTTTACAACCTCTTCAACAATTCCAATGGTCATCTTATTCACCACTCAACTGTTTTCAACTTGTGTCTATATAAATTTACAAGACTATTGCAAAACAATTTATGTATATATATATATATATCTATATATATCAAGAAAATTCTAATTTTTTTTTACATTTCTTCCTGAATGTATCAAGAGTAAAATTATAACCCAACATGATATTCAGTTTGTCAATATAATACATAATACTAAAACAAAAAGAAAGCATTACTCGTATGCTTACAGTTTTAATCCACAAATTTTGTTGGTCAAGGTAATAACGTACCTCGACATAAATTTCCACATCTTCATCTATTATACGAGGAAGATGGAGTGTAATATTTTTCCTTGATCTTGATACAAACAGTCAATACATTAGTCATCATGGTTATGGAATAAATATAATCATAGGTAAGCACGTCAAGGATGAACTTTTCCCTTCATATAATAAATATGAAAAGGAATTCAACTGTCAACATAAAGTCATTGTTTAAATTCCCTTATCCATAACCCATATCAAAACAATTTACTTCTATATGAGATGTTCATTGGCTTTAGGATAGCAAAACTTTAACACGCATCTTTAAAGTTATTTTAATAACTCCGTGATTGTATCTATATTCTTTATCCATTAGATCATACAATATTAATACGAGAATGTTACTCCTTCAGCACTATATTAAGTACAGACTTCTAAGTACAATAAAGAATGAAACATCAATGTAATATTTAAACTTCATTGTAATATCCCTTCCAAGAATGGGATTAGTATACTACTATCAACATTATTGAATCATAATAATTCAAAAGCTGATTGACATTATTACTTTACTTTGATAATTAACTTTCTATATCTTCAATGGAATCTGATTTCTATAACAGTTCATTAAACCAAATATACTACTCATCTTTTATTCAACCGAAAATAAATACTCAACTTTTTGTAGGATCGACCACACACACCATCATTACACTTTTCTTATGGACTACAGTATCTTATCCTATGACAAATATGCAATATTTCGTATAATGTCAATTCGACATAGCTATTCTACTAAGCCTATTAAACACATCTTATCTTATATGTTCATAAAATAAAAAAATTATTATAATCCTATACATCTTAGTCTACCATAATTCTAAAGCAATATATACACTTCTTGCGGAATATGCTTTTAACTTGAATTTCATTTGTCAATTTAAAAACATAATGATTCAGATATAGAACATAATGGAACTACTTTGTTGTAAATCACAAATGACTTGTCATAGTATTCAATATATCTTATTGGTTACCTCTTGCAGAACTTTGAAGATGAATTTTTTCCTTCGTTTATTTATCCATACAAGTAGGGTCCTTCATTAGTTCAGCCGCCTTATATTCTCTTATGTCATGCTAAGCCCAAATAGGCCTAAGTGCTGCAACTTCAGCTCTGATACCATTTGTAACATACCCAAAGTTCCAAGTTAGCATTTTAGTGAATTTAAGAATTTTTCACGGTGATCACTTAACTCCCTTTCATACCACTTACAAATGAAAAGTACTATTCTTAGTACACTACACATATTTCATTTATGTGGATTCCATCTTAATTATAACCTTAAATAGGATTAATTTAATTATGTGAGGCTCTCTTTATAAAAGGGATGTATGTATACATATATACCCATATAATTGACTTCATGAGGATAAGCGATGAGTTAAGATAATTAACTTTAACTCTCACTTCTGTATTTCATAGGTCCCCTACATTCTTTTGCTTGGACCTTAGTATTATAATGTCTCTATACACTATTCTATGTCACCACCCACTTTAATGAACCTTCATGTAACTATTTCTCAAGAAACTGGTGGAATACAATTTTTCTAACCTCACAGTGTAATCTTATAAAAGTGAATCACTCCTTATAACGTTTACCAATAGTAACTAAAGAAAGTGACTATCACCTTATAATAGAATAATTAAGAAGAATAAATGCACTTCCTTTCTGATGTGCATTTGTCATGCATTATCTAACTATACATAGAAATCTCTATTAGAAGAGGTAATAAACCCTACCAAGGGTCTACTCATTACTTTATAAGTATCATATGCATTATAAACAAGTATCATTAACCCTTGAAGAGATCTACTTTTACAAAACCATACATTAATACGAAAGCAGGTTGTTATTTGGAAATTAATAACGGTAAGGATCTCCACAACTTTATAATGGAATTCGCTTGTGTTAAGGACCATAAGAACGCCATCCTTTCAACAACATAATGACGATTAGTTATCAATGAAATAATATTCAAGCATCTCAGTTACATCCATAATCATTCATGACGATCAACCAATACTTTTATAGACCTTGCTACTCAAACATCAAAATTTACACATTTGATATAAAATAACGTTTGAATGTTAAAAAGAACTTAATAGATGAAACACATAGTTCAAACACAAGAGCACCATAATTATAGATATGCCAAGTTCAAAACATCTCTTATTTTGTAACAAGTTAACTATAACAATAATTACAAAACTTGGGAGACAAAGGACATGACTGCAATTTTCCTCCCTACCATTGGCTCTCTGTCCGACATATGTTTTCTACCGAGAGATCACCCCTGAGCTAAAAAATGAATCCACTAGAGGTAAGAAAATGAGGCTCTAAATTTAATTTTTTCTTGGTGACACATTTCTAATTATTCATAATAACCCATACCTTGACATGTTTACTTTATAAGGTATTTAATTAATAGACCTGAGCCAACTAAGATTTCCAATTCTTTAGATTTACTGTAGGCTTCCTATATCCGAACTATGGATCTCTAATTTTATTATTTTAATTCCTATAACATAATCTCATTCATTATTCATCATTCGAGATGGTAAATGTAAGAAGAGGGAGACATACTTTGGGATCGGGCTTATCCAGCCATCCTATCCCCAACGCTTATGAGAAATAATTAATGTATGTAGCCTGAAATCATACAGGCATCACAAAAGGTTACCATACCTGAACCAACATATATCTATATACAGCAATATTTATATTCTATGCACAGAAGGTTTACCATAACCGAACCAACATATATCTATGTACGCCAATATTTATAACCTATGTGCAGAAGGAGAATAATACTTTGGCATCATGCTTATCTAGCCATCCTCTCCTTATTTCTTATCAAAATAGTTAATGCAAGTAGTAACCAAACCATCAATAAAAACAAATCTAGTGTATTGTACATTATACGCAAATGGAGAAGCAGGTTTTGGGATCCGTCTTTCTCAGTCATCCCATCCCCATTACTTGTCAGAAATAGTACAACCGGTAATAATCAAACAAGAAATCAAATATTGTTTAACAACATGCTTACAATGTATTAGAATTATATGCAGATGGAGAAGTAGGAGTTTGGGATCGGGATTTCTCAGTCGTCCCATCCCCATTACTGGGAAGAACATTACAATAGGTAATAATTGATGAAGAAGCATACCATTATCAACATGCAACAAGCGTATTAGAATTATATGCATATGCAGAAGTGGGAGTTTGGGATCGGGCTTTCTCAGCCGTCCCATCCCCATTACTAGTCAGAAACATTACAACAACTAATAATCGAACAAGAAACATACCATTCTCAACATGTAGCTAGCATATTAGAATTATACGTAGATGGGGAAGTAGGAGTTTGGGATCGGGATTTCTTAGCCATCCCATCCCCATTACTGGTCAGAAACATTACACTCAGTAATAATCAAACAAGAAATCAAATACCATTTAACAACATGAATCCATCGTATTAGAAGTTATACGTAGATGGAGATGTAGGTTTTGGGATTGGGATTTCTCAATTGTCCCATCCCCAATCTCTATGCAGTAAATAAAATTAACAAAAGGAATATATATATATATATGTAAAGCATAAAATATTCCATAGGTTAATGAAATCGCATGCTTTCTCAGAGCTGCCACCATGCATAAGAACATTTTGAAAGCTTAATCTCTGCTTGGAGAGTCCACCAAAACCATGAGGGAAATCCCCCCTTTTGCGGTCTGTCCCTCTTCCTAGCTTCCAACAGATCGTGGGATGAATGGCATATTGTGGGATGATTGTCGATCATTGGATGAATGACAGATTGTGGGATGATCCCCATGATGTTATAAAATCCCATATTTTAAGAAGATTGTGGGGGTATGGGTGGTATTCCCTTAGTGCCGAGTTTCAAGGGAATCGTGGCATAAGGGAGTGCATTATCGATGGTTAAATAACCATAAGTCAGGGTAGCATTTTATTAAAAGATAACTCTGTTATATGTGAGTGCTTTATTAATGGTTAATAACCATAAGTGAGGGTAACATATTTATTAAATGACAACTCTATTTACATTATGTATTCCATTAACTATTTTCTTTTTGATAGGGTTATTGTGTTCCTACTCCTCTTTTTATAATAAGGCCTGTATCTTTTACATAAGGCCATTGCTTAAATAACATCTAGGATAAACTCTATGATTAATTAATAATACATGTCCTCCTAAGTCATTCAGAACCACTGATTAGGACCAACTCAAAATGCCTTTCTGTGATGATCCCAGTCTCTGACCAACTAGGTGAGGAATGTATTGTTCCCCTTGAGTGATGTCGCCTCGGCATAATATTTGAGGATGATACCAACTCTCAAGACATCCCTTGTTTTAGGAGTAATGGGATGGGGGTATAAATATCTCTCCCTATCCCTAACTTCCCACTCTCTCCTAAAGATGCACTGATGAACTTGTGCTTCTTCATGTTGTCTAGCCTCGTGGCACTAATGTCTATGTTTCACATATAACATCAATCAAAATCATTATCTCTACTAAAATAAAATACCAAAAGTTCTGCAAAAAAATGACACATGGAACTCTAGTATAATACTAATGCACTGACATCAATGTGCATTCATCTGTTATGCACTGTCCACAGTGCATTTGAATATGTCAAACACATCACTAAGGGATTTCTATAAATTATAAAAATCCTATTATCAAGATAGTGCATCAAACTACAAATGTACCAGAGTGTTTGTAATATTTTGTTTTCGGTGCACCTACTGCACATCTATGCACCAAACAACGATGCATAGATGTGAACTAGAAGCACCAATGAATTATGATTTTTAAGAAAAATAATTTTTTATTTTATTTTCAAGAGTCGGTGCATCTATATCAAGTAAATGCCTCGAGATTGGTGCACTTATCTGAAAAAAATACCATGGTTCATTTAAATTTATTAAAAGTAGAGAATGTGATCATGGTGCCCTTAATTCAGGTCATATCACGAAACAGCAGTGCATTGACATGCACCACAAGCACCGTTGAATTCTATTTTTTTACCCAATGGAAATTATTAAAGTGTAGGAGTCATTTCCTTACTATTATGTCAATGCACCATAACCGATGTGTTCACTTAAACTAGAAGCACCATTATTTATGATATTTAATGCTTGATAGTGATTGTGTCCAAGGTGTGCCTTGTTCATGTCACCATTGTTTATGTTATTTATGGTTGATATGGAATGTGTCCATCATGCATCAATGGCACATTCGAGCATCGCATACCAGTGAGATAACATGCACTAGGAGCATCGTTTTTTTATATTATTATATGGTTGGTGGGGAATGTGCCCACGTTATGCCTACTACAAGTTAGAGCACTAATAGTTGGTGCGTTGACATGCACTAGCATTGTTGTTTATGATATTTATGGTTATTAGGGAATGTATCCACAGCACACGTACTACACGTCAGAGCACCAATAACCGATGCATTGCGTGCACTAGGAGCATCATTATTTATGTTATTTTATGGTCGATAGGGAATGTGTCCTATTGGTTTTGGAACCTGATATCCTTATTCAAAGGTCATGTTTTAGCTATGTATGGATCCCAACCCCTAAAGGGTATTTGAGGGAAGCGCCCCTGTAGCGAAATTTTTGGAAAAATGCCTTGTAAAATGTTGTAATTTCATAGTCATGACTTGATCAATAATGTGTGATTTATGTGCCCATGGTATTGGGTGTCCCATAGTGTTTTACCATGGTAATCCCTCTCTAAAAGGAAGACATTGCAATACGGTTGTGTATTGTAGCATTGTAAAGATCTCTATGATTGTGTGAGACAGAATGTGAGAGAGTGAAGAGGAAGTTGTAGCAGATGTGGTGCAGGTTGTATCCCTTCATTTTTCGGATGGTATAATAATAAGGATTGACAATTTCTATGTTGAAGTAGCCCATCTTGGGTGAACCATGTTATATTGGTGTGCCTCTTGTAATGTGTTTTATGCGATTTATATTTGCATCTTGTTTATTGTTATTGCTCTGCAATCCTGGTTTTCTAATAGAAGTATTGTAGTTGTATAGATATTTTATGGCACTTTACTATTACATCAACTTGTTGACAATTAACAACCATAACAACAAGATCCTTCATAGGGTATACAAAATGGTTCAACTATTTTTCATGATTGATATCCAAAAAATTATTTGTACTTATTGAATCTATGACGATATTGGTACTTTTATTTTGAGCTACCATTGAGTTTTAATGCATTTGGTTCCATTGTTCCTATAATAATTATTGTAAATGATACCATTTGTTTTTCACATTGAATGTTCTGTTAAATTCCATTGTTCCTTGAATGAAGTGGAGTATATCTTATTATATATTGTTGCACTTCTTCATCCCAAGTCTACTTAGTGCATGTGACTGTTGCAAATGATACCTTTGGTGATTTTGCATCATCGTCAGAGTCTAAAATGAATTCATCAATGGAAACCTCTAGTTCCTTCCCATTTATAATAATGAAATGATATAACTGATTGTATGCATATTTATTTCATAGAACCCACTCCCTTAATGCACTTATGGTAATGTTCTTCCATTTTATTGTTGCATTGTTAGAGTTTCTACTAAGGATATCTCGCTATATTTCTATTGATACCACTATTATTTTGGGTTGTTTCATTTATGTACTAGTTTCCACATGCCTTCATAGCATTTTCATATGCCCTCCTTCCACCATGAATAATCATGTTCAAATCTTAATAATGAACACCTTTCAAATTTGGATTCCATACCTTTTTCCTTAAGCCTCTATTTTGCCATGGATGAAATGTTATGAATTTTTGTCTCTTTCTTTATGTGTTTCCTTAGCTTTAACACATATGACTGGATTAGTTGATTTTCTAAAAGCCCATGTATTGTCATGTACAGTGCTTCCCATTGATGCATGAATTCATCCACATTAGCATTTTTTGTAATTTGGTGACATTTGAGAAAATATTGTCCTTGAAAATATTTTGAAATATTTATTTAAAATTATGTTTAAATTTTTCATATTTAGATGAAAAGATTAACTGTTTCCACAACATGTACCAATTTTATATGTTTCCCTCTACATGAATGTAAGTGTGCTTCACTTTTTCTTCATCTTTCTAAATATTGTATAGGTCAAAGCAATCATATACTTTGTTAAACAAATACACACAACACTTTTCATCCCCATCCATTTTTTATAACTCTAGTTTGGACATGAATGGACGCAAATATTTGTGAATTAAGTAGGATGGTTTTTTGTTGTTGGGGAATGATTGGTAATTCATTCATGGGTTTTCTTGGTAGTGAATTGTTTGTATTTGAATTTGGTGGTTTAATGTTGGGAATGTCTGAGGAGTTTTAATTTTTCTTTAACTGCAACCTTGGTTTCTTTGATGTCCTTCTAAATTTTTGTTGTTAATTCTTGTTTTGATGTATCATGGATTTGTTTAATTTCCTCTTTCATACTATCATGAGTCTATACTATTGCTACCTTCATTTTTTCTTCCCGTTCACTAACTTGCTTCGCTTCGTTATTTTCTACAACTTTGTGTGTAGATTTTAAATATATTTTTGTTTTAAGAAAAAATATTTCTTTTTATTTTTTATTTATTTTTAATGCTACATATATCATATTTCTAAAATGGATATGTGTTTTATTTATAGTGTAAGTTTTTATTTCCTCAAAACCCATAAAAGTGGTATTAAGCTTGACCTCATAATTTCAAGGATTCAATGACTTTGCATTAGTGGGGTGTGAATAGTGGCACAATAACCAATTGTTAGTCACAATTATAAATTTTTTTAACAAATTTCATCATTTAGAGACTATTAGTGTGAAGATATACATTACATTGTAGAAGAAAACTAGCAAAGCAAGGCTAGAAAAAAGTGATTTTTCTAAGTTATACCAATTTTAAAAAAAGGATTATATATTAACTTTCATCTTTCTACAACATATTATAATTTGTTGTGCATGTAATTGTAATAATTTATCCTAGTAATCATATTAAATTTTTTGAGATTTCCATTGAAATGAATTTGTCATGAGAGGGAATCATTAACTTGCACTATTAATTTTGCATCTTAATTTAAGATGGATCTAGGGATGTTAATTTCTTTATTTCAAGTGGACATCTATGTTTTTAATTTTTTATCACATTAAGTTACATAATATTAAAACATTCACATACTAAGTCGTAAAGCACCTCCTTACTCAATGCCATAAAACTCTATCAATATTTAAGTAATTCACATGGTCATCAACAACCACATAGAAAATATAACACTACTATATACTTGATGATTTTTCTTATGATATTATCCACATTCTACAATTTACATATTTTATAATTCCTTCCTATAGGAATTATAGAGATTTATTATGGTACCTCTTCATTTTATTATTGAATGCCTTTGGTTTACTCCTTGGAATTATTAAATTAATTTTGAAAAATAATGTGTTTGTGATAACCTTTTATTATAATAAAAAAATTCGAAAACTATTGAGCACTTTGATAATAACAAAAATGTATTGATTTACATGTTGTTACTATGTGCATACAGTCTATGTCATGTTTCCCATTCACAATTATCTACGAGAATTACACAAGTTTATTATTTAACTATCATTCCACATGCTAAACACACATTTAAAATGCATACAGTCATTTAAACATTCATATATAACATACATCCATTTGCTCACTCATTTATATGATCATTACACATAAACATAAAAAATCAGAATACTTATCTTAAATTTTCAATAAAAGATTCGAAAACTATTAAAAGCTTTGATAATAACAAAAATGTATTGTTAACAGCTTATTGTATTGATTAAATTAATACATTAATCTTTCAACAACATATTGTGAAAACCATCTAATACATAGATATAATGCAATTTAGTAATTTAAATGATAAAAGAGTTCAAATTAAACTTGCTATTTCAAGTAGTTTAATTAAATTATTAAAATAATAGCATATTTATTTAACTTGTGGTCACCATGAAATAAATTTTCAGAGTATATTTGTCTCATTATTTCAAAATGTAAAATATAAATATTTATCAATATAATTAAAACGAAATAATAAAATCATTTTACACTAAAATATTTAAAAATATAAAATATAAAATAAATATATGATTTAATGGTCCATAAAATATAGAATGAAATATAGAATAGCAAGTGAATAGATAATAGATATATAATTAAGACAGTTGTTATATTAGATTATAGATTCTAAAATCAATTAAAAAAACTTAAAAAATATACAATTTAATTAAATTTATAAAAAATATTCAATTCAATTAAAAATATAATAATTTTAAAATATTTTATATACGTTAAAAATATGTAGAAGTCCTAACAACCAAATTTTGTAAGAAAAAAAAGAATACAAAGGTACCCTAGACATTAAAACTCTTTAAAAAGTCCGCAATCTGTAAATACTTGTATAAAATCGAAATTAACATATGTAGAAGTCCTAACAACCAAATTTTGTAAGAAACATAAGCATACAAAGTTACCTTAGACATTAAAACTCTTTAAAACGTTGGCAATCACTGATACTTGTATAGAATAATCATTACAAATAAATTACATGGAACCATGTGATAATATAAAATGTAAAAAAAAAATTAATAATATCCACATTCCAGAAAGAATTGTATAATTAATATATAATCAACACAAGGAATTTGTGTTTAAATCGTCTTAACTTAATGTTTGCAAAGAAGATAAACATCAAGTTGTATTCCAGTTAATGACACCAAAACTGGAACTCGATTAATGCTGAAATCTTATATCCTTTAATTCTTTTAGAAATCTTTACAAATATGTAAGAATAGAAATTAAGCAAAATATACTGATCAAATCTTATATCCTCTAATTCTTTAAGAAATCTCTGCAAATATGTACATTTTCTGAGGGAGAAGCAATCTCAACCGCCGTCAATTAGGTCTTCAGATCTAACCATGGCCAACCTAGGCCAAAATTTAGATACAATGCCTACTGACTACTGTCAAATCGCTCACTCCTCTTCCTTGAAATTAAGTCCGGGCAGAATCGACGCTTGGTCAGAAGCCGCTGAATTGATACCCAACCGGTTCCAC
The DNA here is from genome assembly GCA_027924585.1 of Larix kaempferi. Taxonomy (NCBI): domain Eukaryota; kingdom Viridiplantae; phylum Streptophyta; class Pinopsida; order Pinales; family Pinaceae; genus Larix; species Larix kaempferi. The sequence continues at coordinate 6,595,191 of BSBM01000991.1, read as the reverse complement.
TACCATGCATCCTGATAGTTCTCAAAGCCAGGAAAATTCAATCAGGTTTCATCTTTGAAGATGGGAAATGTTACACAGAATATGACTCTAGTATGTACAGTCTATCGCCTTTTGGAAACGGAAATCAATTATTTCATCCAGCTTCAAATTTGCAGGTGCCGCGTGATCCTTTTTACCAATGATGGATGCCAGATACTGGAAAGCAACTTCATTACATGGAAGGGTGAGTCCCATCTGGTGACCAAACCCATATACCTCTTCGGCTTTCTCTAACAATGCCCGGAACAGATAATGGTTGAAATAAGTGGCAGGAATGATAAATCTACTTCGTTCTTTTCCAACATACACTGCACAGTATCCCTTGGGAACATCTGTAGGCAGAGCGCTGCATGATCTGCCCATGGCCTCGTCTTCCATGACGAAGTACTGAGTCCTCTTTGCAGAAAGGGCATATCGAATCGACTTATAGCCCTTTGCAAACTTGCAAAACGCCCTCATTATCTTCTTCGAAAGAAGAACTTGAGGATTTCTCAATCTTCTCGCCATTTCCGTTGATTAGACGAAATTGGATGACAGAAAACAAACTAAAAACTCTTGCTTATAACCAGGTACTAATGGGAAGGTTGCAGAAGACTTGATGTGAAAAGAGTACATATGTTTGGTATATATAACAAGGGAAGGTTAGCATCCACCCCGAAGAGCCAGAGCTTTCATGTCAAGAGATGGTAATGGTGGATAACAATGTGGTCCACTGTTTTTTTTATGGACCATATACAAGATACTTCGAGACGGAATTTCAGACCCACCTGCTATCAGAAGCCACTAATCAGCATGAGCATGCAGCTGGAAATGTCGGGGTACCTTCAGACCAATATGGATGAGTTTTGTTTTCAAGACCCCGTCTCTTTCTCATCACCCAATCGACTGTGATGGTTATTATCGATTTCTGTAGATAGAATCTAATCATCTCACACACGACATCAGAACCGATTTTCTAAGGCGTATTACGGCCGTATGACATCAGAACCGATTTTCTGAGTAGTGCGGCCGTATGCAGTACGATTAGTGTATTTTTTCATTTGTTGATTTTGAATGGCCGTCGGCCGTGGCCCGCTGTAATTGTAATTCAGTATAGAAATGTTTTTCTCCGAGTGAATTCCTTTGTTGATGGCCTTTGTCCGCCGACAGAATTTCACGTAATGAATGCAATCATGGCAGATAATAGATGTTCACGTGTAATTTGACGTCTGTTCTGAAGTTTGTTGGATTTATTTCAAGACTGCCGACACAATAATCGCGCGTCGTTTGCTTTAGGCGAGACCAGTTATTCTTTCATCCTATTCAAATTCAGACACAGCTTGCTCACCGGTTGTGAGTACTAGTTTGACCCTTGGGTCATATAGAGTGCTTCTAGTTCTAACTGTGGTGTGGAGCTCTGTAGATATTTTGAAATGGTAAATACGTTCTGTACATCGTAAAATTCCAGCCATGTTTCTAGGTGTGGTGTGGAGCTCTCTAGATCGAATTTTCTAGGTGTCGTGTATCTTATCAACTAAGGTAGGGAGTAAAGAGGAGGTAGCTTGTTACATCATATAAGAAGATTTAAGAGATTGTTGAATTAAATATATAAATAAAAAAACAAAATTGATTTTATTATATTAAATATATGATATGGATGACAACATTTTCAGTCATGGTATTAGCACCTAGTTTTTTGCAGCATAAGTATAAAGGTGAAATAGAGGCGTATCTCGAAAATTTCCTTGAAGAAAGCCTAAATCCCCTTTACTTTTCATGACCAGGTGCTAAGGTAGGAGGAAAGTTGATTCGGGATGTTAAATACAAGGAAGAGCAAAGGCATGGCAAAAGAAAACATTAAATTGCGATCAAAAAGGAACCAAAGTTTATAGTCCGAGGCCAAATATTTCAAAGGATAGCCATCACACAGGTTCCCACAGTTGGATGGGCACAATAGGGAGATCAATGGCTATCATTGACTATTGCATAGCCAAGTTGCGCGGGGAATAGAGGCACACGTGGTCGCGAGGAGTTTTACCCCCAGACAAGTGGCAGCTGGAGGAAGTGTCGCATGATAAGGTAGGCGGTAAGTAAAAGCATTTCAGGAGCATGCGATACCGCCGAGGCATAAAGGTGGGTTACTGACCACGTGGACGACCCAGGGAAGCCGAGGAATACCCTATGGTTAGAGGTCAAAGTTCGAAAGGTATAAGTGCAATGTGACAAAAGAAACGATGTAGATTGTCCTAGGAGGATCGACGGTCCTAGATGATTGTCGCATCGAGGAGATGCACGCTAGATAGACGGAATGGTGGTTGTGATGGGAAAAGTCATTGGCGAGGTGTCAGCACCTGAGCCCATCGTGAGGACAATAAGCAGTAAGAGAAAAGGAAATACGGCGCTAAGCGATGGATGGTGGAGATTGCGACACGGGAAATGATCCAATGGCAGGAAAGGGAAAGAGGTCAAAGCAATAAAGGGGGATCATATCTAACAATCCAGATCTTTGCTCAAAAGATCAATGGAGGAGAAAGGTGGATGACCGGCAAAGAAGGATGAAGTTAAAGAAAAAGGGTTATATATATAAAGACACACACAGAGGTTGACATTTGTGTCTTGGAGCCTCTCGGGGTCGGAAGCCTCCGGGCATATGGAAGATGAAGAAAGCGACGGAGGGAGTCATTCTCAGGGCCTCTCAGTGATAGGTAGGGCCTTATATCCTCCGCTCTCAGCAAATCTAAGTCCATTTACAGCCAGAAAGAAGATTAGGGACCAGCCTCCGAAAATCTTAGGGTTAAATTTGCTCTGGGGGATAGGGTTTGAATGCACTCGATTCAGGGTTTCGGCAGTCTACGCCTGAAATTAAAGGAAGAATGGGGGTTTAAACATGTATGGGAGCTTCAGTAGCCTTTTTCCCTTTGTCGCATCTGTCAAAATTATATTTTTCTCAAGTCCGAGGGCTTGTTCCAAAGAAATTCATCATCACTACACATAGACGAGTTTTCTCCTTGGAAACCACCAAACCCTTTCGGCCGCCTGTATTAAACTTAGCACAAAAGGCTAAAGATTCCTGCCGTCAAATTAGTATGTGCGATTGGATGTTGCAAAGTTGGAGGCACTATGAGTACTAACATTGCGTTAAGGAGGCGAGCAGGTTATAGTTTGGCCGACGATGGAGGAAGTGGATTAATGGCTTGAAGTGCATATCTAGTGCCACCAAAATGATTGCAAATGCAATGGAGGCCACCTCAGTGCCATCATATACCCCGCCGTCTATCTGGAAATATTTACCGAGCATGTTTCATGTTAGCTCGAGCCTTGGGAATCATTGTTACTTGACTAGGATGCTCAGACAGGTCATCATGGCAAATGCAACCATACGTAGCTAGTGTCATCATCATGGGAGTTATGGATATGTTCCTCGCATCCCCTGTTCGAAATTGATATATGGAGAAGGTGGTGCACCCGGAAGCTTGGGTATCTTTTTAGTCAAAATCTGGTCATGGAAAAGGAGCAGGAATCCGGAGTGGTTTTTATGCCAGAACAGACATGGCCTGAGGTGGAGGAGGAACATGCTCCTTCGTCGCCTATGGTATTCGACCACGTGGAATCCAGCACTGCTAGCGAAGATGAAGAGCCCTAAGAGCGATAGGTGTACAAAATAATTCGACGTCGAGTAAAGAAAGAGACTCCTAAGGAGAAGCGGGACACCAACAGGACATAGAGATTCTCAAAGATTTTGTGATCTCCATTGAGGAAGCGACACCTCTCCCTCCGGCTGAAGAATCGCAGGCAAACGAATCTTTCAAAATATAGGACTTCTTTGATTCACAAGGCCAATTGAAAACTCAAGAGTAAGGTGGTGCCCTACTCATGGTGATTTTGTTACCCATCTTAATGAGTCTATTTTGACCTCGACACGTATGTAATATTCCCCCATTTGGGGCTGTCAAGGCAGCAACATAATTTTGTTTGTTTCATAGGGACCAATTCAAGGCTAAGAGCCTATAAAAGCATTGTAATAGAAGAACTAAGGGTTGGAAAATCATTCGGCTAAGGCCTAAGGGGTGATCCTAGCTTCGAGACTTTCATATTAATACAATGTGCAGTGCCTATGGTAGACTGTTTTGCAGAGATTCCTGTGTTGCTCTAACTTCCAGTCAATTTTTTCTCTCTTCCCCATGTGCTCGTATTTCCTATTATGCATTACATTATGTTTTTCATTTCATGCCTAAGATCAGTGTATAATAACTTAGAATTTTTGGAAACAAGCTCTGGTTATTATCTCAAGTGTTCACTCAATATTGCTACTAAAGTTGATATCGAATTCATCTTTGTTGGGTGCTCATATGAATGGTTTGTTCTTCTTTTCTTCTTTTACCACCAGAAAATATCATTATGAAGGAAAGAGGGTGGTTACCTTGCCTCTGTTTTAGTAGTTCATACTATGGCACTCTTATCTGATTTATGTGTAGCGTCTTGACTCCATCGCCCAATGGTTTTTCCCTGTGATTATCCCTCCAACAATTTTGCACAATTTGTCCCATCAGATATCTGACCTTCTATGCATGGTTTGAATGTACATTTTGATTGTGAAGAGAGCTTGTATGTTTATGATTGTTTATGTCTTCAGTCTCATATCGGCATTGAGAGATCCCTCTCATTTTGTGCTGGGTCAATAGCAAAAGCTAAAGCGGCTATTGGTTACCCCGATTCTGCCTCTCTGCAACCTTGGGGCATGTTTTGGGTGTTAACAAATTGGTGCCGCTACCCGGGAACGATTGTATTATCGAACCTGGGAGAACGACAAGGTTTCTGAGTTGATTGTTGATAGTGGACAACAGTCAGACACCGGAAGGGTTTCATATTATCCACCTGGCGAATCCACTCACTATTCAAGTCCAATCTATAGACTCCACTGGAGGACGAGCTCAGTCGCTTTAGACATGGAAGAATCAAGGTCCAGGTATCAAAGTATCAATCTCTTCAAAGAGGTCCTATTCTTATGTGTTGGTCTCCTTTCTCCCTTATGTATATATATCAAAATTTGTATGTCTCACCGAAAAGCTCTAAGTCATGAGAGAGCTTCCTTTGTATATCCTTCACTAGATTTTGAAAATGTACATCATCCTTTCACCCCTAGATTTGATCCCATCCTTCCTTTTGAACCCCGTATAAACCATAACCGGCCCTATGAGTTCCCCAATAGTAAGACCAATGATATCTTCCCTGCACATACTTCTTTTCCTTCCAGAGCTCAGCTAAGATATAGCCCTTTGAAGCTGCCCCCTGTCTTTCATGATTACCCTCTGAACTACCATAAATACCTCCCTATCTTCAATGGAGAATCTGATATTCTTACTGCTGAGAGACATCTTCAAGGCTTTGAGCATCTTCTAGACCTTTTCGAAGTAGAGCATGATGATGCATGTATGAGAGCTTTCGCTAATTCCTTCCAAGGAGATGTGAAGAGGTGGTTTAACCATTTGTAGCCTGAGTCTATTGATACATGGGAAAAATTGTCTAAGGTATTTATGGACTTTTGGGGCGAAAGAAGGTCGTGGGATCTACTCCTTTTAGAGTTTTACTCCATGAAAAAGCAAAGAGATGAAACCATGTCTAGCTTCAGTAGGATGTTTGCAACCTTCTATTATAACATGCCAAAGGAAATTCAGCCCCTGGAAGATGCTGCTAAATTACAGTATGCATATGTTTTCCCTCCTAATTTATCTTTCCATCTTCTGGAGAGAAGATCTCCCAATTTGCAGCTTATGTTTATTGATGCCTTGGAGGTTGAAGACAATCTAAGGATGTCCGGTATGCTAGCAAACCAAGATAATGTTGAAAGGATTGAAGGAGAAACAAGATTTGAAGAAAGAAATGAACAAGGGGAACTCTCCTTACACTCCGATCTTTCCCATAATGAACAGAAAATTGATCAACCAGGTGAGGTGCCAGAAGAAGGGAATTTGAGTTTGTTTTTTGTAAATTGCAATCAGTCGGCTGAAGTCGCTGTTGCTAATGATTTTAATGAAGATTTCATCCCACCAAAGTATGATGAATTCAGGAGACCATTTGGAAAACTTCATAAGTTTCCTTGAAATAAAGGATGGAGATGAACCTTCGTGCAGCTAGCTTCACCACTCCAGAAGACTAGCCAAAGAAGGAAGAGCCAGCAATCAAAATTTTCCTAGAGATTCCCAGCAGAGAGAGGCCTCTTTTCAGGTCAAAGCTGAAAGGGAGTACAGAGTCCTTGAAGAGGAATATAGAACCCTTGAGGAAGAATATGTGAGCCTTGAGGAAAAATATGGGGTTTTGGAAGGAGTTCTTGGGTCTGGCGGTTACCCTCCATAGGTTAACAAGATTTCTGAAAGTCTAGAAGACGACCAGGGCGGCGCATGTGATCCCTATATGGAATTTGTTTTGGGGGCTGAAGAAAATTATAGAATCCTTGAAGAAATTTTCAGGCCTGATCAATATCTCTAGCCAGTCGACCAGATAATCGAGGTGCTTTAGGAAGACCGGGCTAGGCAGCATAATCATCATACTAGTTTTTCAAACCTGTAGTTCGGGTTTCAAGAAGGATGGTCTTTTCTAGACCTTTTCGGGGGACAGGGTAAATTTCTTTTGAGGTTCCAGAGTAGAACCAGGTTTTCAATCCAAGTATCACCAGTAGCCCAAGTGCGGGAGCAGCCCCTCAAGTCACAAAGGGACGGCCACATCGCAAAGGTTTCAATACACATGATTTTCAGGTTTTGATTGAATTTTGTCAAAGGTACGCAATCCTTAGGCCTGACATGAGCACCTGGGAAAATGAATGGCATACATGCCGCTCTTCTGAGAGAAAATATGCTAAGATGCAAGAGGAGAGTGGCATGTACCTTGTTCTATATGACCCAGCGGAAAAATATATCGAGAATTTCATCAACCGGGGTGCATGGTTTGGGCTCGACCAAGAGGTTCTTGACTGCCATGATTGCCCAGTGTCATTCACCCCCGTTGTCTAGAAATTAGTTAGGCATGATAAGAGGACTCACCCAGGATGTTAGTTGCTGGACTGGTTACACTGGCATTTTTATATAACCTAGAGCCGCGGCCTCTCGGATAGAGTAGTCTGTACATAAATAAGCTTGAAATGGCAAGCCTCTTTTCTGCATTTCTAGTTTGTTTTTAGAATGTACAGTTTCAGTTTTGGATTTTGATTTCAAGAAATTTTCAGTCTGCAGTATGACATAGCATTTTTGGGTAAAGGTCACCACAGAATACACCTCACAGCAAAACCCCCCGTAAGTTAGTCATGAATTCTTCCAGGCAAAACCTCTCGAGCATTTTACCAGGAATATTTCTTGCAACAACCACCCAATGGATCAGGCACTCGGTCTACGAGGTTCTTTTCTACCTCACAGGGAGGATAGCATCCCCAGTTGGAGCTAGTTGTTAGCACATAGTTTTTTGCAGCATAAGTATAGAGGTGAAATAGAGGGGTATCTCGAAAATTTCCCTGAAGAAAGCCTAAATCCCCTTTATTTTTCATGACCAGGTGCTAAGGCAGGAGGAAAGTTGATTCGGAATGTTAAATACAAGGAAGAGAAAAGGCATGGCAAAAGAAAACATTAAATTGCGATAAAAAAGGAACCAATGTCTATAGTCTGAGGCCAAATATTTTAAAGGATAGCCATCACACAGGTTCCCACCATTGGATGGGCACAAGAGGAAGATAAATGGCTATCATTGATTGTCACATAGCCAAGTTGCACGGGGAATAGAGGCATAGGTGGTTGCGAGGAGTTTTACTGCCGGACAGGTGGCAGTTGGAGGAAGTGTCGCATTATAGGGTAGGTGGTAAGTAAAACCATTTTAGGAGCATGTGATACCGTCGAGGCATACAGGTGGGTTACCAACCATGTGGATGGCCCAGGGAAGCTGAGGAGTACCCTATGGTCAGAGGTCAAAGTTCAAAATTTATAAGTGCAATGTGACAAAAGAAATGGTGTAGATTGTCCTTGGAGGATCGACGGTCCTAGATGATCGCCGCATCGAGGAGATGCATGCCAGATAGACGGAATGGTGGTTGTGATGGGAAAAACCATTGGCCAGGTGTCAGCACCCGAGGCCATCATGACGACGATAAGCGATAAGCAAGACCGTTTTAGGAGAATGAGATACCACTCTGTTGATATACGGCGCTAAGAGATGAATGGTGGAGATTGGGACACGAGAAATGATCTAACGACATGAAAGGGAAAGAGGTGAAATCAATAAAGGGGGATCATATCTAATGGTCTAGATCTTTTCTCAAGAGATCAACGGAGGAGAAAGGTGGATGACCAGCAAAGAAGGTCGAAGTTAAAGAAAAAGGGTTATATATATAAAGACGCACACGGAGGTTGACATTTGTGTCTCGGAGCTTGTCGGGGTTGGAAGCCTCTCGGCGTATGGAAGATGAAGAAAGCGACGGAAGGAGTCATTCTCAGGGCCTCTCAGTGATAGGTAGGGCCTTATAGCCTCCGCTCTTAGCAAATCTAAGTCCATTTACAGCGAGAAAGAAGATGAGGGACCAACCTCCAGAAATGTTAGGGTTAAATTTGCTCTGGGGGATAGGGTTTGAATGGACGCGGTTCAGGGTTTCAGTGGTCTACACCTAAAATTAGGGGAAGAATGGGGGTATAGACATGTATGGGATCTTCAGTAACCTTTTTCCCTTTGTCGCATATGTCAAAATTATATTTTTCTCAAGTATGAGGGCTCGTTCCGAAGAAATTAATCATCACTGCACAGAGGCGGGTTTTCTCCTTAGAAGCCTCCAAACCCTTTCGGCTGCTTATATTAAACTTGGGACAGAAGGATAAAGATGCCTTCCGTCAAATTAGTACGTGTGATTGGATGTTGCAAAGTTGGAGGCGCTATGAGAACTAACATGGCATTAAGCATGCGAGCAAGTTACAGTTTGGCCGATGACGGAGGAGGTGGATCGATGGCTTGAAGTATGTCTCTACTTCCACCAAAATGATTGAAAATCGGATGGAGGCCACCTCATTGCCGTCATATACCCCTCCATCTATCTGGAAATCTTTGTCGAGCATGTTTCATGTCAGCTCGAGCCTTGGGCATCATTGTTACTTGACTGGGATGCTCGGACAGGTCATAATGGAAAATGAAACCATACGTAGATGTTGTCATCATCACGGCGGTTATGGATGGTCCTCCTGTACCCTGTTCGAAATCAGTATATGGAGAAGGTGGTGCACCTGGAAGCTTGGGTATCTTTTCACTTAAAATATGGTCATGGAAAAGGAGCAGGAATCCAGAGTGGTTTTTATGCTAGAACAAACATGGCCCGAGGTGGAGGAGGAACACACTCCTTCGTCTCCTGTGGTATTCAACCACGTGGAATCCAACTCTGCTAGCGAAGATGAAGCGCCCGAAGAGCGACAGGTGTACAAAATAATTCGACATTGAGGAAAGAAAGAGACTCCTGAAGAGAAGCACGACATCCAGCAGGACATGGATATTCTCAAAGATTTTGTGATCCCCACTCACGACCTCTCCCTCCGCCTAAAGAATCACAGGCGGATGACTCTTTGAAAATAGAGGACTTCTTTGATTCGCAAGGCCGATTGAAAACTCAGGAGGAAGGTGGCGCCCTGCTCAAGGTGATTTTGTTCCCCGTCTTAATCAGTCTATTTTTAACTCGACACGGATGTAATATTCCCCCATTTGGGGTTGTCAAGGTGGCAGCATAATTTTGTTTGTTTCCTAGGGACCAATTCAAGGCTGCGAACCTATAAAAGCATTGTAATAGAAGGACTAAGGGTTGGAAAATCATTTGGCTAAGGCTTGAGGGGCGAGCCTGGCTTTGAGACTTTCATATTAATACAATGTGCAGTGCCTATGGTAGATTGTTTTGCATAGATTCATGTGTTTCTCTAACTTGTAGTTGGTTTTTTCTCTCTTCCCCATGTGCTTGTATTTCCTATTATGCATTTAAATTATGTTTTTCAATTCATGCCTGAGATCAGTGTATAATAACTTATAATTCTTGGAAACAAGCACTGGTTATCATCTCAGGTATTCACTCAATATTGCTACTAAAGTTGATATCAAATTCATCTTTCCTGGGTGCTCATATCAATGGTTTGTTGTTATTTTCTTCTCTTACCACCTGAAAATAGCATTAGGACGGCAAGAGGGTGGCTAATTGTTATAGGTCAAACTTGCACCTCTCCGTCCGTGATCACCCTGAGCTGCTGATCACACAAAAGGACAACTTGGATGGAGGAGCATGTTGACCTTGGATGATATGACAACTCATTCCATTTCCTGAAAATACTGGAAAACCACAAAAAATATCATTTTAAGACATGAGCGCTACTCTACTTAAAGAGACTAGCACCCATACGCTACTCCACTGTATAATAGTAGCGCCCATATCCAAGTATACGCTACTCCAGTGTAGCAAAGTAGCGCTCGACATTTAAAATTGATTGAGCACTAGTTGTTAAACACTAGGGTAGCGCACTATACGCTACTCCACTGAAGAAGAGTCACGTACACACTAAAAGATGATTAAAAAATATATTAATTCATCGAGGAGGATTAGTTGATGGCAGTTTCCTAACTCCCCCAACTTCCTCCATAACTACATCTCGACCTGAACTGCTTCTTTGAACCTATAAATACCAAGAAGGTTAAAGGAGAAGGGTTAGAAATTAGAAATTATTGCTAGAAAAGCTAGAGGATGAGTTAATGGAGAAACTTCAAAACATTGGAGAAGTTGTTGCAGAAGACATCCAAGCCAGAGCAGAGCCAGAGCCCAGAATCTAGTTGCAGGAACCTGCTTCATTGTCAGGTATACTTGTACTTCATTCTACTTTTTGACAAATAAAGGTTGAAGTGTTTTTCTTGTTCCAATTTGAATGTGTTAGGAAATGGCATTTTAAATTGGATTTATTTTGGTCAATGCTGAATGTTAAACATTGCTTTTGTTTATGTCAAGCTTTATATATTGCCCAAAATGTTTTGAGAAAGGTATTGTTGTTGCAGGTTTGCTGAAGGAAAGGTAGATTCGGAAGCTGGACACGAGACCGGGTCAAGGCTAGGATCAGACTTCGGTTAAAAGGTGTGTTCCCTAAATCTACAATCTATTTCTTTTTGTAAATGCCTCTGTAATAGCATCAATACACTTACCTGTCACCCCAACCAAGTTGATAGCAGTAGTTTCCTTGCTATAAGGTAGAAATGCCCGCCAACAGACTGGCGACTCCGCTGGGGATATAGAGTTTTTGGCTTTAGGAAACCTTGTTCTTGTGTGTCTTCTCATATTATTTTGACTTCGTTGATGTATCAAGAAACTTTTTAAGTAACCCTTGCCTGTTTCTTGCCTGCTTTCATCAGTTTTTAATACCTTCCAAGGTCAGTTTTCAAGTCTTTGAGATATGAGCGCTACTCTGATATATATACAGTAGCGCCCATATGCTACTGTCTTATATATACAGTAGCACCCATTTCTGTATGGGCGCGAGTATCCCTACTACACAGTAGGGTCCACTTTCTGAAGCAGTCTATTTTTGGTTTGCTTTTTTTTTAGCCCTTTTTATGATTTGCTGATTTTGTTGTAGGATCCCTTTGATGGTTGCATGAGGTTATTAACTTTTGGTTGAGTCATAAAACCTTCTCTTGAAGTTTTTCCCATCTTTTAAACCACTTGTTGACCTTTCGAACTTTTGAGGCTTTTTATTGACTTTTTTGAAGACTTGGTGGTGTTTGGTGACGAACACTTTCACTTTTTTAGACCCTGACTACTCATTGCCAGTTTACAAACCTGTGTACTCCTGTATCTGTTGTTTGTGGTGACGTGGTCTGCACTCTACTACCCCCATCCTTTGTTTAGGGTTTGGTCTTTGGTAGAGCTTCTAGGGTGTCTTCTTTTTGGTCAAGTTTCATTCTTCCTAGACTCATTGTCTTCTGCTGGTAACAAGTGCTTTTTAAACAGTTGTAGGCTAGTTTCATCTCTCAGTTTCTTTGTGTTAGTAAGGCAGCTTGCTTGTCTACTTGTGCTTGGCTTTGTGGTCTTGCTAGGGCTAGAAACTTTAGGTCAGTCCTTTGGTGTTTTTCTCCTTTGTTTTCTCCCACTTGGTGTCCAAGTTTAGAGGCTTTTTCTTAGTAAAAAACCTGTAGATCAAGTCTTTCTCGAGCTAGGGTTTCGACAGCTATAGGCCTAAGAACTTTTAGCCATACTTACATACTTTGCATAAAAAGTTTTATTTGGCTTTCCATTTTTGCATAGTTCTTTTTCGTTTATTGAAAAAGCAAAAAAAAAAATTTGGTATTTTAAGCTTAAGTAGAACTTGTTTCGGTTATTGCAAAATAGCTTAGCATAATTTCAAAAAAGAAAACAAAAATTTTTAAGTAAGTTTGCTTAGATTTTCAGTTTTGGAAAGAAGTAGATATAAAAAGTGAAAAAGCTTTGTTGTAGGAAAGATTGAATTATATTTGCACTTTTGTTTTCTTGTTATAACCACGCTCACACACCCACTATCCTTTTTGCGTAATAAAAGCCCTAAAATTTGTTAATAAAATGAACTAGAAACTTTTTCTTTTTAGGTTACACTACACCAACTAGTTTTGGTTAGGGTCTTGGTTTTAAATCACCTTAAACCACCCAAGATCACACATTGCGCAAAAATTGTAGTGAGACTATCATAGGTAAACCCACCTCACTCAAAATTTGCCTGGGATCTATGCAGTAGGTCATTGCGAGATCATTTTGTGGGAATACTCCTCCTACTTACTGTTCAAGCATACGCCAGGATCGGATTGTGTATTGGGGACTCTATTGAGTTTCAGGCTTAGCTACCCTGCCCACGCTTTCTGATTCGACCGGTGACTATTCCCCCAGGAATTTTCATTGTTGTGGTATCCATAGTATCAGACTTCTAGGTTCATACACAGGTGACAGTAGAGGGTATATCTGTTGTACCTAAGATAGACGTGGGAGGAAACCCCGTGCAGGTCTTTGGGAGGGCGGTTGGGTGATTCCAGCGCTTGCACCCTTAGTCATTGTATTGTGGACCCCGGGTAACTGTCTTTCTTCCTTCGTTGATCTGTTCTGGGCCCTAATCATCCCAGACTCTTCTCCGAAAGGCACCTTTGTTTGACTGGTTTGTATACTTAGGAATTTCTTTTAGTTGGCGTGCTGTTTGCCCCCTAGTTGTAGTGGCCACCAGGTTCTAGTCTGTTATTTTATATTTATAATCACGGAGAATCAACAAATCCATAGATCGAGAAGGATTCAAAACCTTCCACCAGTTAGGGAAGAACCTATACAACCAGCCAGACAACAGCGGGTAAACCCCGGTATTTCTTCAGAAATTACCTCTGAAATAGAATTGCTTGAAGAAATCCTTGTAACAGAAAACCTTGAAATTGAGGTTCCTGAGGAACCACTACCAGGTATCACAGATCAGCAACACTTTAGTACTGTTGAGGTGGAAGATCTTACTTCCGCGGAGTATAGCACTCCTTTCAATCCTCCCTTAACCAATACTAGAATTCCGCTTCTGTCACCTGTTGGTTTCCAGCAGCCCCTTTTCAGTGCAGATCTTTCCTTTCCCGATCATCTGATGTCTATCTCAGGAGGTGAACAGGGGGTTCCCCAAACTCCCACTTTAGGTATGAATACCAGCACAGTTAACCCTTCTTTTACTGCTACACCTAGTCAGGCACAAACTACATCTGTGCCTACTCCATCTTTCAGTTTCAACACTAGTACATTAGGTATGCCTAGTTTTACAACGATGGCATCTATTCCTACACCTACTGTTGGACCTAGCAGTACGGCCAACAGTGCAACACCTTCTACATCCCAACCATTATATTAGATTCCTAGTACTTGGGTTTCCACACCTGTGGTAGGACCAAGTGCTTCTGCAAACATGCCAATCATGGGTACCATGACTGCACCGTCCACATCAGCTTTTACTGGTTTCAACAACTTTGTAGGCCTTAACTTGAATCAAGGTAACATGCCTGCAGGTAACACCCCTTTTTCCTTATTCTCAGGGGGAGGGGGTAATATCTTTAACAAGCAATATGGCGGGGCTAACACCCAGCCACAGTGGACGAACCCGCAAAGCACTAATCCACTCTCGTATGGGTGGGGAAATTTTAATAACTCTTTCGTACAACAACAACAACTGGCAGGGGGCAACCCCTACCAACAAATAGATGGGGGCAACCCCTACCAACAGTTAACTGGGGGCAACCCCTATCAATAGTTGGTAGGTGGAAACTCCTATCAGTACATGGTCGGGGGAAACCCTTATCACCAGATGGCTGGGGGCAACCCCTACCAACAATTCATGGGACAAACGATGGGTGGTTCCCCTTATCAAGCATCATCTTACCGGCCTCTTCTACCTTTCCTGGAAACTTTGAATTTGCCAGACCTTTCGAAACTGAAAAATGATCCTGTGTGTCATAATGCCACGTGGCCATCAGTTCCCACCAAATTACCTTCAGATATCCCAAAATTCGAAGGCAAAACAGGTGAAGATCCTAGTGACCATGTCACTACCTTTCACTTATGGTGTTCTTCAAATTCTTTAAACGAGGATTCCATCAGATTGAGATTGTTCCAAAGGACCTTAACTGGTCCTGCAGCCAAATGGTACATTGAGCTACCTGCGGCCACTTTCTCTAGTTTTGGAGACCTTGCAACAGTCTTTTTGAACCATTTCCAACTTCCTGTTCAGTATGATGACGGAACAGAAATTTTGTCTACTTTTAGACAAAACAAAGCCACTCACTTATTTGACCACATTCAGGAGTGGCGAAGACGGAAGAGGCTCATAAAGGCCAACATTCCTCCCGAGTTTCTGCTTGAGTGGTACTTGAAATCACTCCTTCCTTATATTTATAAGGAAGTAGCGACATCTGGAGTATCCAATGAAGAAGAAGCCATCTTAAGGACTCAACAGTTAGACCTTGTATATGCACAATCTGGTTTACTGTACGAGATTATACCTAATGCACCGAGATCAAACACTGATCTGAGTAGACCCAAACCTGGACCACATGATGACGGCATAGTGGGTTCAGTTAACTCTGCAGCCTTCGAAGCACTGACCAAACAGGTCCAAGCCTTAACTGTCAAACATTCGACTGCAGACATTTCTTCCATCACAACCTCTTCTTCTATGTCTGAGCCTCTCAATCAGGTTCAGAACAATCAAAAGGGCCCTCGGCAACCCAACAACAAAAAGAAGGGCAAGAAAGGAGAGGGGAACCAACAAAAGCCCAAAAAAGACAATGCCGAAGAGGGTAACAAGGAAGAAAAGAAGGTTAAGTTCCCTTGTAAACTTTGCAAGCAGAACCACCTTACCCACCAATGCCCTCTACTAGAAGAACCCCAGAAGCTCTTAAGAGAGAAGAAGCCTGCCGTCTTGAAAGATCTATTTCCTAAAGGGCAAGGCTCAACTTCTGGCACCTCCAAAACTGGGGGCACTTCGCACGCTTCGGTTGATCAAACATTTATAAACATGGTTAATTCAGATGCACTTTTGCAAACTAGAGCCAGGAACTATACCCCGGAAGCACAAAAAAAGGATAAGGAGATTGTTGAATCCTCCACTCCACTCCACATACCTGTGGACCCAATGCCCAAGATTCCAAAAGGTGTCTTGAAGAGGGCATCGCACAACCCCAACACACGGGCTGCTTCCAACTACAATGTGGTTGAAGATCTATCCCAAACCCCTTGTGCCATGTCTACTCTATAAGTCTTGCAGAGTTGTCCATTGCAACGAAATGCACTTCTGGCAGCTATTGGGAGTATGCAGTCCTCCAACATGTCTGCGCGATTTGACATGACTGATGTCAAATACCGGTTTCCATATCACGTTTCCCTCCAGATTGAGGTCGTTCATGGTCCAATGACCATTAGACGAGCTATAGTAGATGAGGGAGTGTCGACTTGCGTAATGTCGATTTCCTGTTGGAAAGCTCTAGGTTCTCCTGAGTTAGTCCCTTCCAACACAATGCTTACTACATTTGATGGCAGAACTTTCCGTCCACATGGAGTTTTGCCATCATTTAATGTCACTTTGGCCGGTAAGACAGTTGCTGTTGAGATAGAAGTTCTGGACGCTCCACTCGATTACAATATGTTATTGGGAAGGAGTTGGACTTATGCCATGCAAGCTATAGCATCGACAGTTTTTCGAGTGTTCATGTTCCCATTTGAAGGTAAGATCATTACAGTCGATCAACTTTCTTTCACTCAAGGAAAACACCAGACTTCTTCAGAAACCACAGTTCCTTTGATTGATCAAAACACCCCAGTTGGCGAGAGTTTAGGAGCAACACTTTTCGGATCACTGATTGGCACTTTTGACCTACCCGCTCCTACTTTATTTGTTGGGACTGAGGGATGTTCATCGCCTGAAACTTCTATGGTTAGTTCAACGACTGATCCTGAGTTTCACTCAACTGATACAAATCCCTCCGTGCCCACTCCTATTGTAGAAGTTACCCACTTGGATTCTCATCAAACTACAATGGAGTATATGTCAACTCAATTGGTGTCTGTCGAGTCAAACATAGATTGTGCCACTACTCAGACACCTGACCCAATCCATTCTCTCGACAGTTCAGGAATTACTTTACCTTCTGATGAGGAAATGTTAGAAGCTTTGAATGACCCAGACTACCCTCATGAACATATAAATCGCGTGTCCTTCTTGTTTCCTTTTCTTAACTTGTTAGAGATAGGTGAATTTTGTTCACCACCAGATGAGAATACTAGTCTAACTCCTTCACAAGTTGCTATTGTTGAAGCAAATAGATTACATACCTCATTGGTGAACATTTTCACTGGAGTCAACGAAAGTATTTTCTTTGAGACGGGATGTTATCTCGACGAGATCATCCCATATACCAATCTTTTCCGTGAGTTCCATAACACCTTTGCCCGGCCTCCTGAGGAGGATCAGGCATTGACCCCACCTGAAGAAGTACTACGCCTAGGCTGAAATACTTTTTCTTGTAACATAGCTGTATATTTTTGTAAAGCTAGTTTTGTTATGCTCGTTAGGTGATCTTATGTGTGTTTTTCATGTCGTGTACCAGATGTCAACCGCACATTTCTTAGGATTTGCTGATGGCGCCAGTCGCTACACCTGTCAGTTGGCTGCAGCAGCTTGGGTCATTTACTCACCCGCTGACCAACTTGTCTCTTCAGGGGGGGTTTGTTTGGGACCTACCACGAATAATGTAGCTGAATATAGTGCAGTTATAGAACTCCTCTGAGATGCTCTCAGTCATGGCATTTCATACCTGGAGGTAAGGCTTGACTCACAATTAATTGTTTTTCAGTTAACAAGTGTGTATCAGATCAGGGATCCAGGATTGCTACGTCAGTTTCTACGAGTCAGACTATTGGAAAGACATCTTCATTCTATCAGATATGAACACATTCCGAGAAGTTTAAACACTTTAGCTGATTCATTAGCAAACTATGTGTTAGACTGGCATTTACATCACACATTATCATAAACAACATTACACACATAAAATTTAGATGCATACACATGTAAATAACCGATACTGTATATAACGGGTACCGTATAAAAAAATATGAGTTTTGGATCATGAGTTCATCAAGTCAAGTCATAAAAGTACAAAAGCTAGGCATGGTAGCCTCAAAAATATATACATATAATGTTTTCTTCTCCTATGGAGAAGGAGGAACCTCCTCATCATCTACCGCATTACGATAGCAAATCACTAGTCTAGCAACCCTCCGCAGCAATCTAAGCCATGCTGGGGGCACCCCAACAACATCTTCCTGCATGTCTATAGGTATCTGGTCCATGTGGCATGCAGGAATCTCATGAGTCAACTGACTCATTTTCCTCTCCAGGGTTCCCAACATAGCATCCGCTGCGGAAATATCAGCTGGCCTCACATAGATGGTAGGATGGCCTTCAGGATGAACAGGACCAACATCTGCATTTGACACTTGATTAGAACTCCAAAACTCATTCATAAAAATCAAATACTTGAAAAAGTTTGAAAAAATTAAATAAATTCTCAAAATTTAAACATACCAATGTCTCCCCAGGCTCCACCTGGCGGAAGCACCAGCTCTGGATCGTGACGAAAATCCAATCCAGCATAGGGAAACTGCTCAAATGCGGGTACTTGCCTCTCCCACCACCCCCAGAAGTCATTAGTGTGGTAACAATAGTGACTTTCCCCACCACCCTGGCGGAGAAAAATGTCACCCCAATAGCCTAGTCTGGGCTCACGAGGGTTAACCTGTGGTAGAGGCATCCCCAAACTAATAGCAGGAATCCTCTCGAAGAATAAAATACACAAAATACTTTCGTACCCAAAATTCTTCATTGTGCTGGATTTGCAACCTGTCAATTGATATTTCATGTTTTCCAACAAGCTAGTACTCCAATCATAAACATGACCGTGCAAGCACTATACACCAATATGCATCGAATGCCTGGAAGCTAAGTGTTGTGATGCACTACCGCTTACCTGGTTGATCATGCTCACTATCACTTTCAGTGGGAGACCATCAATAGTTGAAATCAGGACTTGGCTTCCCGATTTTTCTGCTCCGGCAATACAGTATGTATTTACATATTCTTGCACTGATCGTGCACCCAAATGAGAAATCCCTTTCAGATTGATTACATCTCCTCTCCTTGAGAGACCAGTAATAAAGTATATGTCGTCAACTGTAAGCTCAAGAGTTTGCCCACAGATGATGAAGGTATTAGTATCGACATCCCAATACTGAATCAATCTCCGAAACAGCTTGTTTAGTGCCCGCATGTTTACAGTTCGATAAAATTTCAACAAACTGCATCTACGGAGCGCATGGAGGGTAGTCGGGTCTTGCATATCTAACCTATCCATGTCTTCATGCTCCCTTTCCCTCCATTGTAAGACCATCCTGCACAAAAACCCCACAAATTTTGAGTCTCGGCACTTGAAAGTGGCTTTGCAAGTATGTACGCTACTGTGTATATTACACAGTAGCGTGTAGGCGCTACTCTATGTGAACACAATAGCGCCCATCGAGTTTGTACGCTACTCTTGTGTTTACACAGTAGCGCCCGTGCATAAAACCTTATGAGCATCGTGTTGCAGGCCATTTTTGCTCAAAAATTAAAAAATAAACCATTGAAATGCAATATAGGTTGATTTCTACTTAGTTGGTGGAAGAAGTTTGGTGGTTGGATGCCTGGTTTGATCGCAGTGGAGATTTGAAATTTGCAAAAGTTGCCCCAATTTTTGCCCTACAACACAAATTGAAAATTGATTTTTTAACAATGAAATTATATATAAAATTGGATTTTGATTTTTACCAATAATTTTTAATTTTCCATAGTTTCAAAAACTTTCAAAAAACCCTAATTAATCAATTGAAACACAAAATAAGGTATAACACTGATCCAAGTTCAATTTTCACTCAGTTGTTGTCGGATTCGTCTCCTAAGCTCAAATTTCTTGATGATAGACCTTGTCAGTTAACTAAACATTCCAAATTCATATATCATTTAATATTTTTGCCGCATCGACTAATATTTTGTTGAAGACCTAGTCTTGGCAGAGCATGAAGCTACGATCCTAGAAGCTGACCTTTAAGTCATTTTAAGCTCTTGTTTGGACTATTTAAACCTAAAAAAGATAGCCGAACAAACTTGTCCTCTTCGAGCTTGTTAAAGTATCCGAAGGCTCATCCACTCAGGTATAGAATTATCCCTTTTCCAGGCCTCAGTGGATTAACTACGGAAAAGGTATACTCTAGGTATACTCCTGTATGCGCTAGAAGAGTTCTCCTTTCATTGTTTTATACTTTTTCGGGGGAGGAGACTAACTGTATGAAAAAGGACCTTTTGGAGTCTCTCTTTAGGGTTTTCAGACTCTCTAAACATGAAAATACCAAGCGAGCATTCACCTACTCGGGCTCGATGTGAAATCCACGAGAGGATAAGTAGAGGACTGTTTAAGTTTTTCAACTCTAGAAACAAGAAAACACCGCCGAGCACAGACCAATCGGGGCTCGATATAAAATCCACGGATAGGTGAAAAGAGGATTGCTTAAGCTTTTCAGACTCTATAAACAGGAAAACACCGGCGAGCATTAATCTGCTTGGGCTCGATATTAAAATCCATGAGCAGATATATGTTGTTATTGTTTAAGTTTTTCAGACTCCTTAAAATTGAAAACACCGGCGAGCAAGAACAGATCTCGGCTCGATATTAAAAGCCAGAGATCAGTACATATAGAGTAATCTTCTATCTCTTCTTCGAACTCTCTAAATTATGAAGAAGGTACTGAGTCTTCCTCCCATGAGGTCCTTAAATTTTTTACATGGTTGGACCTATTGAGTTTTCATTCTTTCTTGGACTCATTAAATCCACAAGAAGGGTATTCTTTTATCTAAAAAGAATAAGGAACGGGAAAAACATATCATATCTTCATTGTCAAAGGCAGTTTCAGTCAAGTCCTATCCTTGAACATAGCACCTACTTGAGTCTATCTTGTCGGTTGGGTTTAGTTTTTGGCCTCAGGGTGAACCTTTCCTCCTAGTTATTTACTCCCCCGGTTGGTTATTCTTCCAACCATATGGAGGGTCTGCTAATGTCTCCTACATTTCAGACATATTTACCCCATTATGTCAGAAACTGCCTGTGTCACTTTGTGTCGTGCTCAATGTTCAAGGATATACCCTGTGTCGGCCATTCTACAGTTTACCTTGACCTCATGTGTCGGCCTTCCTAGTGTCAGTCTTGTTGCATATTATTCCATATCAGCTCTTACTAGTGAGTGTTCCTCGATTTGGATTATGGAGGATGCTTTAAGGCCTCCCTTCCAATGGACTTCTTCCCATCGACACCAAATCATTATTCTGGGATTGAAGTTTAGAGTTTCGGTTAGTACCTTGGAGATTGCAGTCACCAGTGGCAATTTTCCTCGCTGTTGAATGATGAGAATACATCAATGTCTCTTCTTCGACAGGATTCCCAAGTGTTCGACTCCAAGTCCATCTATTCACATTTGGCGAATCGTACTTGGTACCTTGGACCCCATGATCATTATCGGTGGAAGTCCTCGCGTTTGTTAACGGTATACATCAATGACCGGTAATCAAACGATACCCCCCATGTTCGACTATCAGCTCATCTATTCACATGGTTAGGGTTTGTACCTAGGGTTGTTGTGGGACGAAGACCTTGGGATTTTGGATGACATTACCTTATGTTGGTCATCACCCAAGTTGCACAAGACTGAGCCTCACTTATATTCGGCTCTCCATGAGACATAGATCCAGTTTGTTGTTATGGCTATGATCTCTCCGTTTGATATGGATCCACGCATGTATTTCCAGTGGCCATGCTTTATATACATCTCCTTGTTATGTATCGGAGATCATGTTGTATCACACTACACATCTATAAGATGTCAAAAATGTAATTGCTCGCTGGCCTTGATCTTTGTTGCAGGTTTCTTGTGACTTGTTTTCTGCGGTTCTGTGCTCCTCCTCTGGCTTTGGATTGTAATGTATGTCAGCCATCGTTTCCCTCTGCATATTTTATAGGTCAAACTTACACCTCTCCGTCCGTGATCACCCTGAGCTGCTGATCACACAAAAGGACAACTTGGATGGAGGAGCATGTTGACCTTGGATGATATGACAACTCATTCCATTTCCTGAAAATACTGGAAAACCACAAAAAATATCATTTTAAGACATGAGTGCTACTCTACTTAAAGAGACTAGCGCCCATACGCTACTCCACTGTATAATAGTAGCTCCCATATCCAAGTATACGCTACTCCAGTGTAGCAAAGTAGCGCTCGACATTTAAAATTGATTGAGTGCTAGATGTTAAACACTAGGGTAGTGCCCTATACGCTACTCCACTGAAGAAGAGTCGCGTACACATTAAAAGATGATTAAAAAATATATTAATTCATTGAGGAGGATTAGTTGATGGCAGTTTCCTAACTCCCCCAACTTCCTCCATAACTACATCTTGACCCGAACTACTTCTTTGAACCTATAAATACCAAGAAGGTTAAAGGAGAAGGGTTAGAAATTAGAAATTATTGCTAGAAAAGCTAGAGGATGAGTTAATGGAGAAACTTCAAGACATTGGAGAAGTTGTTGCAGAAGACATCCAAGCCAGAGCAGAGCCAGAGCCCAGAATCTAGTTGTAGGAGCCTGCTTCATTGTCAGGTATACTTGTACTTCATTCTACTTTTTGACAAATAAAGGTTGAAGTGTTTTTCTTGTTCCAATTTGAATGTGTTAGGAAATGGCATTTTAAATTGGATTTATTTTGGTCAATGCTGAATGTTAAACATTGCTTTTGTTTATGTCAAGCTTTATATATTGCCCAAAATGTTTTGAGAAAGGTATTGTTGTTGCAGGTTTGCTGAAGGAAAGGTAGATTCGGAAGCTGGACACGAGACCGGGTCAAGGCTAGGATCAGACTTCAGTTAAAAGGTGTGTTCCCTAAATCTACAATCTATTTATTTTTGTAAATGCCTCTGTAATAGCATCAATACACTTACATGTCACCCCAACCAAGTTGATAGCAGTAGTTTCCTTGCTATAGGGTAGAAATGCCCGCCAACACTACCTTACCTCTGTTTTAGTAGTTCATACTATGGCACTGTTATTTGATTTATGTGTAGTGTCTTGACTCCATTGCCCAATGTTTTTTCCCTGTGATTATCCCTCCAACAACTTTGCACAATTTGTCCCCTCAGAAATCTGACCTTCTGTGCATGATTGGACTGTACATTTTGATTGTGAAGAGAGACTGTATGTTTATGCTTGTTTATCTCTTCAGTCTCATATCGACATTTAGAGAGCCCTGTCAGTTTGTGTTGGGTGAGTAGCACAAGCTAAATCGATTAGTGGTTACCCCGATTCTTCATCTCCGCAACCTTGGGGCATGTTTTGGGTGTTAACACATGGTAAGAAGTTTCTTATCCTTGTCACTTCATTATTAGGAACGTAATTCAAGTTTTATTTATCATAATTTTAATTTTAAACTAGGATTGTGAGTAGCAAAGTTTTTATCTTTGAAAAAAAATAAATGAAAATTTAAAAGAAAACAATAAGCTTCTAAAAGTATATATTGTATTTTGTGAATCCTCTTAGATTAAGATGAAAGTTGTTAAGCATTATCTTTTAATTTTGAAATTGATGTTTGAAAAAGTAAAACCATAAAAACATTGTCAACACTGGAAAAAAATTGTACAACATTATTTGCAAGTAAAACTTAGTTATTTTATGTCCACTATGGCATTGTCAAATTCCTAGTGTTTTTTGGAATATGAGAACATATAAAAAAGCAATCATTGTAATGTTGAAATGTTTAGAAAATAAGAAATTAATAACAAAGTAAAAGTAATCATAACATTATGGTTTGTATATGGTTGAAAAAACTATTTTAACTTTGTTCTTTAATGTCTACTATGATGTCCACTATGACATTTCCAATAATAACTATGGCATTGTTCTTTAATTCTTAATGTTTTTATAAAACTTCTTTAATAAAATCACATTAAATTTATTTTATATTAATACTTTATATAACCACCATAACTATATCATTTCTCTTTAAATGAAATGTTCAGATATTATTACACAATTCTTTATCCCAACATTTAAATATAATTATAATCAATTTACCAGATAATAGTATTGATTCAAGTCCAAATTTGAGACTCAACTAGCCTTTGCATACCTGGGCTATTTTGGAAAGGACATCATCAAATACACAACCCGTGTAAGGAAGACCTCACAGCAGATAACAATAAACCACTTAAATTATAGTGTGAGAAGACGAGTTAAAAATGTGTGTAAACTATATGTAAACATACATTTTTCATCATAAAAGTTTTGATATAACTTCTTAAAACCATTTAATTTTTAGCTTGTAATGAGAGCACATCACCTTTCAGTGCAGGAAAGATCATCTGTCCCATTGGTTCCTTTGCCAGGAGCGTGTGCCAATTATTCTATTCATGAAAAAAAAATCAGTGTAAGAAAGACTTCTCAATAGCTAATAACAAATAACTTAAATTATATTGACAGAAGTATGTAAACTTTAAACTAGAGACCAACATTTTCCAACATAAAAGATTTGATATAAAAATTTAAATTCACTCAATCTTCATCTTCGAAATGGGGATCTTTAACAAAACTGCATTAAAAACTCTCTTTGGCAGACCATGGAAAAGCTCTCCTTTTGTCATATCTCTCGGGAATAGAATGCAGAAGTTGATTTTGTTTTCAAAGTTGTTTTGGACCTGATAAGCCGTCAATGGACCATTGAAGTTTTGTGATTGGCCGTGTTTGAGTTTTGTATTTAAAGAGTATTACAGTGGTGTAGGTTTGTTTTGAAATAAACAAGAAGCTAAGCAAGCTTGCATGTCTTACTTTTGTTCTTGAACCTTATGGAGTGAATCAAATATAAATGTTATGATGAAAATTTTTAATTTGAATTTTTTTTAATTGTTAAGTATTTATAGTTGTGGAAAAATGATATTTGAGTGTTACTTTTCAACTTGCCATTCAAAGATAGATTTAGGAAGGTTGTTTGTAGTGTCCCCTTACCTAATCTGACCATCAAGAGGGGATGCTAGTGAAACATGGGCTCTCAAATTTCATCCCAAACCCATAATACGATTTTCAACAAATAAAATGTGTGCAAAACTTAAATAAACATACACAACGGAATTAAAATCTGTCCACACACATCTAGCATGCAAATACATAAATATCAACATTACAGGGATGAAATAAAAGCATTTCAGATTCAAATGCATGAGAATACTTATCTTTATCCAATGCAGATCCAAGCAACTAGATGTGTAAGAGCGATTTTCCACCCAACCATAGGCACTCCATCCAGGATATAGTCTTTCTGCTGGGAGGCCACCCCCAAGCTGGGCTATGAGGCTACAAGGGTGAAGGAAACACCTAGAGGCTTCTCTCTCTAAGCTCACAACCAATTATTCTCTCTATGCTTAGCCAAATGCTCATACAGAGCTCTACAATGGTCTCACTCATCCCTCACAATCTTTGCTTCCACAATATCTGCCCCACACAACACCCTTCTAGCTCAGACATCCCCTTCAACAATCCATGGCTCTCTTGGGTGATCCATCTTCCCGAGTGCTTCCAGTGTGTGCATAGAATAAGTCCAACCTAATATTTGTTGTTATAGAACCAACAATAGCCTCAATTTGTGGCTTTTCAAGCACCAAGGAGCAATATAATTTGATGGGTAAGAGTTCCTAGCTTGCCCACCCTCTCAACCCACCTACAACCAATGATTTCCACTTCCAAATCTGCAGCATGGTCTCCAAATTCGAATTTATGGGTTCAAAACAGCATGGTAAGTTCATGGACGAAAATGGAGAGCTCTACATAGTGTAGATCTGCATGAAAGAATCAGAGAAAAATGAGAGTTGACTCCAAGGGATATGAGAAAATGGTGAAAATATAACTGACATAAATTCTGCCAGTAGAAGAAAGGACTCCTGGTAGCTATAGACTGACTTCTATCATGACTGAACTATCACAAAAATGCAGTCATTCCCATGCTTCAACAACTACTTGAGGTGACTTTTTCCACCAACCATACTCATGCATTAATGATTGGAAAATGGTCAAAAAATGAGATAATTGGCTTATTCAAGGCACATGATAGAATTTAGGTGTGAGTTACAAGGTTGAAACTAGGAAGCAAGGATTTAGTCACCCATGGGCCCCCTTTCCTTTTCCCCTCTGGTGCAATCATAGCCCCTTTGGTGCTCTTTACACAACCATTTTTGTACCATTTTATTATTTATGCTCATAATATTTACATATTTTCTAAATCAACATAAAAGCCAATCAAACATTCCAAATAGAATATGTACAACATACATGTATAGCCATTCACTAGTCGGACCTTGGCCTTGAGCTCTGCACTAGGAATTTGCACTAGCATATTTACGTCATTTACATAATATAATTGAATATATTTCAAGGGTTAAATTGGGGGTATTACATTATTTATTGTCACCTCAAATGAAAATCTTAATAGGAAATGTTCTCTATCCTAATAGATTTACAAAACATCTCTCTCCTCATATATTTAGAAGGTACTCATAATTTTTGGGATGTCGTTCTTGGAAAATAGTTGAACCTTTTTCGTATACCTTGTTATGGATATTATTGCTAAGGTTTTTAATGGAGAACAATTCAAGCAAACATCTCTATACAAATAAAAAATGTGTAATTATGAAGTAGATATTATTCTTTACCACTCAGTGGGATGGATAGGTTATTTGGAGAACAATGGTTGACACAATTTGGCACCTACACCATGAACCTCTAAGAAAAAATTATGGAATTCAAATGGAAAGGTAGTAACTACAATCTACATCATCCTAAAAAAGTACTCACAAATATCACTGCTCCAATGAAAAACAAACTTCACAACCATTCAACCACAATCCATAATCAAGTTGACTCTCCATAAGGAAAGAAAAAATCATCGAGAAATTCATTAAGGAAAAACTATTTCAAAAGGGGAAGGCAATATTACATACACAATAGTACATAAAATTAATTTAAATAAATAAAAAGAATATTGCATAACAACGACAATGAAAGAACATAATTAAGTTAAATTACTAGGAGACATTACCTTTTATCGAGAAGATACTTAAGGAACCCTTTTATAAATATTTATATGGGTCCCCTGATTGTGAATTAATCATCATTTTGTTATTCAATCGTCTCTTATACATGCATCATATTATTATTCTCAGTTATTTGAGCACTTATGTACAATATTCACTCCACTCTTCACTCTCCTATCTTGTTTCTTCCTTACATGGATACCCCTACTATCTCATCCCTCACTCTATCCATCCCTTTATTTACTATTCTAGATCGTACTATCTCCACCTATCTCTATTTCCTCTCCCCTCGACTCTCTCTCCACCCCAAACCCCTATTTTCCCCATTTTATCTCCACTCCTCCCTTGTCATAGCAAGTTCTTCCTTAATCTATTTGACCCTATTATTTAGGCTATCTAATCCTACCCTACCCTAGCCTATCCTTTCATATTCCAAGGCCACCTACTTTCTCTACTTTACACTTCCCTGCACTACTCTCTAACTTATTCTACCCTACTTTTCCCTATTAATTACCCAATCTAACATAGAATTTACTACCATAACATATGTTATCTTATACTAAGCTTATTCTACCCTATACTACCCTAATCATATGTTATCTTACCCTACCCTTAGCCTAGTCTACCCTAAACTAACCTCGGTGACAACTTATTAGCCTATGCTATCCTAACATACCCTATTCTAACAAGCTTACTCTCATCTTTTTTGACATACTATACAATAATTTTGATTATAAGGTTTTTTTTTCACCCATTGTAACAAGAACAGACATACATTATTAACACATGTGTAGTTCTAATGCATGGCCAATAGGAACATGCACATAATCCTATTTGTATAAGAAAAAAAAACACAAGGCCCAACCTTATTTTATTTGAAAATGAATACCTCCCTGAAATATTATAAACATCTTTGAGGAAATACTACTATTGCAACAATTTTTTATTTATTTTTTCTATGATTGCCTCTATGAATTGTGTCAAGTTCTTGAGGAAAGGGAATGCCTTAAGAATTGGATGTTACAAGGAAACACTAGTAGAAAAGTTGGTGAAAATGAGTTAACCAAGATATTTTTTGCTTCATTGGTTTCCATGGAATTCCAAGGAAGCATGGGGTCATAGACCTCCATGCAAAAGTCTCTCACAAATGTAAATGAAGGTAAATTTATGTTACAGTATTGAAGGTAAAAATTGAATCAAAGTTTTATTTTATGTCAGCAACATCCTATCGTCCTCCTAATTATTGACATTGACCTCTTATGCTTCTTGTTAAATTTTCAGAATTTACTTCAATCTGATCTAGGATCTTAACTGAGAGAACAACATGTATAGCAAATCTACAGCATATCAATAATGGACACAATAATGCAAGCACACAAGAGACACAGAGTTTACTTGGGGAAAACCATTAAGGTGAAAAACCCCAATAACTTCCTCAGAGATAGATAGAGCAATGATACAACCAAAATACAAGAGATAGTCTTCTCCTAGCAGCAGAGCCTCCTCCTCACAAGTGCGCCACTTTCTGAATGAGAGAAGTGTGTGAATGAATGATCAAATAGAGATCTCCCATTCTATATTTATACTTGTCCTGTCCTTCCCAATAAACTAATGGGGCCTACATGTCTAGCTTAACCAATGGTTAACTTAATCTAGGCCGACCCCACACTTGGTGGTCTAATAACCCTTTCACCCACATGGCCGACCCCCAATAGGGTGGTCTAATAACCCTTCGACCCACATGACTTATATAGGGCCGACCCCAACAAGGTGGTCTAATAACCCATCAAGTATAAGTTATGACACTTACAATATAAATGACGACACTTTCGTATAGAGGAATAAGAACATCTCTATAGGAATACAAACACATTCGTGTAGAGGAATAATACCATCTCTATAGGAGTACAAAATACATATATGAAATACATGGGTGAAATACATTCTGAAGTTACATATACATCAACACTCCCTCTCAACTAGGAACGTATTTCTCGACATAGATCTGCTAGCACAAGTCTTCTTCTCTGGATCATCATCAACGAATCATCATCCTCGAATCATCGTCATCATCATTGTTGCTACTATCACAATCAATCTCTAAATCTACTAGTCATAGGAAGTTCTACAAAGCTAGTCCTTTTTCATACTGGATGTAGGCCCACCACCTGCAGGTCTTCATCATCACTGGCCATACTGTGTGTTAAGTTAGTAAATTTTCTCTCCATTTTTGATTTATTTTCTCCAGTTTTGGTTTGTTTTCGACTCTACCTCAGTTAATTTTTTGGTTTTAAGTTTTATTTTTTGTCTCCTTAGAAAAGTTTATAGGTGATGGAATAAGTTTTGAGCCTATTCTTTTCAGATTTTATTTGATTTTGGTGATCTTTTACATTGTAAAGGGGGTTAATGAGAGTCATATTTTCAAAGGTAGAATCATTAATGTGTTTAGAGAATGGTTAAACTTATTTCTTAAACCAAATAACTGTTAGAACCTCCGACAAATTAGCAAAAAGTTAAAAAACTGCTAAATTTTGGCATAGTAGTTATTCTTGTAGCGCTATGCAAAATTTTAACAAAGGGCGCGCTACAGGAATATCGCGGCCTGTATTTTTTCGAATTTTCGAACTGATTTCAATCATGATGCAGTATGGGAGTGTCTAATTGCCTTGTGTGAGTGCTTTAACACGTGTTTGCAGCAGTTTAAGCATGATTTTAGTTGGTTGCTAGTCACTAAGTAAAACAAGCTCATCATTGCATGGTATGCGGGATCAGTTGCACAAAAACCAGCAAATCCCGGTCTAAGCTGTCAAATTTCGCTTGCTACACGCATTATCAGAGAAGAGGAGTGTTCGTGAAGGAGAGCTAATTGTTAAAAAGATGTATTGTGTTGCTGTGGAGAGAAGACAGGTGTGTTTTAACGCCAGCGAGAATTAGGGCTTTTGAATTCATGCACCAGCAATTAAAGAAACGATATGAGGACACCTATTCTCACATGAGGAGACCATTGATACCCCAAAATGAAGCTGTAAGCCACGACAGATGAGTAGCTGACAGGTATTCCGATATAAACCCTTATAGATGGATGTAGCTAGGGTTTTACCCCTAGCTTGTGCCAATGAGCACCTACTAAGGAGAATGGACTCCTTAGTAGCAGTTCAGTATATTAAACTAATTAAGCTAAAACAACAATTAAATTACTTCTAAAATATTGCATGAAACATAAACATCAAATGAAAAGAATGGCTTTTTCTATTAATGTTACCTTGAGTGTCAAGGTTTGATGAAGCCCTTTGCAGTGTCCAAGAGGATGGTCCAAGCTTCAAGATGCTCCTTCTCCTTCTCCAATGATGGGAATGGGCCAAAGGTGGCTCTCAAGGTGAAAATAGTTCAAAGGTGAACTAGGGTTTCGAGAGAGATTTTGGCAGAGTAAGGGTGCTTGTGATTGTGGATATGGAATAAGGGATCTCCATCACCTATTTATAGTTTTTTTGGTGGTGGAGTGCTGACCCATGGTTTTAGGAAACACATGGTTTTAGGCAGCTGTATAGGGTTTTTTTCCTCCTTTTCCTCATTATTTTATATTTTTATTCACTTTTTAGGGGATTTTTGCTATTTTTGGAGGAAAAGGGGGTTTTTTAGCCTTTTTTAGGCTATTTTGAGGGTTTTATGGCCTTTTGGAGGCATTTTAGGCCTTTTGGAGGCTTTTTAATGGGATTTTTTGGGATTTTTAATGGAAATATGGTAGGAAAATGGACAAATGAGCCATATAATGTGGTAAATGAGCTAGTGAGCACTTTTTGGGTGTTAACAGATTGCCCCCTGATGTGCGAGGGCAGGAGCTCATCGTATGGCTGATGGACATCATAAGTCATGAATGGTTTTCCTGGGTGTGGAGAGGAGAGAAGAAACAAACTGAAGCCCGGAACAACGATCCCGAACAACTGCAAGAACTAAAAGTACATAACCTCAATAAAGGATGAGGAATCATCTGATCATATGGACGAGGCGGGCATTCCCATGCTCGTATCAGGATATAACATAATAACAATGGGGTCCAAAAAATGGGGACCTGAAATATACATGACCTCAAATACTGACTGAGGAATAATCTCAATATATGGACGAGGCGGGCATACCCATGCTCGTATCAAGATACATAAACATAACTGTAAGGCCCGAAAAGGGGGACCTGTAAGATACATGACCACTGTGTACATCATAAGAGTCCAGAGGGGACACAAATCTGGGACATACTGCTGAGCGGATCATGTGTGAACTGCAGAACTGGTGCACCGGAATATCAACAGTGCTGCTAAATGTGGTACCAAAGGTGCTGATGAGCTGTTGGATCAGAGTGACAAGAGGTACACTCTCAATGGTACACTCTCAATGGTACACTGAACTGGAACTGAAACTGGGTACTCAAGGAAGCATGTAACTGGATGGCTTCCGAATACAAAGGCCAACGCAGCCCGGACATCCACAGGAACATATAACTGGGCATTCCAAAGTGACTCACCAATGTGCTAGAGTCGGGGGAAATCCGGGGTCTTCGACTAAAAACTGATGGGATATAATCCTACGCGATCCTCAACGATGCGTTCAAGGTGCTGAAGTCGAGCATGTGAGGAACAACCACTCAGAGAGGCAATGATGATTCCTCTCGGAATGATCCGTAGGCACTTACCACAAATGGTGATAATTCCAAGGCATAGGGACCTCTGGGCCTATCCTCTGGAATAGAGGAGCTGTCGTCGACAGAGGGAGACCTGCAACTATCAAGGCAATGATGTTTCCTTGACAGAAGCGCGAGGTATAAGACCGAAATGTGATAGTGCTGATGGCAGGACTAACAAACTGTGGTGGGACAACTGGGCAAGTAGAGTGGGTGGACTCAAACTTCCTTTGTTCAGAGTATGATAATGGAAATGATCTGGCAGCATATGAAACTGTCTGAGGGGAAAGGGATCATAGCTGTAATGGATCTAGGAGGATAACTGGCTGAGGGAGACTCAAGCTGGTGTAAAATGGCAGAAGACTGCTGAATACTCTGAACAAAGGCGACCTGATTGGGGGTGCTGCCGAGATGATCGATCATAGTGCCAGGAGGCACGGGAGGAGACTTCTTCATGGGTTAATGAACTAGAAGAAGTGTGTGTAAAATGGTACTGTCGTGTGGATTTTACGAGCCCAGGACAGTTCATGCTCATGGTTGCTTTCAATTTTAAGGAGTCTGAAAGCGATAAGAAGACTCTGAAGTGATGGAATGGTACTGTCGTGTGGATTTGACGAGCCCAGGACAGTTCATGCTCGTGGTTGCTTTCAATTTTAGAGAGTCTGAAAGCAAGTAAGAAGACTCCAGGGGGTTGCTTTTTCGTAGATTTAGTCTCCAAGGCCCAAAGAAGCATAAAAGGATGCAATGAAGAACTCTTCTAGCCGGTGTGACTAGAGTATTCATTTTTCGTAATTAGTCTACCAGGTCCGGAAAAGGGTTAAACTTATACCAGATAGACGCCCTTTCAGGTACTTTAGCGAGCATGAAAGGAAGCAAGATTGCTCGGCGATCTTTTCATTCTTTTAGGAGTCAGAAAAGAGCTTAACGGAAACTCCCTAAGTGCCTTTTTCGTAAAGGAGTTGGCCGGCCCGAAAAAGGGATAAAATTATACCGAACAAAAGGAATGGCTAGGCAAGGAGGAAGTGTTCAATCAAGGTTGAGTAATGATGACCAAGAACGAGGGTAGGTGGGAACACTGATGGACCTCCTTGCGGGGTAGATGAGATGGTGGCAAAATAAAGAGACATTTGCAGTATGACAGGAGTGAATGGCTCATGTAAAAATGTGGAACAATCCGATAGCGACCGATGTGGCACGCGAACCGAGGCAGCAAGGTGTTGGGACACAATGTTGAAATTGTACCAAGTGAGAGCGAGAAATGATCTCAAGCATCATCACGAGCTCGGAAAAATGAATCCGGCGTTATAAAGGATGTCAAAAACGGGTGACGGCCGATGTGGCACGCAAACCGAGGTGACGGGGGCATTTAAAAAATGCCCAGAAAAACTGAAGGGGAGAGCGAGAAATGATCTCAAGCATCATCACCAGCTCGGAAAAATGAATCCGGCGTTATAAAGGATGTGAAAAATCGGAGAACGGCCGATGTGGCATGCAAACCGAGGCGACTAGTGGCGTCTGAACACAATGTTGATATTGGTCCTAGTGAGAGCGAGAAATGATCTCAAGCATCGTCACGGGCACGGAAAAATGAATCCGGCAGTGCAAATGGTGCGAAAAAATGGAGGGCATAATACTAGGTGTATCAAAGCAAATCAAATCTACAAGTGATATGTGACCTCAAAAATGGTTGAGATCACAAGTGTGAAAAAGTGAGCAGGGTTAATGACTTGCCCCCATGCTATGTGCATGGGGTTTGTGATTATGGATCACATATGTGTGGGTTTGAACAATGGGTTCATTGACGTGCTGAGATAGATGTGATGGGGAAGGTTCAAAATGATTGATCATGCCCCTTATCCCAGGGTCGAGGGAATCTATTATGCCCCTTGACTCAGAGGTGTCAAGGTGGTGCTCTATAATGGCGGGGTCGAGACCGGGCACCTCAGTATAGGACCAGGAAAAGACATCACGGAATTCCTGGAAGAGTTTTTGGTACTCCTCAATCTCTTGTTTACTGCAGAATGCTCCTAAAGTAATGAGTTCAGGGGCACGTCCTGGAGCAGCGATATCAACTTGGATGATAGGTGAGATGTTGGCCATGTTACCTTCCTCGAAGGCGTCAGGAGCAGGAATAGGGTCCTTGAACCAGTCAACCTTGGTGGGGAGGAAGTCTTTGGATTCGATCGCGTATTGGGTAGCGGTGCTAGAGGAAGACGCTTCTGGGAGGAAGTAGGAACGATGATGCATATCATCCCAGGGATAATCCGGGGCAGTAAGGGCCTCAAGAATCTCCTCATCGGTACGGAAAGTTTGCATCGTCAAATCGGTTGACGAGGGGGAAGTGGTTGAAGAGATCATATAGATGGTATTAACCTCTCCGGAAGGTGAAGAGTCTGGGGGGTAGATCTCCTCAATGGTAGGTGGTGCCGTCTCAAGATCCAGATTGTTCATCTCATAGAGAGCTGCTCTGTAATGCGGGAGATCGGGACAATGATGGGAGTAATGCCCGTAAACACCGCATATGGCACAAGAGTGGTTGGTGCGTAGGGACTTGTCTTTAGGCTTAGGAGTGGGGTTTAGTTCGACAATTGGGATGTTGGGGTCATCGTCGAGCATCTGCATGTGCTTCTGTAATGCGGGTAATTGTGGACATTGGTGAGTGGCATGGCCCAACTCGTCGCACAGCGAGCATTTGGGAGGAGCACGAAAGACTGGAGGGTTTTTTACTGTCTTTGGAGGTGGTACAGCAGTGTAAGGTTGTGGACCTCTGCCCCCAGTGGGTTTGGGAGTAGGAGGAGGTGTCGTAGAGGACGAAGGGGTAGAGACACCGGGAGGTGGGTGGGTGGTAGTAGCCATGGGTTGCACCGGTTGGAGGACGACATCTGGTGTCGGCGGGCGAACGGGAGGCGAAAGATACCAGACAGGTAATCCCAAGGTTAACCCAGGGAGGCTAAGGGTAGCCATGACCGGGGCGCTTACTACTCCTGCTGGAGGAACTAGGAAGGGGATCGTATGGATCGGTGTAACACCAATGTGGCTAGGTACCAATGGTGGTTTAGGCAACAAGGATGGTTGATTGTTAGGTGGTAGGATGTCATGGGACAAGGTACATAAGTCAGACATTTCGAGCGTAGATGACGGCGGAGGAATGGAGTGAAAGGTGGAAGTCATCGGCGCGTCTGAGTAGACTCCAGACCCCGTAGAGGAAACAACCGAGGTGGAGGCAGGAGAAACAGGTTGTTCAACCATGGGGAGAACATTTTTTGGTGCCGCAGTAGCACTTGGATCATAGTAGGTGAGCTGGTCAATCTTAACCACGCGTCCTTCATGGGGGAACATCATGGTGCGAAAGACAGAAGAGGCAACCGCCCGCATGGCATACATGTAGCTGCGGCCAAGTAGAAGGTTGTAATCCAATTGGGCGTTGATTACCTCTATATCAATAAGGACTGTTTTACCACCTAACTGGACTGGAACGTTGGGTAGAAGGCCTTGGGGCTGGGCCGAACGACCGTCGTAGGCACGTAACGCAGTGGTGGACTGCTGGAGAGGAGGGGATCCTAACTTCTGCCATACAAATGTAGACATAACGCATGTGGAGGCACCCTCATCGATGATGCACCGATGGATAACAAGGTTCCTAACGGAGACAGTAACTTGGAAGGCTAAGCTGGAAGGTAGGCGTGGTTCAGACTGGTCTAAATCAAAGGCCATCAAATGCGAATCGGTTGGGTCAATCCCCCCAATGGCGGAGAGTAAAGTCTTGCGCTGGGAAGGGCAGTTCTTCAAGACTTCTAACGCAGACATGGCTGCGGGAGATTGGGCTAGGTCGTCTACGATGTTGTAGTTTGACGCAGCGCGCGCATTAGGGTTATTGTTGATTCGGCGAAGTGGGAAATGAGGCGCTTTCGCGGCGCCGTCTATGGGAGGCGGAGGTATACGTAACGCCTGATCGGTGGGATGAGCATTAGTAGTTTTATCCGTGGGAGTGGCTTCAGAAGTGGAGCCATATTGGTTCCGACGGGTCTGGAGGTTGACGTCAGCGGATGACATCATCAGTAAGTGGTGGGTACCTGAGTCAAACATGGGTTGATCAGGAGCAGCGTAAGTGATCTGTTGTTGTTGGGGTGCATTGGCTTGCTGGGGAGCCAACGGATGAGTGTTCACTACGCCTTGGGTCGGTAATGGGTTTTGCAGCACCAAAGGGGGTTGCTGAGGTTGGGGGGGGTTGGGCGGTGCTTGGGGAGCCGCATGCCCTTGGCGATGGGCCTCGTCAACCCAGAGCTGTCGAGCTCGCTCCAAGTGTGGGCAAGCGTGTGTGTAGTGTCCATAGACCCCGCAAATAGAACAAGGGTGGTTCGTTCGCAAATTGGGGTTTTTAGCCTGCTTGGGCGGGCGATCAGGGTTTTGATTAGCGGGGGCCGCGTTGTGATTGTCAGGGGGATTAGCCGGTTGACCAGCTTGGTCTGCAGGTAGGTTGTTTCCCCGATTACGGCCCTTGCCGCGGTTCTGTTGGCCCTGGTTACGTTGGTTGGTCGGGTTTTGCTGCGGATTTTGTTGGGCGTAAACTTGCCCTTGGGCAGCAGGTGGATTCTGAGGTTGCGCAGGTGCAGGAGCAGGCTGCGGGGGATGATATGCAGGTTGAGGCTGAGCAGGTGCAGCAACTTGAGGGGGTTGCTGATAGGACTGCGGAGCAGGTAGTGGATGTGCCGCAGGGGCTGCCTGGGGCGGATAATAAGCTGGTGGGGCTTGTGAAGGCGCAGGAGCTGGGGCAGTCTGCTGATGGTAGTAAGGCTTAGGGGCGACTGGAGGGGCATAAGCAGGAGTCGCATACCCGAAGCACTGAGGTGGACATGAAGGTCCATGGGAATGGTGATTTGTCATGGGAGCATATGAGTTGGTTGCTCCAGACTGGGA
Organism: Larix kaempferi; assembly: GCA_027924585.1. Classification (NCBI taxonomy): domain Eukaryota; kingdom Viridiplantae; phylum Streptophyta; class Pinopsida; order Pinales; family Pinaceae; genus Larix; species Larix kaempferi. Next base: position 6,558,844 of record BSBM01000991.1, on the reverse strand, counting down.
GGTAGCCCTCGACAGGTCGGGGCCAGGGGTAGGACGTGCTATAGAAAACGGTTGGGGATGCGAAGAAACACGGCCAATGATACCATCTGCAGCGTGGGATGCCCCCGGCGCATCATGATGGGAGGACTCGCCGCGAGGGGTGTCAGGTATAATGGTATAAAGGTAACCCGACTGGGCGTAAATGAGGTCGAACTGCTGTGCCTTAAGGATGGCCTCTTCTTCAGACTGGGGTCTTTCTGAAGCTACATCCTTAGCAATAACAGGAAGCAGGGACTTGAGGAACCAATCGAGGAAGATACGGTCGTCAAGTTTGATCTTGCATAAGCTACGGCGTCTACGCCACTCATGGATGTGGTCCGTGATATGGGTAGCTGTGTTTTGTCTACAAGATAGGAGTATCTCAACGCCCGCGTCATAGCGGACAGGTAACTGGAAGAACTGCAGGAAGGTCGAGGCCAGGGAAGCAAAGGTGGCGTGGGTCCCATGAGGCTGCTCAATATACCACTTGGCTGCAGAGACAGTGAATGTGCGCTGTAAGAGACGGAGGAGAACAGAATCGTCTACTATGGAGTTAGAGGAACACCATAGGTTGAAAGACATGATATGGTTTTGTGGGTCCTCACCGGCCTTGCCCTCGAACTTAGGGATGTCCGAGGGGAGCTTGGTAGGCATATGAGGCCACGTGGGGTCGTGTCGAATAGGATCGTTGGTCAATCTGGCCAGGTTAGGTAGGTTGAGGCTAGCCATGAATGGCAAACTGGAAGAAGGCTGCGACACAGTAGTGCTATGGACCAAGTTGGGGCCAGTGCCCCCAAGTGGAGGGACAAGATTTAGGGTGGTGCCCCCAAGTGGGGGAACTGAGGTAGTGGAGGATGGTCCAGCACCACCATGGGTAGTGTGAGCCACTGATGTGGTGGGAATGGGTATTCCCGCTGTGGGTATAGGTACCGTGAGGGGAACAGTAGATGGTTGCCCCATGGAGGGCATACCAAAAACAGGTGTAGTAACTGGTGTAGTGGTGGATGTGCCACTAATGGTCCCTATGAAAAATGGTGTGGAAGTCGTGCCAGCCATGGGGCTAGTAGGGGCAGTATAAATCGGGTTCTCAGACTCTTCGTCAGAATCAGAGGTGAAGTAAGGGGCGTCACTATCTGGTGACGGAGACCTACGTCGCTGACGAGTGGAGTCAAGTGACAAGGCTCTAGATCTGTGATGAGTGGTATCAACGGACAATGATCGGAATCTACGACGAGTGGTGTCAAGAGAACCGTGCTGTGGGGGCTCGCCCTTGAGGCGCCGAGAATGTCTCGGGGACTCAATGGTGACGGATGGTGTCAAATCTCTGTGGGTTGATGTGAGTATAAAAACAGCTCAAAAATCCTAATGCAACCGAGTGTGCAGAAGGAGAGCTAAAAAACAAGGCACTCAGGCCAACAACCAACTCAAAACACCCACTGCAACAGCTGTGCTACAATGGGTGGAGTAACAACAAAAATGGTCAGAATACCAACAAGCAGCAGGTTTCCTAAAAAAGAAAAATGGTGGACTCACTAGACCAAAGGGAGGTAAAGGAGCATACAAACACCTAACTAAAAGTATTCTGACTTAACTAAACATATCCTCTGCAAGGTGATGAAATCCAAGTAAGACAATATGAGTAGGAAAGCCAAGTGGCTATGATATCCCCCTACCGGGAGGGACACCGGGTAGTCAATCCTAGAAGAATGGCAACTAAGATACCCCGTTCATGACACGTCCAGAAAGGTGAATCTGCCGTTTAGTTCGTTGACCGCAATACCCCTATACAGGGATATCCCGCGAACCGCGAAAGGTAGCCCTTCGGTTACTGAATGGAGTGCGGTATTCCACTCAGGCCTCCGGAACCAGTCTCCCGACTTCAACCCTCCCAAGGGAGAGGCCCTCTGATAAACTGGTCGTGACCGTGCCAAAAAGTACTAGGGGATTTTGGTTCCCTAGTTGGACAACAACTATGTCTCAAGTGAAATAACCAAGGGGTGTTATTGGAAGCCTATCCCCCTGATCCTACCTAACTACAATGATTCTTTTGTGTTCCCCAAGTGGGGTTAGAATGTGGGTTTAATTAGGTACTTTTTAAGGCTCACTTGATTTTATGTGACAGAGTGTGTGCTCGTGAGGTAATGATCCCAAAAATAGAAGTGCCACAAGGGAGGGCAACTTCCAATCTATCAATAATGCTGAAATTGATTCTTTGAACTTGCAAAATTTTCTGAAATAAAAATACTGAAATTTTAAAAAGATTCTGTAAAAGGAACAGAAATTATGTTGCAGAAAGGCTGTTAGGAAGTGGGCTGCAGGTAGAACAGGGGGCTGTTGAATTGCAGAAAATATTGCAGCAAAAGGGGCTGGGATCAAGACGGGAAAAGAGCAGAAATCAGACCGCGGGTCTGTGGCGATTTGGAATAGGCCGACCGCGGGTTTGAGGGAAACAGCGGCGGTCAGGTCGCGGCTATCGGGCCAACAGAGGCAGTCGGGACGCAGGAAACAGGGAAAAAGACACAGTCAGGTCGCGGCTATCGGGCCAACAGACGCAGTCGGGACGCAGGAAACAGGGAAAAAGAGACAGTCGGGTCGCGGCAAAAAGGCTAACAGGCGCAGTCGGGACGCCTGAAAGAGGGAGAAAGCCGCATTCGGGACGCGGGAAAAAGGCCGACAGGCGCAGTCAGATCGCGGCAAACAGGCTGATTAGCCACGGTCGGATCGCAGGTAACAGACTTGAATCCGCCGGCAGAGCGTCGGAAGCAGTCTGAGAGCCACGGTCGGATCGCGGGTAAAGGCCTGAAAGGCGCGGTCGGGACGCGACTGCAGAGGAAAAAAGACGCGGTATGCAGCGGCCGAAAGGGACAGCCGAAAGGAAATTTTTTTTAAAAAACGGAAACCAGAAATTCGAAAACTAGTGGAGTCGCCAAAACTGTAGCTAGGGTTTTACCCCTAGCTTGTGCCAATGAGCACCTACTAAGGAGAATGGACTCCTTAGTATCAGTTCAGTATATTAAACTAATTAAGCTAAAACAACAATTAAATTACTTCTAAAATATTGCATGCAACATAAACATCAAATGAAAAGAATGGCTTTTTCTATTAATGTTACCTTGAGTGTCAAGGTTTGATGAAGCCCTTTGCAGTGTCCAAGAGGATGCTCCAAGCTTCAAGATGCTCCTTCTCCTTCTCCAATGATGGGAATGGGCCAAAGGTGGCTCTCAAGGTGAAAATAGTTCAAAGGTGAACTAGGGTTTCGAGAGAGATTTTGGCAGAGTAAGGGTGCTTGTGATTGTGGATATGGAATAAGGGATCTCCATCACCTATTTATAGTTTTTTGGTGGTGGAGTGCTGACCCATGGTTTTAGGAAACACATGGTTTTAGGCAGCTGTATAGGGTTTTTTCCTCCTTTTCCTCATTATTTTATATTTTTATTCCCTTTTTAGGGGATTTTTGCTATTTTTGGAGGAAAAGGGGGTTTTTTAGCCTTTTTTAGGCTATTTTGAGGGTTTTATGGCCTTTTGGAGGCATTTTAGGCCTTTTGGAGGCTTTTTAATGGGATTTTTTGGTATTTTTAATGGAAATATGGTAGGAAAATGGACAAATGAGCCATATAATGTGGTAAATGAGCTAGTGAGCACTTTTTGGGTGTTAACACTGGAAAATTTGGGTCTTTTTCGCTGCACAATTATCTGGAAAAATTGGTGGCTGGAAATGATAAAATAGATCATAAAATGAGCATTTCACCACAGAAATAGCTATCTGAAGCTAGTATGAGTAATGTGCATGGACAGAGTAGCGAAATAGTCTCAAATTTAAAGTATTCAGTCTGAGAAATTCTAATGACAGTTTGAACGAAGAATTTTATCATTTGCTCTCTAAATTCTGGAAATAGCATTGAGAGGACTCGCAGATTTATCTGTTATGCTCATTCTTACACAGTAGGTGTGTTGTTGGTTTATGAAAATGGTTTAGACATTGTTGAAAATTGTCAGAATTTCATGAACTCACTCGCTTGGAGAACATACCCACTTAGTTGCATGGTTGAGACATTGAACTTGAAGGTCTGTTCAAGGTTCTGTAGAAAATTTCAAAGGAGCCCAAAGCATAAGAAATCAGCTTACAAAACACTTCTTGAAACCTAAGACAGATTGTGCCTGTTTACTGAAAAGAAGAATATGGGGAAAAGTGGCAAAAGTGGTAAGGTCAATAGGGCTGATCCCAAAGACTTAACCTGGATTCAGAAGCTTCCTGACTGTGTAGAACTTTTTCAGCAGGCAGGTTGGTTAAAGTTTTTCAAAAAGATTGATGGCTTCGATACTCAGGTCACCTGCAAGTTTGCTAAAGCACTTAAAAATGATATGGTTATGATGGATGCTCTGAAATTCAAGTTGTCTGTGGAATTAATAGCAGAAGCTACTGAGATTAGCAATGAGGGTGAGCACCGGTTCAAAAAATCACCTTTTGAATTTGAACCCCAAAGGTACTTATTGCCTAATGTGACTCCTGACTGGAATAAGGGTATTTTCATTCAAAATTTCAGAAAGGAGTGGATTGAGCCCATAAGAATACTGCAATGTTACGTGACCTGTGAAGGAAGATATTCATTGGTATTTAAATATCATCTCAGATTCCTTCAACATATGGCAGGAGTTTCTAAGATGAATCTGCCCTTCTTTTTCTTCAAAAGCCTGCAGAAAATGTCAAGCAAGATAAAACAACATGATGATCACACTTCTCAGTCACTTTTTCACCATGGTCTCATTAAACTGATCATCACTACAGTGTTACAGCATGAGGGAAGAACTTGGGATTTCTTTTTGTTCTGGTCAAGTGTTCATCCTAAAAGAGAAGATCAACAACCAAAAAGACAGACTGACAAGGGGAAGGTAATGATTCAAAAGTTAGGTCACTCAGTCAAACCTACAAGTAAACATGATATTAAAGCTAAGAAGGTGACAAAACAGGTAGCAGAAGAAAGACAGGATGACAGTCAGCCCCAAGAAATTCCAGATTACACTAAAAACAAGTTCACACTATTTGAAGACAAAAAGGAATTGCTTGAAAAGAAATCATCACCTGTAGCAGATCCTCAGGATGAAAGGAAAGTTGACATTAAGATGGTTCCTGTAGCTAAAGAAGAAATTCCTATTCGGCCAAGAAGCCCCATCACAATCCTTTCGGATGATGAAGGATACATGTTAGAAGAGGAACAACCTGTTTCTGAGATTAAGGTCAAAACTGAAATTGAAGAAGCTCAAGTTTTAGATGGCAAAACCATGAAGCCTAACAAGAAAATAAATAAGCTGGAAGTAGTGGAATTAGATTCTGTTCAGTACCAAGGCAGGAAATTGAAGATGATGGGAGAGGCAGCTACATTCTGGAGACCTAAAACTAGGTCGAAAAATAAGCTGAGGTTAAATATGAAAAAGTTATTAAACCCTAAATTGAACTCAGAGAAAGTGACCATCAGAGATGAAGAAACCATGGAGGATGACAAATCAAAGATGGATAAATTGCAGTCATGTAAAAAAGAGGAGATTAATTCAGTGAAAGTAGCAGAGGAAGAAAATCCAAAGCTCATCATTGAAGCCACTTCTGAGAAAATGTTGACAGAAGAAGCAGAAATTTTTAAGAAGTTTGATATCCCATGGAAACCAAATGAAGAGCAGGATTCTGCAATAGAGAAAGTGGTTAATTCTGACAGGGAAAATTTACAGAAGACTGTCAAACAATATAAGCACCAAATGAATTACATGCAGGAAGTTAATGATGGCTTGATGATGGCAAATAGAAGATTAAGAGAGGATCTTCAGGATGTTCATGACAATTTTTAAGAATTAGTGGTTGATGCAAAGGAAGCACTTAGAAGAAAAAGGGCCTCTGACAGGCACTGTTCAGAGCTGGAAAAAACAGTTGAAACTCTACAACAGGAAAATGAACACCTTCAGAAGAAGATAGTTGAGCTGGAGAAGAAGCATAAAAGAATAAAGAAAAGGTCCTCAAGTCCAGATGGTATATCTCTTCTTGTGGAGGCAGCGAAGGAGATATGAGGCAGTTATTAGTTAGGGGTTATTTTAGATAAACATTTTGTTAAAGAATTTGCTATTTTTAGCACACTTGTAAATTTTGTAAAAATGTAAACTTTACTTTATCTAACCTAGTGATTCGATGGAGAGTTAGGAGGAAAGACCTAACTGTTTCTTGGAAGAAAAACTATTTAGAAGGATAAGAAAAACATTGTAGGGGTTCTGATTTTGGAGAGCATCAGGAGGTCTGCTAGCTGCTTGTACTTTCAGACTTATTCAGTGATAGGTACTGTAAACTCTTATATGCATTTATTGATGAAACTATGAATATATGACTCTTTCCCCTTCATTTGATCTGTGTTGGCTTCATTTTGAACTTATTTAGTTTCATGAATGACAAATTCATTGCTGGTTGATGTGTAATTTCTAGTGGTGCTTGTCCTTTATGTGTGAACTTCATTACAGTCTTTTGTTGGATTCCTGTGATATATATGCATCTTCATCGATATATGTGTATGATTTAGTTGTTTCTTATCTGCTGAATGTATTCCCTTTATGCTCTTGAAGTCTATGACCAAAAACATATAAAACAAAACCCTAAGCCTAGTTTGAATTGAATTTTTCTCTTGAGATTGTGTTGGCTTGTTACCCTAGCCTTAGTAACAATTTCTGACACAAACATCTTTGGTGCCGTTGCCGGGGATGAAGCTGAAGTATATCTTCCCTGGGATACTCATCATTTTTCTGGTTTAAGAGGTGGACTTGAACCAGCAGTTTTTGAAGGCTATTTTCACCAGAAAATTGTCACAGTGGCTTCTAACAGAATTGTAACCAGGAGCAGACCTACTTCTTCATTACAGCTGGGTGTGACAGACCCTGAAAAGATCATAAAAATAGAAAGAAATCTCATAAGGTCTCAATCTTTACCAGCCTCTTGTGACTCTCACCAGTTGGGTGAATCATTAGACCCAGCTGAAGCTTCACCTTGTGTAAAACCTATCATCCCTGAGAGCACTTTCCAGGTTTTTACTAATCCTCGATGTTTTTTGAAAGCTAAAACCTCTTCTCCTGATAAAATACCAATCTTTCAGTTAAAAGTAGGAAGAAATCCTTTTCAAAAAGGTTCCAGCCAAGTTTCCACATTTTCCTAGTCTAAACCTCAGTCCACAATGGCAGCCCAAAATCCACCTAGGGATATGATGGACAGAATGGTAGCAGCTAGGTATGCACCATTAGTATTACCTCAGCCTTTACATGTATTCCCTACACATGATTACCAAAAGTATATGCCTCGATTCAATGGACAAGGTGAAACAACTGCAGAAGAACATTGGGAAGCTTTCGAGAGTTATGCAGATAATCAGAACATTGAAATTAAAGATGTATGGATGAGGGTATTTGTACAAAGTCTTGATGGGGATGTGAGAAAATGGTTCAGAGGACTGCCTGCTAATTCCATCACCATAATTGAAGAACTCAAAGATCTTTTTTCTGAGACAGTGGGGAGACACCAAGGATCACACTTATTACATAACTGAGTTTGGAGATTTGAGAAGAAAGAAGGATGAGACTATTTCTGACTTTTCCAAAAGATTTAACAAGATGTATACTAGGATTCCTGCAGAAATCAAACCCACTGAAACATCAGCCAAGTTGACCTATGCAAATGCTTTTGATCATGAATTCTCTTTATTACTTAGAGAGAGAAGACCTATCACCTTGATGAACATGCAAGAAGCAGCATTAGAAGTAGAGTCAAATTTGCTGGCTTCTAACAGGCTCAAGAAAGAAACACCTCAGCAGCAGTATGAAAGAAAGGGAAAGAAGGAAGCTGTTTCCACAAGTGCTGCACCTTAGTCTGCTGAAGCTAAAATAGATGAAATGGCTAAGCTTGTAAATATTCTTACTGCCAAGTTGAATAAATTAGAACTTGAAAAGAATTCTGCTAAACCTGCCCCAGAAGCTGATCGAAATCCAAATAACCAAAATCAGTTCAGGAGGCAATTTGCTCCTAGATTCATGCCAAGAGAGCGCAGAAATAATGATATTCAGCGAGAAAGAAGGGAGAATGAGGATCAAAAAGTACCCCCACCTTTTCAAAATAATTTGGTGGATGAAGAAGAAATTGATCAACAGTTATTGTTTGAAGAAACTGAGACAGATCCGGATGTGAATCATTTTGGAGATGGTTTATCTGGAGGTTTTGTAACAGAAGAAGATTTTCTAAATGCTGAGTACTATGATGCAGATTTGTATGAAGTTGAAGATGAATTGGAGTTTGAAAAAACTGTTGTAAATGCTGCTGCCAATCAGAATGGAATTAAAAAGACTCTTAATCTCAGATCTAGCCCGAAACAAGTAGTCCAAGCTCCTAAGAAGAAAACTGTTGTTCCTGCTCTAGTTATTCCTGATAAACCAGTTGCTGATCCTGTAACAGAAAATAAGCAACCTGCAGAAAAATCCAAGAAGACTGTAGAAATTGAGGAGGTAAATAAGTCAGTTCAAAATTTCAATTTGGAAAATGAGTTAGGTAAACTGAAAATTCATGTGCCATTTTTTGAGCTTATCAAAAATCCATCATATAAACAAACAGTCTTGAAGGTTATGAATTCTGCTAGTAGCCAGCCTGTTTTAGATACTGTTAATTTGCAAGAAGAAAGTCCAAAAATATTCATTGGATATGCCTTAGCCGAGAAAACAGAAAATGAAGCTGGTGCTTCTCCTCCATTTTATGTTACCTTAACTGTCCATGATCAGATGATCCATAATTGTCTATTAGATTCTGGAGCATCCCATAATCTAATGCCTAAAGCTGTGATGGAAGACCTAGGTCTCAGTATTACCAAACCTTATCATGACTTATATGCTTTTGATTCCCGAGCTGTCAAGTGTCTAGGAGTGATTAAAGATATGGTTGTCAGCCTGGCTCAGTTGCCAATGAAGAGTGTCATAATAGATGTTGTAGTGGCTGATATCACCCCAAAGTTTGGCTTGCTTCTTTCAAGATCCTGGGCAAAGAAGGTTGGAGGAACCTTACAGACGGACCTCCCTTATGCCACTATTCCTGTTTTTGGCGGAGAAAATAGAAGAATTTACAGAGAGCTACAACTTGCTTACATTGTCACAGATGATAAGAACCCCACTAATCACCCAATGTACTCTGTGGATAAAGACCTTGGCTCATGCATATTACAGTTTAGTGAAGAAGATAATTCTGCTGGCCGGTTACAGGTGCAAAAAGATCAACCAATAAAACATAGCATAGATGAAAAAGATGCAGTGTGGCAGTTATATTTTGATGGATCTTCATGCAAAGAGGGTGCTGGAGCTAGAGTTTTACTTATTTCTCCTGGCGGTGAAACAGTGAAACTCATGTATAAATTGGAGTTTGTTACCACTAACAACACTGCTGAGTATGAGGCTTTGCTATTGGGATTGAAAGCTGCTAAAGATTTGGGAATTCAGCAAATTTCTGCATTTGGCGACTCCGAACTAGTTGTTCAACAGGTGAAGAACAAATATCAAGTAAAGCAAGGTTTGCTGAAAGTATATCGAAATGAGGTAGGGGATATGATTGAAAACTACTTTATAGCATTTAATATCACTCATAATCCAAGGAATCATAATGAGACTGCAGATTCTTTAGCCCTGGCTGCCACATATTTTAGGATCCCTAAAATTACTCAGCTAAAGTATCCTATAGAAGTGAGGTATAGACCTTGTGTTCCTGATAATATAAAACACTGGAGGGTTTTTGAAGATGACATTGAAATAAAAAAATTTCTTGAGCTCGTAAATGAGTTTTCAAATATTCAAATTGATTAAGAAGAAGATGGAAAAGATGAACAGTTAGATGAGTTTGCTGCAGAAGATATAGCAGGGCATAAAATCATTGAATTGAAAAGTAATTTCATTCCGAAAGGCCTCGTACCTTTGGAAAGAATATTCAGCAAAGATGATACACCTTCAAAGCCAGTAATTCAATCTTCAGAAGATAATGTGGAAGACTACAATATTGGTTCAGCAGAACATCCAAGAATGGTAAAGCTTTCTAAATTCTTAATAGTGGAGCAAAGAAGCAGATACATTAAGTTGTTGAAAAAATATATAGATACATTTTCCTGGTCTTATAAGGAACTAAAAACTTATGATACAGCAGTTATTCAGCACAAAGTTCCTTTGAAACCTAATGTCAAACCTTTCAGGCAGAAACTAAGAAGAATTAATCCAGCCTTGTTCCCTGTAATTGAAAAAGAACTGAAGAAGTTGTTGGATGCAAAGATAATAGTGCCTATTAGGTATTCTTCTTGGGTGGCTAATTTAGTTCCTGTTAGAAAGAAAAATGGGGAAATTCGATTATGTGTTGACTTCAGAAATCTGAACCGATCATCATTAAAAGACAATTATCCCCTCCCCAAGATTGAACAGGTGTTGCAGCAGGTAGTTGGAGCTCAAAGAATTTCTATGCTAGATGGTTTCTCAGGGTATAATCAGATTGCCATGCACCCTGATGACAAAGAAAAGACAGCTTTTACAACCCCCTGGGGGACATTTATGTATGACAAGATGCCTTTTGGTTTGATGAATGCTGGAGCAACCTTTCAGAGAGCCATGGATATTGCATTCGTGGGTGAAAAAGATAAGTTTGTGGTTATCTATCTGGATGATATTACTGTCTTCTCAAAGTCAGATGATGAACACTTGAAGCACTTGGAACAAACCTTCATAAAATGCAGAAAATTTGGTTTATCCTTAAACCCAAAAAAATCACATTTTGTTGTGCAAGAAGGTAAATTACTTGGTCATCTGGTGTCAGCTGATGGTATTAGAATTGACCCTGAGAGAGTCAAAGCAATACTGAAGATTAGCTTTCCCAAGAGTAAAAAGGATGTTCAATCTTTCATTGCAAAAATAAACTTTCTACGGTGGTTTATTCCTAATTTTGCTGAGACCATTAAACAAATCACAGCAATGTTAAAAAAGGACCAAGAAGTCAAATGGATTGTTGAAGCAAAGGCAGCTTTTGAGAAAATCAAAATGGCTCTGACAGAAGCACCTGTTTTAGTAAGTCCTGATTTTGCTAAGGAATTCCATACCTTTTCTTTTGCTTCAGAGGATACTATTGCTGCTGTAGTACTCCAGAAGAATAATGAAGGATTAGAGCAACCAATTGCCTTTTTCAGTAAAACACTTAGAGATTCGGAGCTTAAATACAGTATCTTGGAGAAACAAGCCTATGCTCTGGTGAAAGCATTAAAATTTTTCAGAATTTATATCTTACATTCCAAGGTTATTTCATTTGTTCCAAACGCTGCAGTGAAAGATGTTTTGACACAGCCTGATAGTGAAGGAAAGAGGGGAAAGTGGATTGCTAAAATTATGGAATATGAAGTGGAAATCAGACCTACTAAGCTGGTCAAAGGACAAGGATTGGCCAAACTGCTGGCTGACTCAAATTGTCAAGCATTAGGATTACATGTTATGACAAAAGAATCAGCACCTGAAGAAAAGCAAGCATTCCTAGAGAAAGAAAGAATCATGGACTCTTATTCATCTTCAGAGTGGTATGCTGATATTGTTCATTTTTTGTTATTTTTGCAATGCCCAGAACACTTAGATAGGAAGGCTGCCAGGTCTCTGAAATTAAAAGCTACTAAATACTGTTTGATAGAAGATCAATTGTTTTGGAAAGACCCAGGAGGAATCTTGTTAAGGTGTTTAGATCAGGCTGAAATAGAAGAAGTAATTTCAGAATCCCATGAAGGAGCTTGTGGAGGACATAAATACTGGAAAACAACAGCCTAGAAAATTTTGAGAGTTCGATACTATTGGCCCTCCCTCTTCCATGATGTTTACCAGCAGGTAAGAGCTTGTATACCCTGTCAGAAATTTGTAGGTAAACAGAAATTATTATCTTTACCTTTGAAGCCTATTGCAGTCAATGCCCCTTTTCAGCAGTGGGGTCTGGATTTTATTGGAGAAATAAATCCAGCATCTTCAGGTCAGCATCATTGGATTTTGACTGCCACAGATTTCTTTACAAAATGGGTGGAAGCTATTCCCACAACGAATGCTACAGATAAGGTGATTATGGATTTCATTGAAGATAATATTCTGAGCAGATTTGGTTGTCCACAAAGATTGATTACTGATAATGCCAAAGCATTCAAATCAAAGGCAATGGTGGCCTTTTGTGAGAAAAATGGTATTATTCTGAAACACTCAACTCCCTATTACCCTCAGGGAAATGGTCAGGCTGAATCATCTAACAAAAATATCATTCAATGTATCGAGAAGCTGCTGAAACATAATAAAAGGTCTTGGGATTCAATGTTGAAATATGCATTGTGGGCAGATAGGATTACTGTAAAGCAAGCCATTGGTACTTCTCCTTTTCAGCTGGTGTAGGGAACAGAAGCAGTATTTCCAGTGCAATTGGGAATTCCAGTAATGAAGTTCCTTCAGAATTATCAAGAGGAACCGGATGATTTACAAAGAAGAATCTTCGAAATGATTGAGGTACAGCAAAATAGAGAGAAGGTAGACAAAGAAGCACAGCTGTACAGAGCTAAAATGAAAAATAGGTTTGACAGAAATATTAAAGAACATATTTTTTCAGAAGGCGAGTTAGTTTTAAGATGGGATGCAAGAAAGGAACAGAAGGGTAAGCATGGAAAATTTGATAATCTATGGTTTGGTCCTTTTCTGATATCCAAAGTTTTGGAAAATAATACATTCATCTTGCAGTCCCTTGAAGGTGAGGAGTTGCTCAGCCCTGTCAATGGGCGATTCCTCAAATATTTCTACAGTTAATGAGGATCATTGTCACTTTTCATTGTATATACCGGTGTGACTGAGATTGAATAAAGAATCCATAGCCCAATGGAAGTTTAGATTGAAGACAGAAGGCACTAGTCTACAGGTTCTTGAAGCCTCGCAGGGAGGACTTCATCCCACAGCCGGAGCCAGATGTTAAGTCAGTAAATTTTTCTCCATTTTTGATTTATTTTCTCCAGTTTTGGTTTGTTTTCGACTCTACCTCAGTTAATTTTTTGGTTTTAAGTTTTATTTTTTGTCTCCTTAGAAAACTTTATAGGTGATGGAATAAGTTTTGAGCCTATTCTTTTCAGATTTTATTTGATTTTGGTGATCTTTTACATTGTAAAGGGGGTTAATGAGAGGCATATTTTCAAAGGTAGAATCATTAATGTGTTTAGAGAATGGTTAAACTTATTTCTTAAACCAAATAACTGTTAGAACCTCCGACAAATTAGCAAAAAGTTAAAAAACTGCTAAATTTTGGCATAGTAGTTATTCTTGTAGTGCTATACAAAATTTTAACAAAGGGCGCGCTACAGGAATATCGCGGCCTGTATTTTTTCCAATTTTCGAACTGATTTCAATCATGATGCAGTATGGGAGTGTCTAATCGCCTTGTGTGAGTGCTTTAACACGTGTTTGCAGCAGTTTAAGCATGATTTTAGTTGGTTGCTAGTCACAAAGTAAAACAAGCTCATCATTGCATGGTATGCGGGATCAGTTGCACAAAAACCAGCAAATCCCGGTCTAAGCTGTCAAATTTCGCTTCCTACACGCATTATCAGAGAAGAGGAGTGTTCATAAAGGAGAGCTAATTGTTAAAAAGATGTATTGTGTTGCTGTGGAGAGAAGACAGGTGTGTTTTAACGCCAGCGAGAATTAGGGCTTCCGAATTCATGCACCAACAGTTAAAGAAACGATATGAGGACACCTATTCTCACATGAGGAGACCATTGATACCCCAAAATGAAGCTGTAAGCCACGACAGATGAGTAGCTGACAGGTATTCCGATATAAACCCTTATAGCTGGAAAATTTGGGTCTTTTTCGCTGCACAATTATCTGGAAAAATTGGTGGCTGGAAATGATAAAATAGATCATAAAATGAGCATTTCACCACAGAAATAGCTATCTGAAGCTAGTATGAGTAATGTGCATGAACAGAGCAGCGAAATAGTCTCAAATTTAAAGTATTCAGTCTGAGAAATTCTAATGACAGTTTGAACGAAGAATTTTATCATTTGCTCTCTAAATTCTGGAAATAGCATTGAGAGGACTCGCAGATTTATCTGTTATGCTCATTCTTACACAGTAGGTGTGTTGTTGGTTTATGAAAATGGTTTAGACATTGTTGAAAATTGTCAGAATTTCATGAACTCACTCGCTTGGAGAACATACCCACTTAGTTGCATGGTTGAGACATTGAACTTGAAGGTCTGTTCAAGGGTCTGTAGAAAATTTCAAAGGAGCCCAAAGCATAAGAAATCAGCTTACAAAACACTTCTTGAAACCTAAGACAGATTGTGCCTGTTTACTGAAAAGAAGAATATGGGGAAAAGTGGCAAAAGTGGTAAGGTCAATAGGGCTGAGCACACAGACTTAACCTGGATTCTGAAGCTTCCTGACTGTGCAGAACTTTTTCAGCAGGGAGGTTGGTTAAAGTTTTTCAAAAAGATTGATGGCTTCGATACTCAGGTCACCTGCAAGTTTGCTAAAGCACTTAAAAATGATATGGTTATGATGGATGCTCTGAAATTCAAGTTGTCTGTGGAATTAATAGTAGAAGCTACTGAGATTAGCAATGAGGGTGAGCACTGGTTCAAAAAATCACCTTTTGAGTTTGAACCCCAAAGGTACTTATTGCCTAATGTGACTCCTGACTGGAATAAGGGTATTTTCATTCAAAATTTCAGAAAGGAGTGGATTGAGCCCATAAGAATACTGCAAAGTTACGTGACCTGTGAAGGAAGATATTCATTGGTTTTTAAATATCATCTCAGGTTCCTTCAACATATGGCAGGAGTTTCTAAGATGAATCTGCCCTTCTTTTTCTTCAAAAGCCTGCAGAAAATGTCAAGCAAGATAAAACAACATGATGATCACACTTCTCAGTCACTTTTTCACCATGGTCTCATTAAACTCATCATCACTACAGTGTTACAGCATGAGGGAAGAACTTGGGATTTCTTTTTGTTCTGGTCAGGTGTTTATCCTAAAAGAGAAGATCAACAGCCAAAAAGACAGACTGACAAGGGGAAGGTAATGATGCAAAAGTTAGGTCACTCAGTCAAACCTACAAGTAAAAATGATATTAAAGCTAAGAAGGTGACAAAACAGGTAGCAGAAGAAAGACAGGATGACAGTCAGCCCCAAGAAATTCCAGATTACACTAAAAACAAGTTCACACTATTTGAAGACAGAAAGGAATTGCTTGAAAAGAAATCATCACCTGTAGCAGATCCTCAGGATGAAAGGAAAGTTGACATTAAGATGGTTCCTGTAGCTAAAGAAGAAATTCCTATTTGGCCAAGAAGCCCCATCACAATCCTTTCGGATGATGAAGGATACATGTTAGAAGAGGAACAACTTGTTTCTGAGATTAAGGTCAAAACTGAAATTGAAGAAGCTCAAGTTTTAGATGGCAAAACCATGAAGCCTAACAAGAAAATAAATAAGCTGGAAGTAGTGGAATTAGCTTATGTTCAGTACCAAGGCAGAAAATTGAAGATGATGGGAGAGGCAGCTACATTCTGGAGACCTAAAACTAGGTCGAAAAATAAGCTGAGGTTAAACATGAAAAAGTTATTAAACCCTAAATTGAACTCAGAGAAAGTGACCATCATAGATGCAGAAACCATGGAGGATGACAAATCAAAGATGGATAAATTGCAGCCATGTAAAAAAGAGGAGATTAATTCAGTGAAAGTAGCAGAGGAAGAAAATCCAAAGCTCATCATTGAAGCCACTTCTAAGAAAATGTTGACAGAAGAAGCAGAAATTTTTAAGAAGTTTGATATCCGATGGAAACCAAATGAAGAGCAGGATTCTGCAATAGAGAAAGTGGTTAATTCTGACAGGGAAAATTTACAGAAGACTGTCAAACAATATAAGCACCAAATGAATTACATGCAGGAAGTTAATGATGGCTTGATGATGGCAAATAGAAGATTAAGAGAGGATCTTCAGGATGTTCATGACAATTTTCAGGAATTAGTGGTTGATGCAAAGGAAGCACTTAGAAGAAAAAGGGCCTCTGACAGGCACTGTTCAGAGCTGGAAAAAACAGTTGAAACTCTACAACAGGAAAATGAACACCTTCAGAAGAAGATAGCTGAGCTGGAGAAGAAGCATAAAAGAATAAAGAAAAGGTCCTCAAGTCCAGATGGTATATCTCTTCTTGTGGAGGCAGCGAAGCAGATATGAGGCAGTTATTAGTTAGGGGTTATTTTAGATAAACATTTTGTTAAAGAATTTGTTATTTTTAGCAGACTTGTAGATTTTGTAAAAATGTAAACTTTACTTTATCTAACCTAGTGATTCGATGGAGAGTTAGGAGGAAAGACCTAACTGTTTCTTGGAAGAAAAACTATTTAGAAGGATAAGAAAAACATTATAGGGATTCTGATTTTGGAGAGCATCAGGAGGTCTGCTAGCTGCTTGTACTTTCAGACTTATTCAGTGATAGGTACTGTAAACTCTTATATGCATTTATTGATGAAACTATGGATATATGACTCTTTCCCCTTCATTTGATCTGTGTTGGATTCATTTTGAACTTATTTAGTTTCATGAATGACAAATTCATTGCTGGTTGATGTGTAATTTCTAGTGGTGCTTGTCCTTTATGTGTGAACTTCATTACAGTCTTTTGTTGGATTCCTGTGATATATATGCATCTTCATCGATATATGTGTATGATTTAGTTGTTGCTTATCTGCTGAATGTATTCCCTTTATTCTCTTGAATTCTATGACCAAAAACATATAAAACAAAACCCTAAACCTAGTTTGAATTGAATTTTTCTCTTGAGATTGTGTTGGCTTGTTACCCTAGCCTTAGTAACAATTTCTGACACAAACACTGTGGATATCTCAGGACTTATTACGTGCGTCACAAAACCTTAAAAGAGTCTCTTGACTAGCAAGAACCCTAAAGAGCATCTGAGGCCTTTTTCATCCTATCCAGATCTCCAGGACTTATTACATGTGACTGTCACAAAACCTTAAAAGAGTGTCCCAGGAAAGTTTATGTGCATAGCACGACCAGCAAGAACTCTAAAGAGCATCCCAGGAACATTTATGTGCCTAAGCACAACCAGTAAGATCTCCAGGACTGATTACATGTGACCTCTGCTACAAACCCTTGGAAGAGAATCCCAGGACTCATTACGGGCACACAGCCCAACCTATCGGATCTCCCAGGTATTACATGTAGTAGTCCACCACAAACCCTTGAAAGAGCATCCCAGGACTTATTACGGACACACATCCCAACCTATCGGATCTCCTAGGTCTTACATGTGGTCCACTATCACAAACCCTCGAAAGAGCATCCCAGGCTATTACCGGTACACAACTCCAACCTATAGGATCTCCCAGGTCTTACATGTGATACACAGTGCCATTGCTTTTTCATATTGGATGTGACCTAGAACAAATCTAGGATTTCCTTTGCACAACCTATCCACGGCCACAGAGTATCAACCTGATACTCACCATGCATCATCCTGATCATACAATGCATCTACCTGATGCATACCAAGTATCTACCTGATACATATCACAATACATGATCCACCTCATCATACAATGTATCCACCTGATACATACATAGATACATGATCCACACACTGTATCCACCTGATATATATACAGATACATGGTCCAAGCATCCAACATGATGCATATACAAAATACATACAAATGATCCAACTGATCATATCCAGCATCCAACATGATGCATACATACATAAATGATCCAACTCATCATAACAAGCATCCAAAATGATGCAATGATCCAACTAATCATAACAAGCTTCCAACATGATGCATATACATATACAGAGTAGTAATTAGAGCATCGTCCTGATGCTCATCATCCATGATCCTCCTAATCATCATAGCATCATCTTCTTCAGATCATCTCATCATCCATGAAGCATAGCCCAGATGCACATCATCCATTACTTACACCACCGACATGGGAGAACACATCTACCACCATTTGGGGAAGGCTCCAGCCCTTACTTTTTCACCATGGGAGAATACATATACCACCATGTGAAAAATGGCTTCAGCCCTTACATCTACACCATGGGAGAACACATCTACCACCATGTGAGAATGGCTCAACAATTACATCACGACCATGGGAGAACACATCAACCATGTCAGAAAAGCTCATGTGTATCTGCATCTTCCAGACTCATCACTTCTCTTTCGAAGGAACCTCGATCTGAAGTGCACCAAGCCTCTCTCTGAAGTACTCAAAATGCACTCTGGCCAACGGCTTGGTCAATACATCTGCAACCTGCTCATTCATCGCAATATACTCTGCTTTGGCTGTACTCAGTGCTACGCAAGACTGCTTCCTACTAAACCAAGAGATCGCACCTGATCCCATATTGAAGCAGCACCCAGAAGTGCTCTTCCTATCTATAGCACTGTCTGCCCAAACTGAATCAACATAACCCTGTAGGTTAAACTTTTGATTCACATCATACTTGAGCCCATAATCAACTGTACCCTTCAGGTACCTCAGAATATGCTTTACAGCAACCAGGTGAACACTCCTCAGATCCGTCAGGAACCGGCTCAATGTGTTCACCGCAAAGCAGATATCTGGTCTTGTGTTCGTCAGATACATAGAGGAGCCAATCATCTGACGATACATAGTGACATCAAAGCAAAAGTATCTATGCTACCACCTGCAGCATGCTTGATCTTGTAGATCCTCTTGGAAGTCATTACAAACTACCCTTTGGGACTGCATCACAAACATCTTCATGATCGACTGGTACTCCTCGATCATGGCATTCTTCCCAAATCTGGGAACTTCAATATCTTCAATATTTTCAATAGATAACTTTGTTGCTGAACAAATGTTGTAGTCCTTCTTTTGTAGGTGATGGTATACGATCTTTCCTATACAACAAGTTAAATTGCATGATTAGAAAACATCTCATAGTTTTCAGAACAAATTCTTACACATAAAGAAATATGTCATACAGTCATGCAATTATCTTAGTCAATGCTTCAATACAACATTTATCCATATCCTATAACTTTCTAGATGCCTTCCAATCTCTAGCAGATTATTGTTAAGAGTGTGCACAACTCCCAACATGTCAGCAAAGAGGTTTCATTCTAGATAAGTAGCAATGGAATGTTGTACAGTGCCATAGGCTACTTACCCATCAAATGCATATTAGTAGTATATTGTTCATTAATGCAATCATTCTAATATGCACAATACACATCCTAAGTCTAGGAACATAAGCCTATACATCATTGAACAATTTTATTTAAACAAACAAATATGTAAGAAATGGTAATTAAAATATTTATCTTTGTTTGTTTGTTGGGTGGACTCCCTCTGATTCTTTGCTTCCTTGCAGGAGCTGCTGAAGTAGCTTCTTCTACACTTTTCTGTTGTGGAATGCAGAAGGATGGTCAACTACCTCTGGATATCTGCATCCTTGCAGAAACTACTGGAGTGAGCTCCCCCTTGATCTTTGCTTCCTGGATTACCTGTCCTTGAACCTATATTCATCTTAGGTCCCTATGCATGCTTATTAGTATCATGATTCTGTTATCCTTGTAATCTCATACATTCATTAGTATATTCTTAATACTATCAAAACACAATAATCTTAAGCATGTATAGTCATGATCATTTCAAAAAGAAATAATAAGCATTAGTATTCAAGGTTTCAGGGAAGTCTTCTTTTACTCATGCATATTCTTCTTTGATCATAGGACTCTTATGGTTAGTTAAATCATCAATCAAGATAAAAGATATAATATGCATAAAACCCGTGATTACTCAAACCTATACCTTCATGATTCTGCTGGTTAGTCATATCATCAATTATGGTAAGAAACATAATATGCATACAACCATGACTATTCAAACCTACGACATTATCAACAACACAACAGTATAAGATCCTAACACAAGGTAGGATTCTAGCTTGATATAGGAAAAACATACCTGGATTAGCATGCTAGCTAGTTATGTCTAACATACCCACGTAATGTCTTCTGGTTCTCTTCAATGACTTGTGCTAGTAACCTGCATGTCTCATAAGTTATCCATTGTAGGACCAAGTTATACATACCTCGTAAGTAGATCTTCTAAGCGATCCATGACAATGGATGAATCTTTGTCCTCATGTCATCATGATCATATGTTCTTGAACCAAAACATGATTTGTCTTTCTTGGTGTACCTTTCATGTTAGCAGACAGCATAAACGTCATACAACACCATAATGCATTAGTACAATCATAAGTGTCAAGACCCTAATCAATGAATATCTTCTATCGTGCATTCATAATTTTATTAAGGTGATATGACAAGTCTAGATTTAATCAAGATTGTACTAACTGTAATAACATGAATACAAATATACCATAAACTTAATCATGAACAAATCTTGAAACATACCTGCATAAGTCATACCTGTCGATATTGCTTGTAATCTTCTTATGTAAGGCCTTAGCCTGATCTCCCTCAGAAACAGGAACTTTTTCACTTATGCAAGTGACCAATCCATCCTCTTCTAGGATTAAACAAATCCACTTGATTTGCAGGAACTAGATCTGGAGCTGTATTAGGGTTTGTCAAAGAAACCCCAAAAATTCAAACTTTGAATTTCAAACTTCCGAAAGGATAGAAATATGTGCCTTGATGAACTGATCAAGCTGGTATATTCAGAATTTGAAAACTGCAAAGTTTCACTCCTCAATTTTGCCTTTGAAACTTCTGGATTCACTGGATGTGACCCTAAACTGGAGTTTGATGAAGCCCACTCTTCTGCCCAATCAAAAGGTTTGATCCAAAGCTCTAAGCTTCTATTTTTCTGAGGAGCTTCTAGCCGTGGTCATAGATTTCAAAAATTCCCATTTTTATAGAAGCCCTAATTTTCCACTTTTCTGATCAAAGTCCCGAACTAGGGTCTGATCAAGCCAGGCCTTCTTACCAACCAAAAATTCTGATCTTGGTCTCTAAATTTCTATTTTGATGAGTACCATTCAGCCGTAGTCTCCAATTACAAAAATTCCAACTTTCTCCAAAACCCTAAATTCCGAAAGCCATGAATGAAGGTGCTAAAAAATAATTCTATTTTGATAGAAATATGTACTTGATTGTTTCTGGTGTACCTCCGCACTTTTCGATTCACATCATCTGAAAATGTTTTTTGTGGTAGCATGACCTGTCATCTTTCCATCCTGACAGGTGTTACCTCAATTGGATTCTCTTAGAGAGAGTTATGCCAAGTGTCGTAACGTGACCTGTTTATGGGATAAAACAGGAGAGTGAACTTGTACAGCGTTCCACATGTCATTGGTTCAATTTCGGCCTTGGAAAAAGTTTCTTGAGATATTACAGTCTGTGTAATACCTGTCACTTTTTACGCAATTTCATTTGGATCTTTCTAGCCCAAGTTATGACCTTTCTTCCAAGGTCACCTGTTTTTGACTCAGATCTGGAAGAGGCAGAAACCCTATATTGTACAGATCATAAATCACAAAGTACAACGAATTAGAGGTTGTCCTTTGGACACAAGGTACATGGGGATATTATCTTCAACATGTGATAGTTTCAGATCCGAAAACCTCGCCAAAATGGATTTATAGCAAACATTCTACGACTACTGGTTTTTGCTATATCAAGCCCTAGCATCGTAAGTGCAACAAGTGTCATACATGCCATATCATGCCTTCTTTTAGGCTAGGTCTGATACCATGTTAAATTTTCAGAATTTACTTCAATATGATCTAGGATCTTGACTGAGATAACAGCATGTACTGCAAATCTACATCATATCAATCATGGACACAATAATGCAAGCACGCAAGAGACAAAAAGTTTACTTGGGGAAAACCATAAAGGTGAAAAACCCCAATAACTTCCTCAGAGATAGATAGAGCAATCATACAACCAGAATACAAGAGATAGTCTTCTCCTAGAAGCAAAGCCTCCTCCTCACAAGTGCGCCACTTTCCGAATGAGAGAAGTGTGTGAATGAATGATCAAATAGAGATCTCCCGAACTCTATTTATACTTGTCCTGTCCTTCCCAATAAGCTATTGGGGCCTACATGTCTAGCTTAACCCATGGTTAACTTAATCCAGGCTGACCCCACACTTGGTGGTCTGATAAAACTTTGACCCACAAGGTCGACCCCCAGTAGGGTTGTCTAATAACCCTTCGACCCACATGACTTATACAGGGCCGACCCCAACAAGGTGGTCTAATAACCCATCAAGTATAAGTTACGACACTTCCGTATAAAGGAATAATAACATCTCTATAGGAATACAAACACTTCCATATAGAGGAATAATACCATCTCTATAGGAGTACAAAATACATATATGAAATACATGGGTGAAATACATTCCTAAGTTACATATACATCAACACTTCTATTATATTATGTACAATTTTTTATCCTTGTGATTGATATACAAACATATATACATCAACTTTAATCTTCACTCTCCACACTCTTCTCTTGCTTGTGTAGTTCCTAAGATGATGTTTTATATGATGCCTCCAACACTTTGCTTCCTGTTGATGCTCAGAAAATTCTAGCATCGACAGAAGGGATTCTCCCCAATGAATAATCCCAATTAGTTTACTCATTGTTTGATATGGGGAATCTGTCCGGTTAACGATCCGACTACTGTAGGTGTGTATGTTTAATTTATGTACCGGTTGCGGCCCGACCCACCGTTTATAGTTTATGTTTTAGGGTATGAATATGCAAGTGCTTCTAATCTAACTAATGAATTTAATCTATAATTGACATGAAGAAACCACACAAGTGATGCATAGGTTCTTACCTCCTGTCTTACTACTTTTACCTTGTCAATTAGCTAACTCTATTATAAACTAAGTAACCTATCCTTTCAAGGAGTGAGTTTAAATAAGAGTAATGATCTGAGAATGCTTAAACAAATCCAATAGATAGCCATTAAGATAAAGTATGCACATTCACAATAGAAAAAATACCAAAGATAGATTTGATTATAATTAAAACAATTTATTAATCTGTTAACACATAGACATTTACATAGATAAAGAAATCATTTACCATCATTGAAATAGTTCAAAAAAATTAGAAAGATCTCACAGTATGAACATAAACAGTTCTCTTACACAATGTATCTAGTCTTTAATTCACTAGCAAAAGTCCTTTTGTATAGTACTCTTGCCCCATATTTATATTACAAGAGAATTTTGTGTACATGCCTAATCATTTCGGCTCCCTTTGTGTCCTTTGGTTTGACATATTTTGCTCTTATGTCTACCGTTTCTTCTCCACACAGCGTTTCCACTCCCTCTACATTATGAATGATCCTTTCAACTCCCTTTGCGTCCTTTGGATTGCATAATTTGTCTTTTGTGCCAACCATTTCCTCTGTTCGCAGTCTTTCAACTTCCTTCGCATATGATTGCTCACTTCGGATTCCTTTGTGTCCTTTGGATTACCAATCTTGTATTTTATGCCTGTTGTTCCTTCTGCTCACAGCCTTTAGCTTCCATGCATCTTGAGGAAAACAACAAAACTAATGTATAATCAAAACTCGTTATTAAGAAAAATCATAATGAACATAATACAAATTTCAAGATCTTTATTTATCAATATGGTGTAACATACCCTATTTGCTAGAAAACATTTTGTGTTAAGAAACATTATTATAACTTTTATTGTAAAGTTTTATGTTGGATAGGTGTCTAAGGATGACTGTAATTTACACAATATATTATTATTAAATAAATAAAATAGGAGACAAACACCTAAGAGGACTGTTTAGAGAGTGGTGACTGATCCACTAGGTGGAATGAAATATGGGGTAGAAGGCAATGGACAAGTGGCAGCATCATGATGCAACTAATTAGATGTTGGTATGGGATAACTCCCTTGAAATGTGGTCATACTGCTCTGAAAGATGGGACTAGAGCTTGAGGCTCATTTATTCCAAACTGACCAATAAAAGACCTAGGAATTCTATATAATAGCCATCAAATATTGAACTGAGGTTCATCACTTTTCCTAATGAGGAAATTTACCTTGGGGGTTTTGCTGTGTTTGCACCCAAGAGATTTGATGAGGGGATATGCTATGTTGTTGATCATGTTGTGAGTCTGCCAAACTCTTATTGAGTTCAGGAGGTTGATGTTGAGTGGAGAAGGCATTTTATTTCAGGAGGTTGATACCGAGTGGAGAAGGTATTTTGAGTGCCTTTCTTCTACACGAATTCCACCCATTTATTATATCAGTAATCAAGCTTGAGGGTTAACTAGAAGGCAGGAGTTGAGCTACTTCTTCTGAAGCAGGTTGGGAGGAACATGCTTCCTTGGGTGTTTGTCAACCCTATCGTCAGTTATAGGTTCTATTGTCTTATCTATTTTATTTTAAGTTTTGTTATCTATTTTTGTATATTTACAGTTTTGTTGTTTATTTAACTTTCACTGTTTATTTTATAAGTTTATTTCAGTTCCTGTGTAAATTGATAATTCTATATAAATTTGATTTGATTGAATAAAATAGTTTCTGTATTTTTCCCCATGCAAAAAGGAACAGCATCGTACTCCAGTACAGAAACAAATTAAGATAGATAAGATATGATAGAAAAACTGCCATGGTGATGGAAGTACCATTTTATATGTTCTGTTAAATTATTTGATAATATTAATTAGTATTATCTACTGCATTTTACTCATAGTACTATTCTTATTTCCATTCTTTTCATCAAAACAGTAAATCTATTTCATAGAAATAACAGAGTTTATATTAGATAAAGAAATCATTTCTGCTCTTTACATTTTTGTTTTCCAAATGTTTATTTTCAAAGAATAACTATAGTTTGTTGTTATTTATCATTACTGTACATATAGGACAGATAGACAAATAAGAACTAACATATTACAAACCTAGAGTTTGCTCATTTTATTTTCAAAAACATTACCAGTCATTCTATAAGTATAAAACATTGTTATTTCTTCTCGGCACAGAGCCAACGTTTTGTAAATTTGCTACAGAGTCGAGCTAGTTAAATGAGCTCTCTATTATTCCATTATTTTACTAATAGTAGACAAACCAAACATATTTTTATCAACATCATTATTGTAGATTGAATAGATAGATTTAAAACATCATCTCCAAGGTTTAAAAGATTATATGACTGTAGGAACAACGTCAAGCAGAAAACACAAATTCTAGTTGATGTCGAAACGTATCAATGATCATCATCATTCCATACATTCTAAACTTAACCAAAACCCTAAATCCTAACAAGTTTATAGATTGATTACTTAAACATTCGCATAGTCAACGATGAGGCATTAGGCCGAATCCTATCACATATTTTCAACACATAACTGTCGACTAAATAAATAGTAGCAACGTTTTTCATTGAACACTTAGCATACGATTCTTTTCCCCAATCGTTTAAACATTTTCATGAGTTCACATTTCATAAAGAAACAATAGCAATAGAGAAATCGAAACCCAGTTTACAAATCTCCATTGTACATATTTCATAATCTCACATACATCAAATAAAATGATATAGCAGGTGTTCTTAAATTTAGCTACACAACTACATATTCGTATCACACAATTTTCAAACGCAGAGGTCTATAAAAATACCAAGTTTGATATCCACGCTATGAATTGACGAGACACAGTTTTGTTCACGGGCCAAGCCCCAAAACGTTGAAACAAAAACAACTTCCATAACGCAGGATTGGCAACATTTCTTTTATATTGAGAAACTTGATAGAGTTGAAAACCATCGACTACAGAAATACATTTACAGTTTAACTTTTAAACTTAAAAACTCATTCCAATGACCATATAAGGGTTCAACATCACAACGGCCATTCTATAGGAGAACCTACAAAGGGTTTTCCACTGGCGCTTACCAGTTGAGTGAACCCACCACTATCGTCAAACTTTAAATCAACAAACCCCACAACGATGGAAACAACTACAACAAAAACTACAAGCGGTTATGACATTTTCAGGATGAATGTTATACAAAGACCAACTATAACCTTAAGCAACAGTATTCATAAAACATATAATATTACCTTCGTAAGAGCAAAACATTTGTTGGGCGACGCTCCAAATCTCCAAACCGAAGCAACAAAAGCAACATTCAGCTACTTCGGCACAAACATCAAGTTTAAACACCTTATCACAACCCTAACCTGCTAAACGATTAAAGCTACACACTTCGTCACCTATTCCTCTTGCTGAACCATACAAACTTATAAACAGGTTTCCACCATTAAAACTGAAGGTGCATAGTTACAGAATCATTCAACAAATCGACCTGAGATCAAACCCTATTAAATAGTGGCCAGTTGGCCTTCTCCCCAAAACCAAAAATCCAAATGAATGTAAAAACCAACAAACTACAAGGTATAGTGAATGCCTTAGGGTTCAAGATCTCTACGATCGATACAAACTTGATCAATGGATGAGAATTGGAAAACCAAGCCATGCCAGTACCTGCATAGAGCTACGGTCACCAACCCTATAAATGCTTCATTAAATGTTAAGTCCATATGGATTGCAGTATCACCGAGGAGGAGCTCACAACTCGGCAAGTCCCAGTATTTTCTACAACATCTTCATGTGGAACCTAATACACGTAGGAGACATCGAGGTAAGTCACTACAATCACATAAGAGTTGCATTTAGTGCTGGATTTCACATATCATCTGCCAGACCTCGACTGCCACAATATTAATTTCATTTCAGTATCGAAGTTATTACACAGCGTGATCTCGGTTATTATTACCATGGTTTTTCATTACACCTGTACAGTTTCATAACATAGGATATAGCCATATCAAAGTTCTAAACCATAACTTTATAAAGTCACAACCATAGTATAATCGTTGTATAGTCCAGAAACATAGGGTGGTATCATATACGGTATTACAACCATGTAATAAGTTCCAAAACTATGATAAAGGTTTACATAATAAATATATATTGTAACAATATTATTACACAACCATATTCCATAGTTTCTACACTACACGTTGGGTTTCATATAACCACGATATGATTAGAGTCCAAACTTTATCACATAAGGACTATATGTTATGCATTTTAGTGTTAAGTCCCCAAACTTCTTAGGGCACACATATTTGAAAGTCTAATGTAAGTTATTACTTACATATAGTTAGGCATTGTAACCCTAGCAATACACCACTTAGAGTGTTATGACATTTTAATAAATGTCACTAATACATAAACAAACTATCATCTTGACCATGCAGTAAACACAATCAAATAGACTTATAAGAACTTCATTACTATAACATTTCAAGACTTATTTACATTGCAGCCATCGATTCCAGGAGTTTCACTTAATTTGAATGATGACACTATCATTCATAAGATCAAACTGGTCACATTTCAGACTGTTAAATTAAGCTGCTATACTACTGATCCTACCAACAAATACAACGAGTATAGTGTTTAACATTACTAGCGACACATACAATTATTACCATAAAGACAAAACAAGTTGACGAAGTTAAACCGAAGTTACATACCATCGACATCTTCATGCATGACATATTATACAATTATCTTAAACATAAAGACAACAAGGTGAAGCTTACAACCTGTCTTGTAAAAAATGGAATTACTCTATAACCTTACCTGCAGATCTACGAAAGAAAGAATCCAATGCTTTAGCTTTCAAAGCTAAGTAAACCCAAGGGCACCCAGTAGGAACCCCTTCAGAAATATGCAAAGAAATTCATCAGTATTGTTACCATATCTTTACACATAACGAATTAAACATTGTTCTCTCACATCTTACTTACAACCAAGTACATTTTCATGTTTAAAATAAGTACGACAATTTTATGAAGTAGTTATCATCTATTGGTTAATTATTATCATTCTGCAGATAGCATTTATCTTATAAAATAGGCTATATCAAAAAAAAAATATTTTTACGATTTTTAGGATGTTACATATGGTTTGCAAAAAAAAGTTTTAAACTTCCACGATCTAGTTTCAGTCTGAAAATCCTTGAGGCAGAAGGTTGGAAAAAGCCCTAAAAATGGCCAAAAATAACCCTTCGGCATGCGGGATTACGGATTACAATTCCAACAAGTCAAAAAATCAATCCGCAATCTGCAATCAGAATTGCAGGATTGTGAAACTATGGAATACGGAAAAGACGAGATGCAGACATGAGGAATGCAGGAGGCCAAATTGAAAAACCGGAAAATCAATCCACAATCCGCACTTTCGCAACCGGAAATGCAGGACCGTAGAGAGGTGGGATGCAGAAAAGCGGGAATGCGAGATGCGGAATTGTGGGATTGCAAAACTAGTTTTAGGAAGTCAGAAATGCAACCTGTAATCTGCAATCCAGAATCAGAAATGCGGGAGGGAGGGAAATCGGGCTTATGAGATTACGGGATTGTAGGATTACGGAAGCAGATTTCTTAAAGTAAAAAATGTAACCCACAATACACAATCCGTAATTGGTAATGAAGTATGCCAAATGGCTATATGCGGGATAGGGTGCAGCTGCAACAATTGGTGACTAGCTGGTGAACACAGATCTCTGAACAAACTTGTTTTAGGATTACAATTGCTTTTCTGTGATTAATTGTGATTGTAAAACTATGCCCTTATCATTTAACCAGGATTTCAAAATGCAAAAGTTTTATGTAGGGAGAGTAGCTTTCTTGAATCATATTGGTCATTCATTTGGTAAGTAGGGAAACATGGACTAGATTTCCTGACCACTCTCATGAGGACATAGTATGGATTTTATTATTAGTCCCATCTTTTGGTTACCTCTAAATATTACTCCACAGGATTGTAACAAAATCAGACAGATATATTTGTTTGTTCTCCATTCCCATACTATTAGCTTTTATTTAGATGCTTTCTCTTTTGATGAGTTTTATCATCCGAGTATTTCACAAATAGCTTTCTTCAGTCTTCAACATTTGACGTGGGTTCTTCCATCCATAATATCCTTTTGTGTGAGTGATGAGTTTTCTTTTGTTTTCATACTCACGGACGAAGAAGAAACTTTTGGAATTATCATCTGGACAATCTTCTTGATTGGATGTATTTATTTTCAAAACCATTTCTTTGATGGAGATGAACTTTTCAAATATTTTGAGTCTTCATTGTAATCCTGTTGGCTGTAACTTTTCTAGCATGGGATCATTTTAATTGCCATACATTTGCAAGACGTGCTTCCTTTTTGTTGGTCAATTCTAGTAGGATACCTAAGATGGTTGTTTATGTGTAAGTGAGTGGAGCCCCAAGAGATTAATTTAGAATTCATAGATCCTGATTATTTCATAGGGTTTATATTGACACAACATAATACATGAAGTAGGTTTCGCCTTTTAAAGCAAAGAAACAATTAAAATTACTAATGACATTGTTTTTTACAAGAATAATTCCTTTTGATATGAAGCTAGTTCTAATCCTTATGTGATTATAAGCATTTCACATGAGCTTATTCAGATGTCTTTTATTTTGCACATCACTCTGAAAGTCGAGCTGAGGTTTATTCCAATCAAGCAAAAATCAGTCAAGCAAAACAAGGCCAGACCAAAACGAGATAAGGCTGAAATTAACTAACCTAGGAAGAGAATAAACAAAATCAAATCGAAAGTTAAGAATCAACAATTTTTTTTATGTACAACAGGTCTCCCTAGTGTCCCATCACTTACCTCTCAAACAAATTCTCATAGCTTTAGGATGAGGGTTGTTTTAACTATCTTGTAAGGTGGAAGAATGACAAGGAGATCCAAAGTGATGTCAGGGGATTGGAAGGTATTTCAATACCTTATGTTTTGCAGCATATTTTAAGATTGTGCATAAAGATCAGGCGCTTGAGGTGCAGTTTGATTGTTGTTTGTTTCATCATGATATCACATTCATTAATTTTTTCGAAACAAGAATCATACAGTTTCAAAATATTCAATAGAAATGAAATTATCAGGGATTAGTTTGCTAAGTGACTGAATACTACCCCATGAATCTAAGTGAGACATCTCCTTAGTATTTAGTTGGCTAGTGCATATTTTTCTAGCGGATATATTTCACTGCTGAGAACTGATAATCAAATCTTGTTGCAAAATTACCATGTCAGTTAATGAAACATTTCAAACCATATTCATAAATTGAATCTCATAATGCCTTTCAAATGTAAAAAATTTGGAGGGGAAAACAAAGGGAGAGAGGAAAGAACCTAGATAATCAAAGCAAGTCCAATAAGGGAAGATCAAAGTCCATATTGGGAAAGATAGAGTGTTGGAACTATGGAATGAAAGGACATCAGAAGAAATACTTCAAATATCTAAAGAATAAAGGAGATAGACAATAGGAGACTACTCAGTAAGCAAATGTAGCAGGTGATCTGTTACAAGATGCTTCGATTATTGCATTAGATAATACTAGTGATTACTGGGTAGTAGATTCAAGGGATTCATGTCATGCAACACCCCATAGGAAATTATTTCATGATTATGTTGCAAGCGATTTTGGACATGTTTTATTGGGTGATGATGAACAATGTAAAATTGTTGGAATGGGTAAGGTACGGATAAAGTTAAAGAATAGTGAATAGTTATTCAAAGAAGTAAGGCATATTCCTACAATGAAAAGAAATATGATCTCAACGGGGAAGTTGAGAGATGGTGGTTGTTTATCTACGTTTAGAGAAACGTGGTGGAATATCACTAAAGGATCAATGGTGATAGAAAAAGGAGATAGGATAGGTACATTGTATTTATGTCCTCATAATACTGACTATTCTATCTCTTTAGTTTGCATAGAAAAATATACAGCATTGTGGCATCATACGCTTAGCAACATGAGTGGAATTTCTATGCTAGATGGTTTCTCAGGGTATAATCAGATTGCCATGCACCCTGATGACAAAGAAAAGACAGCTTTTACAACCCCCTGGGGGACATTTATGTATGACAAGATGCCTTTTGGTTTGATGAATGCTGGAGCAACCTTTCAGAGAGCCATGGATATTGCATTCGTGGGTGAAAAAGATAAGTTTGTGGTTATCTATCTGGATGATATTACTGTCTTCTCAAAGTCAGATGATGAACACTTGAAGCACTTGGAACAAACCTTCATAAAATGCAGAAAATTTGGTTTATCCTTAAACCCAAAAAAATCACATTTTGTTGTGCAAGAAGGTAAATTACTTGGTCATCTGGTGTCAGCTGATGGTATTAGAATTGACCCTGAGAGAGTCAAAGCAATACTGAAGATTAGCTTTCCCAAGAGTAAAAAGGATGTTCAATCTTTCATTGCAAAAATAAACTTTCTACGGTGGTTTATTCCTAATTTTGCTGAGACCATTAAACAAATCACAGCAATGTTAAAAAAGGACCAAGAAGTCAAATGGATTGTTGAAGCAAAGGCAGCTTTTGAGAAAATCAAAATGGCTATGACAGAAGCACCTGTTTTAGTAAGTCCTGATTTTGCTAAGGAATTCCATACCTTTTCTTTTGCTTCAGAGGATACTATTGCTGCTGTAGTACTCCAGAAGAATAATGAAGGATTAGAGCAACCAATTGCCTTTTTCAGTAAAACACTTAGAGATTCGGAGCTTAAATACAGTATCTTGGAGAAACAAGCCTATGCTCTGGTGAAAGCATTAAAATTTTTCAGAATTTATATCTTACATTCCAAGGTTATTTCATTTGTTCCAAACGCTGCAGTGAAAGATGTTTTGACACAGCCTGATAGTGAAGGAAAGAGGGGAAGTGGATTGCTAAAATTATGGAATATGAAGTGGAAATCAGACCTACTAAGCTGGTCAAAGGACAAGGATTGGCCAAACTGCTGGCTGACTCAAATTGTCAAGCATTAGGATTACATGTTATGACAAAAGAATCAGCACCTGAAGAAAAGCAAGCATTCCTAGAGAAAGAAAGAATCATGGACTCTTATTCATCTTCAGAGTGGTATGCTGATATTGTTCATTTTTTGTTATTTTTGCAATGCCCAGAACACTTAGATAGGAAGGCTGCCAGGTCTCTGAAATTAAAAGCTACTAAATACTGTTTGATAGAAGATCAATTGTTTTGGAAAGACCCAGGAGGAATCTTGTTAAGGTGTTTAGATCAGGCTGAAATAGAAGAAGTAATTTCAGAATCCCATGAAGGAGCTTGTGGAGGACATAAATACTGGAAAACAACAGCCTAGAAAATTTTGAGAGTTCGATACTATTGGCCCTCCCTCTTCCATGATGTTTACCAGCAGGTAAGAGCTTGTATACCCTGTCAGAAATTTGTAGGTAAACAGAAATTATTATCTTTACCTTTGAAGCCTATTGCAGTCAATGCCCCTTTTCAGCAGTGGGGTCTGGATTTTATTGGAGAAATAAATCCAGCATCTTCAGGTCAGCATCATTGGATTTTGACTGCCACAGATTTCTTTACAAAATGGGTGGAAGCTATTCCCACAACGAATGCTACAGATAAGGTGATTATGGATTTCATTGAAGATAATATTCTGAGCAGATTTGGTTGTCCACAAAGATTGATTACTGATAATGCCAAAGCATTCAAATCAAAGGCAATGGTGGCCTTTTGTGAGAAAAATGGTATTATTCTGAAACACTCAACTCCCTATTACCCTCAGGGAAATGGTCAGGCTGAATCATCTAACAAAAATATCATTCAATGTATCGAGAAGCTGCTGAAACATAATAAAAGGTCTTGGGATTCAATGTTGAAATATGCATTGTGGGCAGATAGGATTACTGTAAAGCAAGCCATTGGTACTTCTCCTTTTCAGCTGGTGTAGGGAACAGAAGCAGTATTTCCAGTGCAATTGGGAATTCCAGTAATGAAGTTCCTTCAGAATTCTCAAGAGGAACCGGATGATTTACAAAGAAGAATCTTCGAAATGATTGAGGTACAGCAAAATAGAGAGAAGGTAGACAAAGAAGCACAGCTGTACAGAGCTAAAATGAAAAATAGGTTTGACAGAAATATTAAAGAACATATTTTTTCAGAAGGCGAGTTAGTTTTAAGATGGGATGCAAGAAAGGAACAGAAGGGTAAGCATGGAAAATTTGATAATCTATGGTTTGGTCCTTTTCTGATATCCAAAGTTTTGGAAAATAATACATTCATCTTGCAGTCCCTTGAAGGTGAGGAGTTGCTCAGCCCTGTCAATGGGCGATTCCTCAAATATTTCTACAGTTAATGAGGATCATTGTCACTTTTCATTGTATATACCGGTGTGAGTGAGATTGAATAAAGAATCCATAGCCCAATGGAAGTTTAGATTGAAGACAGAAGGCACTAGTCTACAGGTTCTTGAAGCCTCGCAGGGAGGACTTCATCCCATAGCCGGAGCCAGATGTTAAGTCAGTAAATTTTTCTCCATTTTTGATTTATTTTCTCCAGTTTTGGTTTGTTTTCGACTCTACCTCAGTTAATTTTTTGGTTTTAAGTTTTATTTTTTGTCTCCTTAGAAAACTTTATAGGTGATGGAATAAGTTTTGAGCCTATTCTTTTCAGATTTTATTTGATTTTGGTGATCTTTTACATTGTAAAGGGGGTTAATGAGAGGCATATTTTCAAAGGTAGAATCATTAATGTGTTTAGAGAATGGTTAAACTTATTTCTTAAACCAAATAACTGTTAGAACCTCCGACAAATTAGCAAAAAGTTAAAAAACTGCTAAATTTTGGCATAGTAGTTATTCTTGTAGTGCTATACAAAATTTTAACAAAGGGCGCGCTACAGGAATATCGCGGCCTGTATTTTTTCCAATTTTCGAACTGATTTCAATCATGATGCAGTATGGGAGTGTCTAATCGCCTTGTGTGAGTGCTTTAACACGTGTTTGCAGCAGTTTAAGCATGATTTTAGTTGGTTGCTAGTCACAAAGTAAAACAAGCTCATCATTGCATGGTATGCGGGATCAGTTGCACAAAAACCAGCAAATCCCGGTCTAAGCTGTCAAATTTCGCTTGCTACACGCATTATCAGAGAAGAGGAGTGTTCATAAAGGAGAGCTAATTGTTAAAAAGATGTATTGTGTTGCTGTGGAGAGAAGACATGTGTGTTTTAACGCCAGCGAGAATTAGGGCTTCCGAATTCATGCACCAACAGTTAAAGAAATGATATGAGGACACCTATTCTCACATGAGGAGACCATTGATACCCCAAAATGAAGCTGTAAGCCACGACAGATGAGTAGCTGACAGGTATTCCGATATAAACCCTTATAGCTGGAAAATTTGGGTCTTTTTCGCTGCACAATTATCTGGAAAAATTGGTGGCTGGAAATGATAAAATAGATCATAAAATGAGCATTTCACCACAGAAATAGCTATCTGAAGCTAGTATGAGTAATGTGCATGAACAGAGCAGCGAAATAGTCTCAAATTTAAAGTATTCAGTCTGAGAAATTCTAATGACAGTTTGAACGAAGAATTTTATCATTTGCTCTCTAAATTCTGGAAATAGCATTGAGAGGACTCGCAGATTTATCTGTTATGCTCATTCTTACACAGTAGGTGTGTTGTTGGTTTATGAAAATGGTTTAGACATTGTTGAAAATTGTCAGAATTTCATGAACTCACTCGCTTGGAGAACATACCCACTTAGTTGCATGGTTGAGACATTGAACTTGAAGGTCTGTTCAAGGGTCTGTAGAAAATTTCAAAGGAGCCCAAAGCATAAGAAATCAGCTTACAAAACACTTCTTGAAACCTAAGACAGATTGTGCCTGTTTACTGAAAAGAAGAATATGGGGAAAAGTGGCAAAAGTGGTAAGGTCAATAGGGCTGAGCACACAGACTTAACCTGGATTCTGAAGCTTCCTGACTGTGTAGAACTTTTTCAGCAGGGAGGTTGGTTAAAGTTTTTCAAAAAGATTGATGGCTTCGATACTCAGGTCACCTGCAAGTTTGCTAAAGCACTTAAAAATGATATGGTTATGATGGATGCTCTGAAATTCAAGTTGTCTGTGGAATTAATAGTAGAAGCTACTGAGATTAGCAATGAGGGTGAGCACTGGTTCAAAAAATCACCTTTTGAGTTTGAACCCCAAAGGTACTTATTGCCTAATGTGACTCCTGACTGGAATAAGGGTATTTTCATTCAAAATTTCAGAAAGGAGTGGATTGAGCCCATAAGAATACTGCAAAGTTACGTGACCTGTGAAGGAAGATATTCATTGGTTTTTAAATATCATCTCAGGTTCCTTCAACATATGGCAGGAGTTTCTAAGATGAATCTGCCCTTCTTTTTCTTCAAAAGCCTGCAGAAAATGTCAAGCAAGATAAAACAACATGATGATCACACTTCTCAGTCACTTTTTCACCATGGTCTCATTAAACTCATCATCACTACAGTGTTACAGCATGAGGGAAGAACTTGGGATTTCTTTTTGTTCTGGTCAGGTGTTTATCCTAAAAGAGAAGATCAACAGCCAAAAAGACAGACTGACAAGGGGAAGGTAATGATGCAAAAGTTAGGTCACTCAGTCAAACCTACAAGTAAAAATGATATTAAAGCTAAGAAGGTGACAAAACAGGTAGCAGAAGAAAGACAGGATGACAGTCAGCCCCAAGAAATTCCAGATTACACTAAAAACAAGTTCACACTATTTGAAGACAGAAAGGAATTGCTTGAAAAGAAATCATCACCTGTAGCAGATCCTCAGGATGAAAGGAAAGTTGACATTAAGATGGTTCCTGTAGCTAAAGAAGAAATTCCTATTTGGCCAAGAAGCCCCATCACAATCCTTTCGGATGATGAAGGATACATGTTAGAAGAGGAACAACTTGTTTCTGAGATTAAGGTCAAAACTGAAATTGAAGAAGCTCAAGTTTTAGATGGCAAAACCATGAAGCCTAACAAGAAAATAAATAAGCTGGAAGTAGTGGAATTAGCTTATGTTCAGTACCAAGGCAGAAAATTGAAGATGATGGGAGAGGCAGCTACATTCTGGAGACCTAAAACTAGGTCGAAAAATAAGCTGAGGTTAAACATGAAAAAGTTATTAAACCCTAAATTGAACTCAGAGAAAGTGACCATCATAGATGCAGAAACCATGGAGGATGACAAATCAAAGATGGATAAATTGCAGCCATGTAAAAAAGAGGAGATTAATTCAGTGAAAGTAGCAGAGGAAGAAAATCCAAAGCTCATCATTGAAGCCACTTCTAAGAAAATGTTGACAGAAGAAGTAGAAATTTTTAAGAAGTTTGATATCCGATGGAAACCAAATGAAGAGCAGGATTCTGCAATAGAGAAAGTGGTTAATTCTGACAGGGAAAATTTACAGAAGACTGTCAAACAATATAAGCACCAAATGAATTACATGCAGGAAGTTAATGATGGCTTGATGATGGCAAATAGAAGATTAAGAGAGGATCTTCAGGATGTTCATGACAATTTTCAGGAATTAGTGGTTGATGCAAAGGAAGCACTTAGAAGAAAAAGGGCCTCTGACAGGCACTGTTCAGAGCTGGAAAAAACAGTTGAAACTCTACAACAGGAAAATGAACACCTTCAGAAGAAGATAGCTGAGCTGGAGAAGAAGCATAAAAGAATAAAGAAAAGGTCCTCAAGTCCAGATGGTATATCTCTTCTTGTGGAGGCAGCGAAGCAGATATGAGGCAGTTATTAGTTAGGGGTTATTTTAGATAAACATTTTGTTAAAGAATTTGTTATTTTTAGCAGACTTGTAGATTTTGTAAAAATGTAAACTTTACTTTATCTAACCTAGTGATTCGATGGAGAGTTAGGAGGAAAGACCTAACTGTTTCTTGGAAGAAAAACTATTTAGAAGGATAAGAAAAACATTATAGGGATTCTGATTTTGGAGAGCATCAGGAGGTCTGCTAGCTGCTTGTACTTTCAGACTTATTCAGTGATAGGTACTGTAAACTCTTATATGCATTTATTGATGAAACTATGGATATATGACTCTTTCCCCTTCATTTGATCTGTGTTGGATTCATTTTGAACTTATTTAGTTTCATGAATGACAAATTCATTGCTGGTTGATGTGTAATTTCTAGTGGTGCTTGTCCTTTATGTGTGAACTTCATTACAGTCTTTTGTTGGATTCCTGTGATATATATGCATCTTCATCGATATATGTGTATGATTTAGTTGTTGCTTATCTGCTGAATGTATTCCCTTTATTCTCTTGAATTCTATGACCAAAAACATATAAAACAAAACCCTAAACCTAGTTTGAATTGAATTTTTCTCTTGAGATTGTGTTGGCTTGTTACCCTAGCCTTAGTAACAATTTCTGACACAAACACTGTGGATATCTCAGGACTTATTACGTGCGTCACAAAACCTTAAAAGAGTCTCTTGACTAGCAAGAACCCTAAAGAGCATCTGAGGCCTTTTTCATCCTATCCAGATCTCCAGGACTTATTACATGTGACTGTCACAAAACCTTAAAAGAGTGTCCCAGGAAAGTTTATGTGCATAGCACGACCAGCAAGAACTCTAAAGAGCATCCCAGGAACATTTATGTGCCTAAGCACAACCAGTAAGATCTCCAGGACTGATTACATGTGACCTCTGCTACAAACCCTTGGAAGAGAATCCCAGGACTCATTACGGGCACACAGCCCAACCTATCGGATCTCCCAGGTATTACATGTAGTAGTCCACCACAAACCCTTGAAAGAGCATCCCAGGACTTATTACGGACACACATCCCAACCTATCGGATCTCCTAGGTCTTACATGTGGTCCACTATCACAAACCCTCGAAAGAGCATCCCAGGCTATTACCGGTACACAACTCCAACCTATAGGATCTCCCAGGTCTTACATGTGATACACAGTGCCATTGCTTTTTCATATTGGATGTGACCTAGAACAAATCTAGGATTTCCTTTGCACAACCTATCCACGGCCACAGAGTATCAACCTGATACTCACCATGCATCATCCTGATCATACAATGCATCTACCTGATGCATACCAAGTATCTACCTGATACATATCACAATACATGATCCACCTCATCATACAATGTATCCACCTGATACATACATAGATACATGATCCACACACTGTATACACCTGATATATATACAGATACATGGTCCAAGCATCCAACATGATGCATATACAAAATACATACAAATGATCCAACTGATCATATCCAGCATCCAACATGATGCATACATACATAAATGATCCAACTCATCATAACAAGCATCCAAAATGATGCAATGATCCAACTAATCATAACAAGCTTCCAACATGATGCATATACATATACAGAGTAGTAATTAGAGCATCGTCCTGATGCTCATCATCCATGATCCTCCTAATCATCATAGCATCATCTTCTTCAGATCATCTCATCATCCATGAAGCATAGCCCAGATGCACATCATCCATTACTTACACCACCGACATGGGAGAACACATCTACCACCATTTGGGGAAGGCTCCAGCCCTTACTTTTTCACCATGGGAGAATACATATACCACCATGTGAAAAATGGCTTCAGCCCTTACATCTACACCATGGGAGAACACATCTACCACCATGTGAGAATGGCTCAACAATTACATCACGACCATGGGAGAACACATCAACCATGTCAGAAAAGCTCATGTGTATCTGCATCTTCCAGACTCATCACTTCTCTTTCGAAGGAACCTCGATCTGAAGTGCACCAAGCCTCTCTCTGAAGTACTCAAAATGCACTCTGGCCAACGGCTTGGTCAATACATCTGCAACCTGCTCATTCATCGCAATATACTCTGCTTTGGCTGTACTCAGTGCTACGCAAGACTGCTTCCTACTAAACCAAGAGATCGCACCTGATCCCATATTGAAGCAGCACCCAGAAGTGCTCTTCCTATCTATAGCACTGTCTGCCCAAACTGAATCAACATAACCCTGTAGGTTAAACTTTTGATTCACATCATACTTGAGCCCATAATCAACTGTACCCTTCAGGTACCTCAGAATATGCTTTACAGCAACCAGGTGAACACTCCTCAGATCCGTCAGGAACCGGCTCAATGTGTTCACCGCAAAGCAGATATCTGGTCTTGTGTTCGTCAGATACATAGAGGAGCCAATCATCTGACGATACATAGTGACATCAAAGCAAAAGTATCTATGCTACCACCTGCAGCATGCTTGATCTTGTAGATCCTCTTGGAAGTCATTACAAACTACCCTTTGGGACTGCATCACAAACATCTTCATGATCGACTGGTACTCCTCGATCATGGCATTCTTCCCAAATCTGGGAACTTCAATATCTTCAATATTTTCAATAGATAACTTTGTTGCTGAACAAATGTTGTAGTCCTTCTTTTGTAGGTGATGGTATACGATCTTTCCTATACAACAAGTTAAATTGCATGATTAGAAAACATCTCATAGTTTTCAGAACAAATTCTTACACATAAAGAAATATGTCATACAGTCATGCAATTATCTTAGCCAATGCTTCAATACAACATTTATCCATATCCTATAACTTTCTAGATGCCTTCCAATCTCTAGCAGATTATTGTTAAGAGTGTGCACAACTCCCAACATGTCAGCAAAGAGGTTTCATTCTAGATAAGTAGCAATGGAATGTTGTACAGTGCCATAGGCTACTTACCCATCAAATGCATATTAGTAGTATATTGTTCATTAATGCAATCATTCTAATATGCACAATACACATCCTAAGTCTAGGAACATAAGCCTATACATCATTGAACAATTTTATTTAAACAAACAAATATGTAAGAAATGGTAATTAAAATATTTATCTTTGTTTGTTTGTTGGGTGGACTCCCTCTGATTCTTTGCTTCCTTGCAGGAGCTGCTGAAGTAGCTTCTTCTACACTTTTCTGTTGTGGAATGCAGAAGGATGGTCAACTACCTCTGGATATCTGCATCCTTGCAGAAACTACTGGAGTGAGCTCCCCCTTGATCTTTGCTTCCTGGATTACCTGTCCTTGAACCTATATTCATCTTAGGTCCCTATGCATGCTTATTAGTATCATGATTCTGTTATCCTTGTAATCTCATACATTCATTAGTATATTCTTAATACTATC
Organism: Larix kaempferi; assembly: GCA_027924585.1. Lineage (NCBI taxonomy): Eukaryota > Viridiplantae > Streptophyta > Pinopsida > Pinales > Pinaceae > Larix > Larix kaempferi. Next base: position 6,518,633 of record BSBM01000991.1, on the reverse strand, counting down.
AAAACACAATAATCTTAAGCATGTATAGTCATGATCATTTCAAAAAGAAATAATAAGCATTAGTATTCAAGGTTTCAGGGAAGTCTTCTTTTACTCATGCATATTCTTCTTTGATCATAGGACTCTTATGGTTAGTTAAATCATCAATCAAGATAAAAGATATAATATGCATAAAACCCGTGATTACTCAAACCTATACCTTCATGATTCTGCTGGTTAGTCATATCATCAATTATGGTAAGAAACATAATATGCATACAACCATGACTATTCAAACCTACGACATTATCAACAACACAACAGTATAAGATCCTAACACAAGGTAGGATTCTAGCTTGATATAGGAAAAACATACCTGGATTAGCATGCTAGCTAGTTATGTCTAACATACCCACGTAATGTCTTCTGGTTCTCTTCAATGACTTGTGCTAGTAACCTGCATGTCTCATAAGTTATCCATTGTAGGACCAAGTTATACATACCTCGTAAGTAGATCTTCTAAGCGATCCATGACAATGGATGAATCTTTGTCCTCATGTCATCATGATCATATGTTCTTGAACCAAAACATGATTTGTCTTTCTTGGTGTACCTTTCATGTTAGCAGACAGCATAAACGTCATACAACACCATAATGCATTAGTACAATCATAAGTGTCAAGACCCTAATCAATGAATATCTTCTATCGTGCATTCATAATTTTATTAAGGTGATAGGACAAGTCTAGATTTAATCAAGATTGTACTAACTGTAATAACATGAATACAAATATACCATAAACTTAATCATGAACAAATCTTGAAACATACCTGCATAAGTCATACCTGTCGATATTGCTTGTAATCTTCTTATGTAAGGCCTTAGCCTGATCTCCCTCAGAAACAGGAACTTTTCACTTATGCAAGTGACCAATCCATCCTCTTCTAGGATTAAACAAATCCACTTGATTTGCAGGAACTAGATCTGGAGCTGTATTAGGGTTTGTCAAAGAAACCCCAAAAATTCAAACTTTGAATTTCAAACTTCCGAAAGGATAGAAATATGTGCCTTGATGAACTGATCAAGCTGGTATATTCAGAATTTGAAAACTGCAAAGTTTCACTCCTCAATTTTGCCTTTGAAACTTCTGGATTCACTGGATGTGACCCTAAACTGGAGTTTGATGAAGCCCACTCTTCTGCCCAATCAAAAGGTTTGATCCAAAGCTCTAAGCTTCTATTTTTCTGAGGAGCTTCTAGCCGTGGTCATAGATTTCAAAAATTCCCATTTTTATAGAAGCCCTAATTTTCCACTTTTCTGATCAAAGTCCCGAACTAGGGTCTGATCAAGCCAGGCCTTCTTACCAACCAAAAATTCTGATCTTGGTCTCTAAATTTCTATTTTGATGAGTACCATTCAGCCGTAGTCTCCAATTACAAAAATTCCAACTTTCTCCAAAACCCTAAATTCCGAAAGCCATGAATGAAGGTGCTAAAAAATAATTCTATTTTGATAGAAATATGTACTTGATTGTTTCTGGTGTACCTCCGCACTTTTCGATTCACATCATCTGAAAATGTTTTTTGTGGTAGCATGACCTGTCATCTTTCCATCCTGACAGGTGTTACCTCAATTGGATTCTCTTAGAGAGAGTTATGCCAAGTGTCGTAACGTGACCTGTTTATGGGATAAAACAGGAGAGTGAACTTGTACAGCGTTCCACATGTCATTGGTTCAATTTCGGCCTTGGAAAAAGTTTCTTGAGATATTACAGTCTGTGTAATACCTGTCACTTTTTACGCAATTTCATTTGGATCTTTCTAGCCCAAGTTATGACCTTTCTTCCAAGGTCACCTGTTTTTGACTCAGATCTGGAAGAGGCAGAAACCCTATATTGTACAGATCATAACTCACAAAGTACAACGAATTAGAGGTTGTCCTTTGGACACAAGGTACATGGGGATATTATCTTCAACATGTGATAGTTTCAGATCCGAAAACCTCGCCAAAATGGATTTATAGCAAACATTCTACGACTACTGGTTTTTGCTATATCAAGCCCTAGCATCGTAAGTGCAACAAGTGTCATACATGCCATATCATGCCTTCTTTTAGGCTAGGTCTGATACCATGTTAAATTTTCAGAATTTACTTCAATATGATCTAGGATCTTGACTGAGATAACAGCATGTACTGCAAATCTACATCATATCAATCATGGACACAATAATGCAAGCACGCAAGAGACAAAAAGTTTACTTGGGGAAAACCATAAAGGTGAAAAACCCCAATAACTTCCTCAGAGATAGATAGAGCAATCATACAACCAGAATACAAGAGATAGTCTTCTCCTAGAAGCAAAGCCTCCTCCTCACAAGTGCGCCACTTTCCGAATGAGAGAAGTGTGTGAATGAATGATCAAATAGAGATCTCCCGAACTCTATTTATACTTGTCCTGTCCTTCCCAATAAGCTATTGGGGCCTACATGTCTAGCTTAACCCATGGTTAACTTAATCCAGGCTGACCCCACACTTGGTGGTCTGATAAAACTTTGACCCACAAGGTCGACCCCCAGTAGGGTTGTCTAATAACCCTTCGACCCACATGACTTATACAGGGCCGACCCCAACAAGGTGGTCTAATAACCCATCAAGTATAAGTTACGACACTTCCGTATAAAGGAATAATAACATCTCTATAGGAATACAAACACTTCCATATAGAGGAATAATACCATCTCTATAGGAGTACAAAACACATATATGAAATACATGGGTGAAATACATTCCTAAGTTACATATACATCAACACTTCTATTATATTATGTACAATTTTTTATCCTTGTGATTGATATACAAACATATATACATCAACTTTAATCTTCACTCTCCACACTCTTCTCTTGCTTGTGTAGTTCCTAAGATGATGTTTTATATGATGCCTCCAACACTTTGCTTCCTGTTGATGCTCAGAAAATTCTAGCATCGACAGAAGGGATTCTCCCCAATGAATAATCCCAATTAGTTTACTCATTGTTTGATATGGGGAATCTGTCCGGTTAACGATCCGACTACTGTAGGTGTGTATGTTTAATTTATGTACCGGTTGCGGCCCGACCCACCGTTTATAGTTTATGTTTTAGGGTATGAATATGCAAGTGCTTCTAATCTAACTAATGAATTTAATCTATAATTGACATGAAGAAACCACACAAGTGATGCATAGGTTCTTACCTCCTGTCTTACTACTTTTACCTTGTCAATTAGCTAACTCTATTATAAACTAAGTAACCTATCCTTTCAAGGAGTGAGTTTAAATAAGAGTGATGATCTGAGAATGCTTAAACAAATCCAATAGATAGCCATTAAGATAAAGTATGCACATTCACAATAGAAAAAATACCAAAGATAGATTTGATTATAATTAAAACAATTTATTAATCTGTTAACACATAGACATTTACATAGATAAAGAAATCATTTACCATCATTGAAATAGTTCAAAAAAATTAGAAAGATCTCACAGTATGAACATAAACAGTTCTCTTACACAATGTATCTAGTCTTTAATTCACTAGCAAAAGTCCTTTTGTATAGTACTCTTGCCCCATATTTATATTACAAGAGAATTTTGTGTACATGCCTAATCATTTCGGCTCCCTTTGTGTCCTTTGGTTTGACATATTTTGCTCTTATGTCTACCGTTTCTTCTCCACACAGCGTTTCCACTCCCTCTACATTATGAATGATCCTTTCAACTCCCTTTGCGTCCTTTGGATTGCATAATTTGTCTTTTGTGCCAACCATTTCCTCTGTTCGCAGTCTTTCAACTTCCTTCGCATATGATTGCTCACTTCGGATTCCTCTGTGTCCTTTGGATTACCAATCTTGTATTTTATGCCTGTTGTTCCTTCTGCTCACAGCCTTTAGCTTCCATGCATCTTGAGGAAAACAACAAAACTAATGTATAATCAAAACTCGTTATTAAGAAAAATCATAATGAACATAATACAAATTTCAAGATCTTTATTTATCAATATGGTGTAACATACCCTATTTGCTAGAAAACATTTTGTGTTAAGAAACATTATTATAACTTTTATTGTAAAGTTTTATGTTGGATAGGTGTCTAAGGATGACTGTAATTTACACAATATATTATTATTAAATAAATAAAATAGGAGACAAACACCTAAGAGGACTGTTTAGAGAGTGGTGACTGATCCACTAGGTGGAATGAAATATGGGGTAGAAGGCAATGGACAAGTGGCAGCATCATGATGCAACTAATTAGATGTTGGTATGGGATAACTCCCTTGAAATGTGGTCATACTGCTCTGAAAGATGGGACTAGAGCTTGAGGCTCATTTATTCCAAACTGACCAATAAAAGACCTAGGAATTCTATATAATAGCCATCAAATATTGAACTGAGGTTCATCACTTTTCCTAATGAGGAAATTTACCTTGGGGGTTTTGCTGTGTTTGCACCCAAGAGATTTGATGAGGGGATATGCTATGTTGTTGATCATGTTGTGAGTCTGCCAAACTCTTATTGAGTTCAGGAGGTTGATGTTGAGTGGAGAAGGCATTTTATTTCAGGAGGTTGATACCGAGTGGAGAAGGTATTTTGAGTGCCTTTCTTCTAGACGAATTCCACCCATTTATTATATCAGTAATCAAGCTTGAGGGTTAACTAGAAGGCAGGAGTTGAGCTACTTCTTCTGAAGCAGGTTGGGAGGAACATGCTTCCTTGGGTGTTTGTCAACCCTATCGTCAGTTATAGGTTCTATTGTCTTATCTATTTTATTTTAAGTTTTGTTATCTATTTTTGTATATTTACAGTTTTGTTGTTTATTTAACTTTCACTGTTTATTTTATAAGTTTATTTCAGTTCCTGTGTAAATTGATAATTCTATATAAATTTGATTTGATTGAATAAAATATTTTCTGTATTTTTCCCCATGCAAAAAGGAACAGCATCGTACTCCAGTACAGAAACAAATTAAGATAGATAAGATATGATAGAAAAACTGCCATGGTGATGGAAGTACCATTTTATATGTTCTGTTAAATTATTTGATAATATTAATTAGTATTATCTACTGCATTTTACTCATAGTACTATTCTTATTTCCATTCTTTTCATCAAAACAGTAAATCTATTTCATAGAAATAACAGAGTTTATATTAGATAAAGAAATCATTTCTGCTCTTTACATTTTTGTTTTCCAAATGTTTATTTTCAAAGAATAACTATAGTTTGTTGTTATTTATCATTACTGTACATATAGGACAGATAGACAAATAAGAACTAACATATTACAAACCTAGAGTTTGCTCATTTTATTTTCAAAAACATTACCAGTCATTCTATAAGTATAAAACATTGTTATTTCTTCTCGGCACAGAGCCAACGTTTTGTAAATTTGCTACAGAGTCGAGCTAGTTAAATGAGCTCTCTATTATTCCATTATTTTACTAATAGTAGACAAACCAAACATATTTTTATCAACATCATTATTGTAGATTGAATAGATAGATTTAAAACATCATCTCCAAGGTTTAAAAGATTATATGACTGTAGGAACAACGTCAAGCAGAAAACACAAATTCTAGTTGATGTCGAAACGTATCAATGATCATCATCATTCCATACATTATAAACTTAACCAAAACCCTAAATCCTAACAAGTTTATAGATTGATTACTTAAACATTCGCATAGTCAACGATGAGGCATTAGGCCGAATCCTATCACATATTTTCAACACATAACTGTCGACTAAATAAATAGTAGCAACGTTTTTCATTGAACACTTAGCATACGATTCTTTTCCCCAATCGTTTAAACATTTTCATGAGTTCACATTTCATAAAGAAACAATAGCAATAGAGAAATCGAAACCCAGTTTACAAATCTCCATTGTACATATTTCATAATCTCACATACATCAAATAAAATGATATAGCAGGTGTTCTTAAATTTAGCTACACAACTACATATTCGTATCACACAATTTTCAAACGCAGAGGTCTATAAAAATACCAAGTTTGATATCCACGCTATGAATTGACGAGACACAGTTTTGTTCACGGGCCAAGCCCCAAAACGTTGAAACAAAAACAACTACCATAACGCAGGATTGGCAACATTTCTTTTATATTGAGAAACTTGATAGAGTTGAAAACCATCGACTACAGAAATACATTTACAGTTTAACTTTTAAACTTAAAAACTCATTCCAATGACCATATAAGGGTTCAACATCACAACGGCCATTCTATAGGAGAACCTACAAAGGGTTTTCCACCGGCGCTTACCAGTTGAGTGAACCCACCACTATCGTCAAACTTTAAATCAACAAACCCCACAACGATGGAAACAACTACAACAAAAACTACAAGCGGTTATGACATTTTCAGGATGAATGTTATACAAAGACCAACTATAACCTTAAGCAACAGTATTCATAAAACATATAATATTACCTTCGTAAGAGCAAAACATTTGTTGGGCGACGCTCCAAATCTCCAAACCGAAGCAACAAAAGCAACATTCAGCTACTTCGGCACAAACATCAAGTTTAAACACCTTATCACAACCCTAACCTGCTAAACGATTAAAGCTACACACTTCGTCACCTATTCCTCTTGCTGAACCATACAAACTTATAAACAGGTTTCCACCATTAAAACTGAAGGTGCATAGTTACAGAATCATTCAACAAATCGACCTGAGATCAAACCCTATTAAATAGTGGCCAGTTGGCCTTCTCCCCAAAACCAAAAATCCAAATGAATGTAAAAACCAACAAACTACAAGGTATAGTGAATGCCTTAGGGTTCAAGATCTCTACGATCGATACAAACTTGATCAATGGATGAGAATTGGAAAACCAAGCCATGCCAGTACCTGCATAGAGCTACGGTCACCAACCCTATAAATGCTTCATTAAATGTTAAGTCCATATGGATTGCAGTATCACCGAGGAGGAGCTCACAACTCGGCAAGTCCCAGTATTTTCTACAACATCTTCATGTGGAACCTAATACACGTAGGAGACATCGAGGTAAGTCACTACAATCACATAAGAGTTGCATTTAGTGCTGGATTTCACATATCATCTGCCAGACCTCGACTGCCACAATATTAATTTCATTTCGGTATCGAAGTTATTACACAGCGTGATCTCGGTTATTATTACCATGGTTTTTCATTACACCTGTACAGTTTCATAACATAGGATATAGCCATATCAAAGTTCTAAACCATAACTTTATAAAGTCACAACCATAGTATAATCGTTGTATAGTCCAGAAACATAGGGTGGTATCATATACGGTATTACAACCATGTAATAAGTTCCAAAACTATGATAAAGGTTTACATAATAAATATATATTGTAACAATATTATTACACAACCATATTCCATAGTTTCTACACTACACGTTGGGTTTCATATAACCACGATATGATTAGAGTCCAAACTTTATCACATAAGGACTATATGTTATGCATTTTAGTGTTAAGTCCCCAAACTTCTTAGGGCACACATATTTGAAAGTCTAATGTAAGTTATTACTTACATATAGTTAGGCATTGTAACCCTAGCAATACACCACTTAGAGTGTTATGACATTTTAATAAATGTCACTAATACATAAACAAACTATCATCTTGACCATGCAGTAAACACAATCAAATAGACTTATAAGAACTTCATTACTATAACATTTCAAGACTTATTTACATTGCAGCCATCGATTCCAGGAGTTTCACTTAATTTGAATGATGACACTATCATTCATAAGATCAAACTGGTCACATTTCAGACTGTTAAATTAAGCTGCTATACTACTGATCCTACCAACAAATACAACGAGTATAGTGTTTAACATTGCTAGCGACACATACAATTATTACCATAAAGACAAAACAAGTTGACGAAGTTAAACCGAAGTTACATACCATCGACATCTTCATGCATGACATATTATACAATTATCTTAAACATAAAGACAACAAGCTGAAGCTTACAACCTGTCTTGTAAAAAATGGAATTACTCTATAACCTTACCTGCAGATCTACGAAAGAAAGAATCCAATGCTTTAGCTTTCAAAGCTAAGTAAACCCAAGGGCACCCAGTAGGAACCCCTTCAGAAATATGCAAAGAAATTCATCAGTATTGTTACCATATCTTTACACATAACGAATTAAACATTGTTCTCTCACATCTTACTTACAACCAAGTACATTTTCATGTTTAAAATAAGTACGACAATTTTATGAAGTAGTTATCATCTATTGGTTAATTATTATCATTCCGCAGATAGCATTTATCTTATAAAATAGGCTATATCAAAAAAAAAATATTTTTACGATTTTTAGGATGTTACATATGGTTTGCAAAAAAAAGTTTTAAACTTCCACGATCTAGTTTCAGTCTGAAAATCCTTGAGGCAGAAGGTTGGAAAAAGCCCTAAAAATGGCCAAAAATAACCCTTCGGCATGCGGGATTACGGATTACAATTCCAACAAGTCAAAAAATCAATCCGCAATCTGCAATCAGAATTGCAGGATTGTGAAACTATGGAATACGGAAAAGACGAGATGCAGACATGAGGAATGCAGGAGGCCAAATTGAAAAACCGGAAAATCAATCCACAATCCGCACTTTCGCAACCGGAAATGCAGGACCGTAGAGAGGTGGGATGCAGAAAAGCGGGAATGCGAGATGCGGAATTGTGGGATTGCAAAACTAGTTTTAGGAAGTCAGAAATGCAACCTGTAATCTGCAATCCAGAATCAGAAATGCGGGAGGGAGGGAAATCGGGCTTATGAGATTACGGGATTGTAGGATTACGGAAGCAGATTTCTTAAAGTAAAAAATGTAACCCACAATACACAATCCGTAATTGGTAATGAAGTATGCCAAATGGCTATATGCGGGATAGGGTGCAGCTGCAACAATTGGTGACTAGCTGGTGAACACAGATCTCTGAACAAACTTGTTTTAGGATTACAATTGCTTTTCTGTGATTAATTGTGATTGTAAAACTATGCCCTTATCATTTAACCAGGATTTCAAAATGCAAAAGTTTTATGTAGGGAGAGTAGCTTTCTTGAATCATATTGGTCATTCATTTGGTAAGTAGGGAAACATGGACTAGATTTCCTGACCACTCTCATGAGGACATAGTATGGATTTTATTATTAGTCCCATCTTTTGGTTACCTCTAAATATTACTCCACAGGATTGTAACAAAATCAGACAGATATATTTGTTTGTTCTCCATTCCCATACTATTAGCTTTTATTTAGATGCTTTCTCTTTTGATGAGTTTTATCATCCGAGTATTTCACAAATAGCTTTCTTCAGTCTTCAACATTTGACGTGGGTTCTTCCATCCATAATATCCTTTTGTGTGAGTGATGAGTTTTCTTTTGTTTTCATACTCACGGACGAAGAAGAAACTTTTGGAATTATCATCTGGACAATCTTCTTGATTGGATGTATTTATTTTCAAAACCATTTCTTTGATGGAGATGAACTTTTCAAATATTTTGAGTCTTCATTGTAATCCTGTTGGCTGTAACTTTTCTAGCATGGGATCATTTTAATTGCCATACATTTGCAAGACGTGCTTCCTTTTTGTTGGTCAATTCTAGTAGGATACCTAAGATGGTTGTTTATGTGTAAGTGAGTGGAGCCCCAAGAGATTAATTTAGAATTCATAGATCCTGATTATTTCATAGGGTTTATATTGACACAACATAATACATGAAGTAGGTTTCGCCTTTTAAAGCAAAGAAACAATTAAAATTACTAATGACATTGTTTTTTACAAGAATAATTCCTTTTGATATGAAGCTAGTTCTAATCCTTATGTGATTATAAGCATTTCACATGAGCTTATTCAGATGTCTTTTATTTTGCACATCACTCTGAAAGTCGAGCTGAGGTTTATTCCAATCAAGCAAAAATCAGTCAAGCAAAACAAGGCCAGACCAAAACGAGATAAGGCTGAAATTAACTAACCTAGGAAGAGAATAAACAAAATCAAATGGAAAGTTAAGAATCAACAATTTTTTTTATGTACAACAGGTCTCCCTAGTGTCCCATCACTTACCTCTCAAACAAATTCTCATAGCTTTAGGATGAGGGTTGTTTTAACTATCTTGTAAGGTGGAAGAATGACAAGGAGATCCAAAGTGATGTCAGGGGATTGGAAGGTATTTCAATACCTTATGTTTTGCAGCATATTTTAAGATTGTGCATAAAGATCAGGCGCTTGAGGTGCAGTTTGATTGTTGTTTGTTTCATCATGATATCACATTCATTAATTTTTTCGAAACAAGAATCATACAGTTTCAAAATATTCAATAGAAATGAAATTATCAGGGATTAGTTTGCTAAGTGACTGAATACTACCCCATGAATCTAAGTGAGACATCTCCTTAGTATTTAGTTGGATAGTGCATATTTTTCTAGCGGATATATTTCACTGCTGAGAACTGATAATCAAATCTTGTTGCAAAATTACCATGTCAGTTAATGAAACATTTCAAACCATATTCATAAATTGAATCTCATAATGCCTTTCAAATGTAAAAAATTTGGAGGGGAAAACAAAGGGAGAGAGGAAAGAACCTAGATAATCAAAGCAAGTCCAATAAGGGAAGATCAAAGTCCATATTGGGAAAGATAGAGTGTTGGAACTATGGAATGAAAGGACATCAGAAGAAATACTTCAAATATCTAAAGAATAAAGGAGATAGACAATAGGAGACTACTCAGTAAGCAAATGTAGCAGGTGATCTGTTACAAGATGCTTCGATTATTGCATTAGATAATACTAGTGATTACTGGGTAGTAGATTCAAGGGATTCATGTCATGCAACACCCCATAGGAAATTATTTCATGATTATGTTGCAAGCGATTTTGGACATGTTTTATTGGGTGATGATGAACAATGTAAAATTGTTGGAATGGGTAAGGTACGGATAAAGTTAAAGAATAGTGAATAGTTATTCAAAGAAGTAAGGCATATTCCTACAATGAAAAGAAATATGATCTCAACAGGGAAGTTGAGAGATGGTGGTTGTTTATCTACGTTTAGAGAAACGTGGTGGAATATCACTAAAGGATCAATGGTGATAGAAAAAGGAGATAGGATAGGTACATTGTATTTATGTCCTCATAATACTGACTATTCTATCTCTTTAGTTTGCATAGAAAAATATACAGCATTGTGGCATCATACGCTTAGCAACATGAGTGAGAAGGGGATGCATATTCTCCACTCAAGAAATTTTTTTCCAGATCTGAAGAAGGTAAGTTTGGAATTCAATGAGAACTGTGTTTATGGAAAACAGAAGAGAGCCAGTTTTCTCGGGGTTGGGAAATAGAAGAAGGATGATAAGTTAGAACTTGTATGTATAGATGTACGGGGACCGACTCAGTTACGATATCTTTGGGGATATTTTTATTATGTTAATTTTATTGATGATGCAACTATAAAAAATTTCGTTTATTGCATTAGACAGAAATATGATGTGTTTGCTACTTTAAAGATATTTTAAGCTTTGGTTGAGAATGAGATAGGAAAAAGGTTGAAGTGTCTCAGATCTGATAATGGAGGTGAATATTGCAACAATAAGTTTGATATTTATTGTTCATACCATGGGATTCGTAGAGAGAAGACAGTCCTAGGAACACCATAAGAAAATGGTGTGTCAGAAAGCATGAACAAAACAATCATGGAGCATGCAAGGTGTATGATATTGCATGCATGGTTTCCCTTACAGTTTTGGGAAGATGTTCTAGATATTGATTTTTACTTAATAAACATAGAGCCTTCAAGTGCTTTGGATGGTGGTATTCTAGAGGAGGAATAGACAAATATAAAGGTAAACTAATCTTTTCTGGAAACTTTTGGTTGTGAAGCATTTGTCCATATAAAGCTTGAGGCTAAATCTAAGAAATGTACATTTATTGGATACGTGGTTGATGATTTTGGTTATCACTTATGGGATTATGAAAAAAAAAAAAGTTAGGAGTAGAGATGTGGTATTCAATGAAAATGTCATGTATAAAGATAAGTTGCAAGGAAATAAATAGAAAAAATAAAACACAAAGTACACATTGCTTGCTGAAATCAAAGAAAATGAACTTCCAAAGGTGATGGAAAATCAAGAACAACAGTGGATACCTCAAACTCGTGCAAGTGTTAGAATATCTACCAAGTTAAGTAGACCCCCTGAACGATGCTCTCCTTCACTGTATTATTTATTGATGATTGATTCTGGTGAACCAAAATGTTATGAAGAAGCAATGCAGGTGGAAAATAGAAATAAGTGGGAGCAGGGCATGAATGAGGATATGGACTCATTGGTAAGAAACCAGACTAGGTATTTGGTTTAGTTTCCTGCTGGTAAAAGAGCATTGCAGAATAAATGGGTTTATATGTTGAAGGAAGAAGATGGAGGAAATAAGCGGTACAAGGCCAAACTTGTTGTAAATGGGTTTGCACAGAAGAAAGGTATAGATTTTGATGAAATATTTTCTCTTGTTGTTAAAATGACTTCAATTAGAATTATTTTAAGTTTAGTGGTTGTATAAGATTTGCATCTTGAACAGTTAGATGTAAAAACAACCTTTCTCCATGAGTATTTGGAGGAAGATATTTATATGCAACAACCACAACGGTATGAGGTCAAAGGGAAGGATAATTTGGTATGCACACAGAAGAAGAGCTTGTATGGCCTCAAGCAAGCTCCAGAACAAGGTTATAGTAAAACTCATTCTGACCAGTGTGTTTATTTCAAGAGGCTAGATAATGGAAGATATATTGTCTTGTTATTGTATGTGGATGGCATGCTTGTTGCAAGGTCTAACATGCAGGATATAAATGTGCTCAAATGGAAGTTAGCTAATTCATTTTCAATGAATGATTTGGGTGCTGCAAAGGAAATCCTTGCTATGAGAATAATAAGAGATAGGAAAAATCGAGTACATATAGAAGGTGTTGGAGAGGTTTATAATACAGAATGAAAAACGAGTTAGTACACCTTTAGAAATCCATTTCAAACTAAATAAGGAGATGTGTCCCAAGATATAGGAAGAGATATATTACCTTATTCAGAGGTCATGTTTCATCTATGTCTTGATCCCATCCCAGGATAGGGGGAGTGTTGGGGAGGATTTCCCTTCCAAAATAGTCTCCATGGGGGGTCCAGGGGGGGTGACGACTAGTTTGGGAGTCCCTCCCTGGCGAGGGTTCGAGGGCAGCTTCCTCGTAGTGAAAATTTCAGAAAAAGTACCTTGTAAAATTTTGTAATTTCATAGTCATGACTTGGTCAATAATGGGTGATTTATGGGCCCATTGTATTAGGTGTCCCATAGCATTTTCCCATGGTAACCCCTCTATAAAAGGAAGGCATTGTAATATAGTTGTGTATTGTATCATTGTAAAGATATCTATGATTGTGTGAGAGAATCTATGAGAGAGTGAAGAGGAAGTTGCAACAGAGGTAATCCCTTCATTTGTTGGATGGTATAATAATAAGGACTGACAATTTCTATGTGGACATAGCCCATCTTGGGTGAACCACATTATATTGGTGTCTCTCTTGTAATGTGTTTTATGTGATTTATATTTGCATCTTATTTATTGTTATTGCTCTACAATCCTGGTTTTCTAGCAGAGGTCTTGTAGTTGTATAGATATTTTATGGCACTTTCCTATTACATCAACTTGTTGACCATTAACAACCATAATAACAAGATCCTTCATAGGGTATACAAAAAGGTTCAACTATTTTTCATGAATGATATCCAAAAAATTATCTGTACTTATTGAATCTATGACAATATTGGTGCTTTTATTTTGTGCTACCATTGAGTTTTAATGCATTTGGTTCCATTGTTCCTATAATACTTGTTGTAAGTGATATCATTTTTTTTTCACATTAAATTTCCTGTGAAACTCCATTTTTCCTTGAATGAAGTGGAGTATATATTATTATATATTGTTTCTCTTCCTCCTCCCAAGTCTACTTGTTGCATGTGACTGTTGCAAAAGATACCTTTGGTGATTTTGCATCATTGTCGGAGTCTAACATGACTTCATCAATGGAAACCTCTAGCTCCTTCCCATATTTAATAATGAAATGATATAAGTGATTGTATGCGTATTTATCTCATAGAACCCATTTTTTCCTTAATGCATTTATGGTATTTTTTTCCATTTTATTGTTGCATTGTTAGAGTTGCTACTAGGCATATATTTCTATTGATACCACTATTATTTTGGTTTTTTTCATTTTTGTCCTTGTGGCCACATGTCTTCATAGCGTTTTCATATGCCCTCCTTCCACCATGAATAACCGTGGTCAAATATTAATAATGAACGCCTTTCAAATTTGGATTCCATAGCATTTTCCTTAAGCATCTATTTTTCCATGGATGAAATGTTATGAATTTTTAGATCTTTCTTTATGTGTTTCCTTAGCTTTAACACATATGATTGGATCAATTCATTTTCTAATAACCCATGTATTTCCATGTACAATGCTTCCCATTCATGCATGAATTCATCCACATTAGCTTTTGTTATAATTTGGTGGGTTTTGATAAAATATTGTCCTCAAGAATATTTTTAAATATTTATTTAAAGTCATGTTTAAATTTGTCATGTTTAGATGAAAATATTAACTCTTTCCACCACATGTACCAATTGTATATATTTCCCTCTAGATGAATAGAAGTATGCTTGACTTTGTATTCATCTTACTAAATATTGTATATATTGTATATGTCAAAGCACCCATATACTTTGTTAAACAAATACACACAATAAATTTCATCCCCATAAAAAATTGATTTGATAAATGTAGTTTGGACATGAATGGACCCAAATATTTGTGGAATTACGTAAAGCACTCATATACTTCGTTAAACAAATACACACAATAATTTTCATCCCCATAAAAATTTGATAAATGTAGTTTGGACATGAATGGACCCAAATATTTGTGGAATTACGTAGGATGGTTTTTGTTGTTGGGAATGATTGGTAATTCATTCACGGATTTTCTTGGTGGTGAATTGCTTGTATTTGAATTTTGTGGTTTAATGTTGGGAATGTTTAAGGATTTTTAATTCTTCCTTAAATGCAACCTTGGTTTCTTTGATGGCTTTCGAAATTGTTGTTTTAATGTATCATAGATTTATTTAATTTCTTTTTGCATACTATCATGGGTCTATGTTATTGTTACTTTCATTTTTCTTCCCTTCACTATGCTGTTTCACTTCATTATTTTCTACAACTTTGTGTGTATATTTTAAATGTATATATATATATATATTACGATAAAATATTTATTTTTATTTTTTATTAATTTTTTATGCTACATATACCATATCTCTAAAATGAATATGTATTTTATTTATAGTGTAACTTTTTATTTCCTCCAAACCCACAGAATTGGTATTAAGCTTGACTTCATAATTTCAAGGATTCAATGACTTTGTATTCGTGGGTGGGGTGTGAATTCGTCGGTGGAGTGTGAATAGTGGCACAACAACCAATTGTTAGTCACAATTATATATATATATTTTAACATATTCCATCATTTTGAGACTATTAATGTGAAGGTGGGCATTAAATTGTAGAAGAAAAGTAGCAAAGCAATGGTAGAATAAAGTGCTTTTTCTAAGTTATATTAATTTAATCAAAAATTACATACTATTGAAGTTTATTCCATTTCCTAATTTTCATCTTTCTACGCCACATTATAATTGGTTGTGCATGTACTTGTAATAATTTATCCTAGTGAACGTATTAATGTTTTTGAGATTTCCATTGAAATGAATTTGTCATGCAAGGGAATTATTAACTTGCACCATTAATTTTGCATCTTAATTTAAGCTGGATCTAGGGATGTTAACTTTTTTGTTTCAAGTGGAAATCTATTTTTTTATTTTTTTATCACATTAAGTTACATAATATTAAAATATTTCTATACTACATTGTAAAGCACCTCATTACGCAATGTCATACAACTTTATCAGTATATAAGTAATTCACATGGTAATCAACACCCACATAGCAAATATAATACTACTATATAGTTGCTTATTTTTCTTATTATATTCTCCACATTCTACATTTTACATATTTTATAATGCCTTCTTATAGGAATTATAGAGATTTATTATCATACCTCTTAATTTTATTATTGAATGTCTTTCATTTACTGCCTGGAATTATTATATTAAAATTTATTATAAAAAATAATGTGTTTGTGACAACCTTTTATTATAATAAAAAAATAGAAAACTGTCGAAGACTTTGATAATAACATAAATGTATTGTTAACAACTTACTGCATTGATTAAATTAATACATTAATCTTTCAACAACATATTATGAAAACCATGTGATACATAAATATAATGCAATTTATTAATTTAAACGGCAAAAGCGTTTAAATTAAACTTGTTATTTTAAGTAGTTTAATCAAACTATTAAAATACTAGTATATCTATTTAACTTAACATATATATTTAACTTGTGACCACTGTAAAATAAATTTTGAGAATATATTTGTCTCATCATTTTAAATTGTAAAATATAAACATCTATCAATGTAATTAAAAGTAAGAAAATAAAATACATTTTACACTAAAATATTTAGAAATGTAAATATAAAATAAATATATGATTTAATGATCTATAAAATATATAGATATACACTTAAGACATTCCTTGTATTAGATCACAAATTCTAAAATCAATAAATAATAACTTAAAAATATATACAATTGAATTAAATTTATAAAAAATATAAAAGATATTCAATTTCAATAAAAATATAATAATTTAAAAATATTTTATATACTTAAAAATATTAAAATCAACAAAAATTAACATAGGTAGAAGTCCTAACAACCAAATTTTGTAAGAAACAAAAGAATACAAAGCTACCCTAGACATTAAAACTCTTTGAAAAGTTGGCCATCACTCAATACTTATATTGGATAATCAATAGTATGCAACCATGTGATAATATAAAATGTAAATAAAATTAATTAATAATATCCAGAAACATTTGTATAATTAATATGTAATACACACAAGAATTTATATTTAAATCGTCTTAACTTAATGTTTGCAAAGAAGATAACATCAAGCTGTATTCCAGTTAACGACACCAAAACCGGAGCTTGATTAAGAGTAGAAATTAAGCAAAATCTAATGTTGAAATCTTATATAATCTAATTCTTGTAGAAATCTTTACAAATATGTAAGAGTAGAAATTAAGCAAAATATAATGCTCAAATCTTATATCCTCTAATTCTTTTAGAAATCTTTACAAATATGTACATTTTAGGAGGGAGAAGCAATCTCAACCGCCGTCAATTAGGTCTTCTGATCTAACCATGACCAACCTAGGCCAAAATTTAGATACAATGCCTACTGATTACTGTCAAATCCCTCACTCCTCTTCCATGAAATTAAGTCCGGGCAGAATCGACACTTGGTCGGAAGGCGCTGAATTGCTATCGAACCGGTTCCATTCCCATGCATCCTGATATTTCTCAAAGCCAGGAAAATTCAATGAGGTTTCATCTTTCAAGACGGGAAATGTTACACAGCACTCTAGTGTGTACAGTCTATCTCCTTTTGGAAACGGAAATCAATTATTTCATCCAGCTTCAAATTTGCAGGTGCCGCGTGATCCTTTCTACCAATGATGGATGCCAGATACTGGAAAGCAACTTCATTACATGGAAGGGTGAGTCCCATCTGGTGACCAAACCCATATACCTCTTCGGCTTTCTCTAATAATGCCCGGAAAAGATAATGGTTGAAATAAGTGGCAGGAATGATAAATCTACTTCGTTCTTTTCCAACATACACTGCACAAAATCCCTTGGGAACATCTGTAGGCAGAGCACTGCATGATCTGCCCATGGCCTCGTCTTCCATGACGAAGTACTGAGTCCTCTTTGCAGAAAGGGCATGTCCAATCGACTTATAACCCTTTGCAAACTTGCAGAACGCCCTCATTATCTTCTTCGAAAGAAGAACTTGAGGATTTCTCAATCTTCTCGCCATTGCCGTTGATTAGACGAGATTGGATGGCAGAAAAACAAACTAGAAACTCTTGCTTATAACCAGCTACTAATGGGAAGGTTGCAGAAGACTTATGTGAAAAGAATACATATGTTTGCTATATATAACAAGGGAAGGTGAGGATCCACCCCGCAGAGCCAGAGATTTCATGTGAAGAGATGGTATTGGTGGATAACAATGGTCGATTGTTTTTTTATGGACCATATACAAGATACTTCGAGACGGAATTTCAGCCCCACCCGCTATCAGAAGCCACTAAGCAGCATGAGCATGGCAGCTGCAAATGTCGGGGTACCTGCAGACCAATATAGATGAGTTTTGTTTTCAAGACCCCGTCTCTTTCTTATCACCCAATCAACTGTGATGGTTATTATCGATTTCTGTAGATAGAATAGCGATACAATATAGTGTATATAGTGCGGAATCTAATCATCTTACACACGACATTAGATGGAATCTAATCATCTAATCATCTTAAGAGATGGTCCACTGTTTTTTTATGGACCATATACAAGATACTTCGAGACGGAATTTCAGGCCCACCCGCTATCAGAAGCCACTAAGCAGCATGAGCATGGCAGCTGCAAATGTCGGGGTATCTGCAGACCAATATACATGAGTTTTGTTTTCAAGACCCCGTCTCTTTCTTATCACCCAATCAACTGCGATGGTTATTATCGATTTCTGTAGATAGAATAGCGATACAATATAGTGTATATAGTGCGGAATCTAATCAACTTACACACGACAATAGATTACTAAGATGATCTACGATTAGTGCGGAACCGATTTTCTAAGGAGTAATGCGGCCGTATGCAGTACGATTAGTGGCTTTTTTTCATTTGTTGATTTGGAATGGCCGAGGGCCGCGGCCCGCTGTAATTGTAATTCAGTATAGAAATGGTTTTCTCTCAAGTGAATTCCTTGTTGATGGCCTTTGTCCGCCGACAGAATTTCGCGTGATGAATGCAATCATGGCGGAAAATGAATGTAATTTGGCGTCTGTTCTGAAGTTTGTTGGATTTATTTCAAGACTGCCGACACAATAATCGGACGTCGTTTGCTTTAGGCGAGACCGGTTGTTCTTTCATCGTCTTCAAATTCAGACATTCAGACATTCAGACACAGCTTGCCCACCGGCAGTGAGTACTACTTTGGGTCATATAGAGTGCTTCTAGTTCTAAGTGTGGTGTGGAGCTCTATAGATATTCTGACATGGTAAATACGTTCTGTACATCATAAAATTTCAGGCAAGCTTCTAGGTGTGGTGTGGAGCTCTCTAATTGGAACTTTGTGATAGTGGCTTCTGTGTCTTATCAACTAAGGTCGGGAGTAAAGAGGAGGTAGCTCGTTACATGATCATATAAGAAGATTTTAGAGACTGTTGAATTAAATATATAAATAAATAAATAAATTGTTTTTATTATATTAAATATATGATGATGATAACATTTTCAATGATGCTAAGAAGTTTCTTATATTAAATATTAATGCATGTGCCTTTCTAATGCATGCACAATAGGAATATGCACATGGTCATATTTGTATAAGTAAAATAACACATGGCCTAACCTTATTTTATCTGAGAAAGAATCCTTGTCCACAATAGTAAAGACATCTCCAAATACTACTATTGCAAGATTTTTTTTAATGTTTTTTTCATACTAGCTCTATGAATTTTGTCAAGTTCTTAAAGAAAGGGAATTCCTCAATATGTGGATGGTGTAAGGTGTAAGGAAATCCTAGTAGACAAGTTGGTGAAAAATGAGTTAACCAATATCTTGTTTTCTACATTGGTTTCCATGAAGTTCCAAAGAACCCCATGGCCATGCATTCATGAATCTCTCACACATTTCCATGAAGGTAAATTTATGTTGCAATATTGAAGGTAACAATTGAATGGATATAACTTTTATGTTATCCACAACTTATTGTCCTCCTCATTATTGGCATTGGCTTGTTATTGTGCTATTGTATCATAGACAATGTCTTACCAATATATAAACATATATACATCGTCTGTAATATTCACTATCTACACTCTTCTCTTGGTTGTGGACTTCCTAATATTAATTTCTAGATGGTTCCTTCAACACTTTCATTCCGAAAGTCTACTCCACTTGCACTAGTGGAAAAAATGATTGGAACTACATGAATCAACAAACATACTTCTTTTCTGAAGATGATTTTGAATTTGTTGTTTTTTGGAAGTCATCTTATAATTTCTCCTCTAAAAGAATTTAAACTTGACGAATGCATCGTTCTTCTTCCAACAATATTCCTCAACATGGTCTTTCCTCATATTCCCCAACATGGTCTTTCCTCCTATTGAATGAATATGGCTCTAAACACCAACCAGTAGAAGCCTTATCATGTTTGATGCATACCTATTGTTCTTATTCTTCTTGTTTTACATGATTTACTTACTACTTATTTTGATAATTGGTGTATGCTTATTCTATGAATGTTTCACATTCTTGACCTTATAAAATCCTTTACAAGAAGGATAATGTGACTATATGTTTCCCTCTTCATTTGTTGCATCTCTTTATTTTGGTGAGTAGGCCAAATATGCAACATCATCTAAATTCACAAATTTGAGCATAGTAGCACTAGAAGATTGATTTTCTTCCTTGGTATCCTGATCAATCTATTTTCATGTAGATAATTTACCTTTAATGGTTTCTAGGTCAATATCATCCACACAATCATGTCTACGAGTTCTTCATTGTACACTATATAGATGAGATAAGGGAGAAAGATCATGAGTGTGGAAGCTACAACCATGACATTTCATAAATTCATTAGTAGATTATAGCACTTCATTCAACTAAAGGTTAGGATTGGCAGTGAATTGGGCATGCTAGTGGTCAATGTGTTGAACATCTAGTTTTTCATTATGAGCTTCTTCTAGGAAGATAGTCTTCACCAAAGGAATGGACAAAATTCATTTCTTTAATTTATCGCTCTCTATATATACTCAACATATTGAAAAATTTCCACTTCTTATTCAACGAAAACCTTGATAAAATATTGGTTGTAGTTTGAATTGATGCTAGAATATAAATTCTCTCAATTGGATGCATATGATCCACTTGTATTGATGAAGTAGAGATCACTACAACATCCATTTTGCAAGGAATTGAGTTCCCTAGTAATGGATGCTTACTTTTTTTCATACACATCTTTGCGTTTTATTATAGTTCAATTATTTTTGCAAGGGGTTTATCCTTCATACTCATAATGTCTTTGTTGATTACATTTCTTTCCCATTTTCAGAAGGTGAAAATCAAACAAAAAAACCAATGAAATTCAAATCCAATCACAGAAATAGAGATATACGGTAATAGCAGTATTTCATCAAAGATATCTACACTATGGAAGACAAGGCTCTACTTTCCAATAAAATAAGGTTGATCTATTTGTTTTCTTTTTCTTATCCTAGTGTGCATGTATTAAAAATGCACATGCATTAGGAATTCAAATGCATTAACAATGCATGTGTGTTGTTGTTACAATGGGTGAAGACAAACCCTTATAAGAAAGATTGTATACTATGTTAAGCAATATGTGAGCACGATTACCAAAAGCTGGTGAAAGTAGGGTATGCTATTCTAGCTTGTCACGTAGGTTAGTATGGGGTGGAATAGGCTAAGGGTAGGATAAGCTAACATACGATTAAACTAGGGTACGGTAGTAGGGTAGCATAAGCTTAAGATAAGCTATCCTTAGTAATGGCAAGATAAGCTACATGGTAGATTGGGTAAAGGGTAGGGTAGAATAACTTAGAAAGTAGCGTACAATTAAACTAGGGTACGGTAGTAGGGTAGGATAAGCTTAAGATAAGCTATCCTAAGTTATGGTAAGATAAGCTACATGGTAGATTGGGTAAAGGGTAGGGTAGAATAACTTAGAAAGCAGTGTCGCGAAGGGTAAAATAGAGAAAGTAGGTAACCTTGGGATATGAAAGGATAATCTAGGATAACGTAGGATTAGATAGGTTAAATAATAGGGTAAACTAGATTAAGGAAGAATTGAGAAACCAAAATGATGGATAGGGTGAGGGGTGAGAGATTAAGGGTAGAAGTGGAAGGAATAAGAAATGTAGGAAAGTGAAGGGTGGAGTAAATATTTTATGCACATGCTCAACTCAAATCAAAATCAATTGTAACTACAACATGTATGTATAAGAGAAGATTTGATAAAATCATGATGATTATTTTACAAGGTGCTTAATATAAATATTTCCAAATGGGTTACTAAGGTATTTTTTTTTATAGAGATGTATGTTTTTTTAGTTAGTAATTTAATATCCTTATTACTTATTTTATATTTATTGTTGTATTTTTTAATTATATTTACTAATTTTATTTAGTATGAGTATATAAAATATTGTTTTTATTTTTTGAAATGTTTTTTTTTCAAAGCAATTATGAATGGTTTTTTATTTCATTGTGGAAATTCATTTTTATTATGAATTATAGTTCAATGTTTGTGAATTTTGAATTTTTCTTGAATTTTTTTTTGAATGGTTTTTTATTTCATTGTGGAAATTCATCTTTATTATGGATTATAGTTCAACGTTTGTGAATTTTTCTTGTTTAGTGGAGGGGTGATATTTGTAATTTCTTATTTAGGCGGATGTAGGTTTAGTAAGACATATTATTTCTAGCTACTCCTTTTCAATTTGAATTCCATAAATTGTTCTTTTATAGGTTGATGGTGTGGTGTCCAATTGCATAAGTATTCCTCTCCAAATCATGGAAAAATTAAGGAGAAAATTTAATCTTATGTGCTAATTCTTGACATTTTTTTTCAAAAAAAGATTCCTTAGTTTCCATCTTTTTCTAAATTGATTCACCCAAATAATATGGAGCAAATATTTTTCTTTGAAAATTGTGAAATTGTCCAAAAACAATATAATTCCTTAGAAATTTTAATATTTTTGAAAAATATCACGCAATATTTTATCATGGGAAATTTAAGAATTGGTGTGATTCGACAAATTTTCTACACTTTATGAAAATTATGGAACCTTACAATTTTCCCCGATTCAAATGTTATGTTCATTCCACTAAGTGGTAAACCATAACATCTACTTTATAAGTTGATGGTTTGTAGTTGTGTAGATCTTTTCTGGAACTTCCCTAATACATAAACTTGTTGACCATTAACAACCATACCAACAAGAACCTTCATAGGGTATACAAAAGGTTAAACTATTTTTCATGATTGATATCCGAAATATTATTCATACTTATTGAATCTATGATGATATTGGTACTTTTATTTTGTGCTACCATTGAGTTTTAATGCATTTGGTTCCATTTTTCCTATAATACTTGTTCTAAGTGATGATTTGTTTTTCACACTAAATGTCCTATGAAATTCCATTGTTCCTTGAATGAAGTGGAGTATATCTTATTACATATTGTTTCACTTCTTCCTTCCAAATCTAGACTTAGTGCATGTGACTATTGAAAATGATACCTTTGGTGATTTTGCATCATCGTCGGAGTCCAACATGACTTGGTCAATGGAAAACTCTAAGTCCTTCCCATTTAAATTAATGAAATAATATAAGTGATTGTCACACATATTTATGTCCTAGAACCCACTCCTTCCTTAATGCACTTATGGTAATTTTTTTCCATTTTGTTGTTGCATTGTTAGAGTTGCTACTAAGGATATCTAGTTATATTTCTATTGATACTACTATTATTTTGGGTTGTTTCATTTTTATCCTAGTGGTAACATGTCTTCATAACATTTGCACATTCCCTCCTTCCACCATGAATAACCTTTTTTTTTAAACAAGAACAGGGGAAATAGATATATTTATAAAGGCTGTGCACAGCCGTTCATTACAAGTTTTCACAAAAATTTGACAGAGTAACAAGTGCGTGAGAATTTATAGCTGAAGATTCTATCTGTCTACCTATAAGAGTTCTAAACAAAACCTTACTAAAACTGTTCAAAGTAGAGCAGGGATAAACCCTGACGAACTGCTGGTTTAGGAATATACAAAAAAACATAGAGTTTTAAACAAAAAAAGAGGAACCTGAACTGAGACTGCAAACTATCCATATTTTTTAAGGTAGACAGAAGCCGCATCCTGCCTTTCCTGCTTTATCTCCCGATTAACCGTCAGACTGCCATGGACGCAGCTTCCCTGCGATTTCCCAGTGAGGACTGCAATGTCTTCCTGCATATTATCCACCTTGCCCATCAATTCGAACAGATTTCTCTCCAGGTCGTCAATTCTGGAGTCCTGGCATGCGAGCTGGTTCACAGTGTAGCTCAAATCCTTGGCCATTTCCTCATTTTGATTTACACTGGTGCATACTTCGTTATAGGTGTTGCGAACAGAAAGCTTAATATCAACCATGGTGCGACTCAACGCGGCTATGGCCGCCATAATGTTCTGCATAGTGCCCGCCCTGAGATGGATTAACAATCCGGGACGGGAGGATGGAGAGCCCAAATCGCCGAGGGAAAGCCGGTTCATCGCACTTGAGAGGGGATGAGCCATAACGTGATACTGCGAGGGAGGGGCAGATGGCCAATTTAATAGCAGCTCGTGGGAGCTGACAGCACCACGAGGGCCCATGTGCCATGCGCGGTGGAGAGGAGGGCGTGTGGCAGGGGCACGCGATACTTCGTTTACGGAGGAGGACGGGGACGGGGGGAGGGGGACCCTCAAGCCACTAAGCCCCTTCAAACCCATAAAAATAACATTTTTAACCATTTAAACAATTAGATTATGGTATAAATTGAAATCCCAAGGCACCATTTAGACCCTCCATGTGCCCGATGTCTAGCAACGTTCCTTTGTTGGCCGCTTCATCTGCTAACTTGTTATTCTCTCGACAAATGTGGAAGAAAGAAGTCTGAGAAAAATGAGGATTAGATTTTATTCTTTGCATGTACCTGTAAGCTCTAGATCCTTGTGGGGCGACACCCCTTCTCATTGTTTGAATGACATGTCTGGAATCCCCATAAACTCTGAGATTATCGATGCTGAGGGAGGAGATCATATTGAAAGATAAGACGAGAGCAAGCCATTCAGCTTCATTGTTAGTCTTGATTCCTAATCCCCACGAGACAGATTCAATTTTATTTCCTCCGGGATCAAATAAGACCCCACCCGCACCTGCCACCCCCGGGTTCCCTTTGGATGTCCCGTCGAAGAAAATACTATAAGAATTCTGCTCTTTCCACCACCTGGAGAAAGCCTCGGATTCCTTCCGGATTTCCCAGTCAAGGTAGGAATGTTTCTTTTTGGACTGAAGGGAGCCTGCTCTTACGAAGACATTGCACCATTGAAACTCAGATAGGGTGAGAGGTTCCTGAGCATGGATGGTCACACCTTTTGCAGATAGAGACTCAGCTATCATTGTAGTGGCTTTGATGGCTGCTCTGTAGCTATTGGGGTTCCTTCCCTCAAAAAGACTTTTGTTTCTATGTATCCAGATCTGCCAGCAGATATTCATTGGGACTATATTCCATATTCTTCGCATCGTTTTCTTGCTTTTTCCTGGAAAGGAGCGTCCCCAGTGATCGCTAAGATCTTTAAATGTTTTAGGAAGAATGGATATACTCCATTGATTCCCCAAAACCTGAGCCCAAACGTGCTTGGCAAAGGGACAAGCCAGAAAGATGTGAAAAGTAGTTTCTTCCGCGTGCTTGCACAGAGTGCATCTTGAAGGCCCTTCTATCCCTCTAATTTTGAGATTTTCTGTTGTTAAGAGCTTATTATGATTCAAAATCCAGAAGAAGATGCTAGCTTTAGGGATGCCATCCGGATTCCAGACTTTCCCCTAGTTTTTGAGAACCAGAGTGTTAGAGAATGTGAGTTTCTCATATCCTGTTTTGACTGAGTATTCCCCTGCTTTCCCCCAGCCCCTTCGGTCTTTCTCCCTTATATTCACCGGAGCCTTTCCATGCAGGGTATTGAGGAAAATTTGATAGGCATTCATGAGATTATCAGGAGGTCTCCATTTCTTCCATCCTTTCCAATCTCCATTATCCTTCCAATCCACTAGATCTATGAGTTTAGTAATTCCCATGTTTTGCAACCAAGTGCGAATAGGATCTAGACATCTCATTTGCCCCAAGGGCATTTCTCCATTGACTCTGTCCATCCAAATATTTATTCTTTTCCCATTACGTGGGATCCAATAGAGATCTTCAGTAATCAAAGTCGAGGAAGAGGAGATAAGTTTCCAAATTGCCGTTCCCTTTTTGTTATTAGTCTTTTCCAGACATCTTAATCTTGAGCTTTTGGAGTATTTTTTCCTTACTACTCCTTTCCACCATTCTTTCCTTCCAGAGACAATTCTCCAGGAAAGCTTGGCTCCCAATGCTTTGCTTACCAACATAGGTTCTCGAATTCCTAACCCTCCTCTATTTTTCTTTTCTTTGACCACCTTCCAACTGATCAGATGAAATTTTTTATTTTGAATCTTTCCCCCTTGCCACAGGAACTTTCTTATCTCTTTGCTAAAGGCATTCTGAATAGAAACCGGGGCTGCCATTATTGCAGAGGTGAAAATGGACAGAGAAGACAATACAGATTTGATCAAGGTGACTTTTCCTGCTAAATCCAGCCATCGGGTGCCCCACGAATTTATCTTTGATCTGAATTTCTCTAGTATAGGCAGCCAAACAGAGGAGGAAGGATATTTAAGACATATGGGTGTACCAAGATATTTAAAGGAAGTCCAATCGAGACAGGGTTTGAAGTTTAAAATGGCAGAGATGAGCCTGATGATGGCAGGCCGGCAGTTCCAAGTGTACAGATTGCATTTATTGTCATTTGTTTTGCCTCCTGAGGCCCTGAGGAAGAGATCTATGGAAGTTTTGAAACGGGCTGCTATTTGGGGTGAGGCACTACCCAAAAGGATGGTGTCATCAGCAAACTGTGCATGGTTTATGGCTTGGACATTTCGAGCGTAGGCTATACCAGGGAGTGTTTCTGAAGCCAAGAGAGAGTTAAGCTTTCTGCTAAGGGAGTCAGCCATTATGACAAAAAGGAAGGGTGAAAGGGGACATCCTTGTCTCAATCCCCGAGAGAGTCGAAAAAAGGAGGTGGGCCTGCCATTTAGAAGAGGAGATATCCATGGCGCTCAAATGCAGGCTTTCACCCATCTAATAAAGTTTCTGTCAAATCCAAATTTTTCCAGAATATTATAGATGAAATCATGTCTTACTCTATCTAAAGCATTGGCCATGTAAAGCTTAATAGCCATACCTGCATCCTTGTTCATCTGACTGGTATGAATTGCTTCCTGCACTAAGAGGATATTGTCATAGATTTGCCTGCACGGAACAAATCCGCCCTGATTAGGTGAGATGATTCTTGGAAGCAGATTCTTGATTCTATTAGCTATGACTTTGGTAATAATTTTGTAAGAGGAGTTGCATAAAGATATGGGTCTGAATCTCCCAATCAAAGTGGCTTTTTTCTCCTTTGGAATTAAAACTATGAACGATGTATTGGTGCCTCCTCCTATCTTCTCTCGGTTCCTTGTCCAATTTATCATTCTGAGTAGATCTTTTTTCAGTAGATGCCAGCATTTCCTGTAGAAGTGGATGGTGAAGCCATCAGGTCCTGGGGATTTTTCAGGGTGGAGAGCCCACACTGCTTTTCTAACTTCCTCTTCCATAACCACATCTGCGAGCATACTGTTGTCTTCTGCTGTTATGAGCTTAGGTATCTCCTGACCCATTATCTCAATTTCCTCGACTGAGGGATCCCCTTCCTCACTGTAAAGTGACTCAAAGTGACTTTTGATTTCCCTCTTGATTGCCTCAGTATCCTCTATTTTAGCTCCATCTTCCTTCGTTAAGCTGAAAATGTTGTTTTTCCTGTATCTTTCCTTACATTGTGCATGAAAGAACTTGGTGTTTCTGTCCCCCGACTTTAGCCATAAACATCTTGAGCGCAGCCTCCATTCCTCCTCATCTCTTCTGGCCGCCTGTCTAATTTGAACTTCCAAGTCATTTTCTTTTCTCAGTATGTGCTCAGTTATCTGCTCAGTTTCCATTTGGTTTTGCAAAGCTTTGAGTTCGTCTTGCAGAGAGTTTATCTCTTCTCCCGATTTCTTTTTGTTTTCCTTAGCCCATCTCTTTAAAACAGTCTTAGTATTTTTAATTTTGTTTTCCCATATGAAACCTGGTGATCCTGGGATAAACTGATTCCAAATAGCTTTGACCTCTTCATAGCAGTCTTCGTTCTCCAGCCAAAGCGGATTGTATCTGAAAGGTAGAGGCCCAAGGTTTCCAGGGGATGAGAAAAAAAGGGCGATAGGTCGATGGTCAGAAGCAGCTGAAGCTAAGATTTTTGATTCGGACAGGAGAGGCCTACTTAGGAAGGCAGAGCTTGAGAAGAAATCTATCAAGTCTTGCTGCTATATGTCCGGGTCCAACTCTTTTATTATTCCAGGTATAGTTTCCTTGCCTAGGTTTTATATCCACAAGATTCCAAGATGCCTGAAGATCCTCCAAACTTTCTCCAAACTGATCTCTCACTTTCGAACCTCCTCTACGCTCATTAACACTTACGGTGACGTTAAAGTCTCCAGCTAAAACGCAAGGAGATAGATTCCTTCCAGATTGAAGATCAATAAGGTCTTTCCAGAATTTTTCCTTCAGACTGTGAAGCGTAGATCCATAGATGTTTCCTACCCAGTAATTTTCATTGCTTGATATATCCTCTATTTCCGTAAAAAGCCAATTTCTATTGCTAAATGAAGAGATGCATTTGTACTTACCTCTGTCCCACCAAGTAAGGAGCCCTCCTGAAGCTCCAGTAGAGTTGACTGCAATGCCTTCTCCATTGGGCCAGATTTGGTTTAGGGCTTTGAGACAGTCTGCTTCTTGCATCTTAGTCTCCTGGAGCATGAGGATTGAGGGGGTTTCTAACTTTTTTATTCTTTTAAGTGCTTCTATCTTTTGCTTGCCTCCTAAACCTCGACAATTCAAGGAGACTATCTTCATTATTTTTTGGAGAGGTTGGAGCCTTCTTTTTCCTTCTTTTCTTCTGATGTCCCTGTTATTTGCTTTGAGCTGGATAGAATTCTTACATGCTGGTCTAAGCTGGTTTGCTTACCCGCCGCTTTCTCGCGAATCGTTTCTTGCTCTCTTACCACTTTATTTAATTTTCTGCCCTTTTTTGTCTGGGGTTCCATTTCTTCTTCTCTGCTTTCTGAGGTTTCTTCTTGGAATAATTTTTCCTTTGCTCTTGTGACGGAGCCGCCCCGTGCTTTAAGTAGCTCGCTTTCAGGCTCTTCCTGTTGTGATATATCTGTAGTCTGGATTTCTCCTTCCTCTAGTTTCTTTTCTGCTATTTTCTGCGTTTCTTCTTCCCTTGCTTGTTCTGTTGCTTCCTCCGGGGCTGTATCCAATCTCTGTTCCTGCTCTTCCTCAGTCGCTGCAGAAGATAATAGATGAAATTTGTTAGCTTCTCTAGGGCTTTGTTGTCTGCCTGCCGTTTCTTTTCTCTTTGGGGTTGCATGTGGATGGTGTGCATTTGGGGCTTTCCCATTCTTTTTTCTCACCTCATTCCACTCTCCCTCTTGATTTTCTTCCATTTCCTGCGTCTTTCTCTTAGGGCATAGCTTGGCAAAGTGCCCATACTCATGACATGCCTTACATTTAAAAGGTATCTGCTCATAATCAACAGGTTGCAAATGATTCCAGCCATCCATTGACAAACTTATAGCTTCTGGGAGCCCTTTTTCTAGGTCCACCTCTACACATATTCGGGAACAGGAAAACATCGGGGGTTTAGGTTCTGATTTGTCAATATATTTCCCCAGCGAGTTACCAATAGCCTTCAAGTCTTCATCATTCCAGTAGTGCAACGGTAGGTGAGGTAGCTTGACCCATACTGGTACGGCTGAGGGAATGTCCTTTTCCGAGTCAAACGAGAGGTCCCATTTGTTGATATACATTCCTCTTGGTCCCATAAAGTATGGGCCGTTCCTGAAAATTAAGTCCCTATCCTCCTTTTTTTCAAAAAAGAAGACGAAGAATCCCTTGCCGCAGAAGATCTGCTGGACTTCTCCTTGAATGAGGGGGCGCCAGTTTTTGTTTAGCCAAAGCTCGATCGATCTCGGGGAGGTCCATAGCCCAGTAAAGTTCCCTACCAGTCCTTTTTCAGAGAGCGCAAGGGCTTTACACTTCGAAGCTGTAGATCCCAACTTAACCTCAGGAATGGCCGATTTTTTTACGAATCTTGAGTCCGTGGATTCAGCCGACTTTGTGGGATGAGATTGCGCTGCTACCAGTGAACGGAAAAGGGCATCGAGGGGCGCCCGTCCCGGGTCAGGAGGGGATCCATGGCGTCGGAACTCAGCTCAGAAGCCTTTGCCGCCAACCAGAAGGTGAACCAGCTAGGGTTCGCTCCAGGTTATGCTATCTCCTCAAGGTTGATTTTTTTTTTCTTTTCCATGAATAACCTTGGTCAAATCTTAATAATGAATTCCTTTCAAATTTAGATTCCATAGCTTTTCCTTAAGCCTTTTTTTTTCATGGATGAAATGTTATGAATTTTTAGTTCTTTGTTTGTTTGTTTTCTTAGCTTTAACACATGATTGTATCAATTGATTTTGTAATAACCCATGTATTGGCATGGATAGTGCTTCTCATTCATGCATGAATTCATCTACATTTAGCTTTTGTTGTAATTTGGTGCTTTTTGAGAGAAGATTATCCCACATTTAGCTTTTGTTGTAATTTGGTGAGTTTTGAGAAAATATTATCCATTGAGAATATCTTTCATATTGTTCTTGAGAATATATTGAAATATTTATTCAAAGTACAGTTTAAATTTGTCATATTTAGATAAAAATATTTTAACTCTTTCCACCACATGTACCAATTGTATGTGTTTCCGTCTGGATGAATGGAAGTACTTTTCATCCCCATATGCTGATAACTCTAATTTGGACATGAATGGACCCAACCTTATAAGTTGTTGTTGTTAATTCTTTTTTTAATGTATCATGGATTTGTTTAATTTCAAATACTTCATTATATTCTACAACTTTGTGTATAGATTTTAAATATATATTTTTTAAAGAAAAAATATTTATTTATATTTTTTATTGATTTATAATGCTACATATATCATATCTCTTAAATAAATATGCATTTTATTTATAGTGTAAATTTTATTTCGTCCAAACCCAAAAAAGTAGTATTAAGCTTGAACTCATAATTTCAAGGATTCAATGACTTTATATGAGTGTGGGCCCAAAAAGTGGTATTAAGCTTGAACTCATAATTTCAAGGATTGAATGACTTTGTATGAGTGGGGTTAATAGTGGCCCAACTATCAATTGTTAATCACAATTATAGATTTTTTTTAACAAATTCCATCATTTTGAGACTATTAATGCGAAGATGGACATTACATTGTAGAAGAAAAGTAGAAAAGCAATGCTAGAATAAAGTGATTTATCTGAGTTATGTCAATTTAAACAAAACTTATATACTATTGAAGTTTATTCCATTTCCTAACTTTCATCTTTCTATGCCATATTATAATTGGTTGTGCACGTACTTGTAATAATTTCTCCTAGTGAACATATTGAAGTTTTCGAGATTTCCATTGAAACGAATTTGTTATGAAAGGGAATCATTAGCTTGCACCATTAATTCTGCATCTTAATTTATGATGGATCTAGGGATGTTAATTTCTTTGTTTCAAGTGGACATCTATCTTTTTAATTTTTTATCACCTTTAGTTACATAATATTAAAATATCCCCATACTACATTGTAAAGCACCTCATTACTCAATGCCATAAAACTCTATCAATATTTAAGTAATTCACATGGTCATCAACATCCACATAGAAAATATAATGCTAGTGTATAGTTGATAACTTTTCTTATGATATTATCAACATTCTACATTTTACATATTTTATAATGCATTCTATCTATATTTAAGTAATTCACATGGTCATCAACATCTACATAGCAAATATAATGCTACTATATAGTTGATAATTTTTCTTATGATATTATAAACATTCTACATTTTACATATTGTATAATGTATTCTTGTAGGAATCATAGATATTTATTATCGTAGTTCTTCAATTTATTATGGAATGCCTTTCGTTTACTGCTTGAAATTATTATATTGAAATTTATTATGAAATTATTATATTAAAATTTATTATGAAAGATAATTTTCTTATGATAACGTTTTTTAAAAATTAGAAAACTATTGTAGGGTTTGATAATAACAAAAATGTATTGTTAACAACGTACTATAATGATTAAATTAATACATTAATATTTCAACAAAATATTGTGAAAACCATGCAATACATAGATATAATGTAATTTATTAATTTAAATGGTAAAAGAAACTTGCTATTTCAAATAGTTTAGTTAAACTATTAAATCATATTAAAGCATATCTATTTAACTTGTGACCACCATAAGATAAATTTTGAGAATATATTTCTCTTATCATTTCCAATTGTAAAATATAAACATCTATTAATATAAAATGTAAAATTTAAAATAGAAAATAAATATATGATTTAATGATTTATGAAATATAAAATAGGTTCGGAATAGATATACACTTAAAACATAGACTTTTAATAAATATACACTTAAGACATTCCTTGTATTAGATCACAGATTCTAAACTCAATGAATAAGAACTTAAAAAATATACAATTTCATTAAATTTATAAAAAATATAAAGATATTCAATTTAAACAAAAATATAATAATTTAAAAATATTTTATATACTTTAAAAATATTAAAATCAACAAAAATTAACATATGTACCCTAGACATTAAAACTCTTTAAAAAGTTGCCCATCACTGAATACTTGTATTGGATAATCATCACTATTCAACCATGTGATAATATAAAATGTAAATAAAATTAATTAATAATATCCAGAAACAATTGTATAATTAATATATAATCAACACAAGGAATTTATATTTAAATTGTCTTAACTTAATGTTTGCAAAGAAGATAAACATCAAGCTGTTCCAGTTAACGACACCAAAACTGGAACTTGAATAAGAGTAGAAATTAAGCAAAATCTAAAGCTCAAATCTTATAAATCTTTACAAATATGTAAGAGTAGAAATTAAGCAAAATATAATGCTCAAATCTTATATCCTCTAATCTTTTTTTAAATCTTTACAAATATGTACATTTTAGGAGGGAGAAGCAATCTCAACCGCCGTCAATTAGGTCTTCTGATCTAACCATGACCAACCTAGGCCAAAATTTAGATACAATGCCTACTGACTACTGTCAAATCCCTCACTCCTCTTCCTTGAAATTAAGTCCGGGCAGAATCGACGCTTGGTCAGAAGCCGCGGAATTGATACCGAACCGGTTGCACTACCATGCATCCTGGTATTTCTTAAACCCAGGAAAATTCTATCGGGTTTCATCTTTGAAGACGGGAAATGTTACACAGAATATGACCTCCACTAGTGTTATAGCAGATCAATGCACTCTAGTATTTGCAGTCTATCGCCTTTTGGAAACGGAATCAATGATTTCATCCAGCTTCAAATTTGCAGGTGCCGCGTGATCCTCTTTACCAATGATGGATGCCAGATACTGGAAAGCAACTTCATTACATGGAAGGGTGAGTCCCATCTGGTGACCAAACCCATATACCTCTTCGGCTTTCTCTAACAATGCCCGGAACAGATAATGATTGAAATAAGTGGCAGGAATGATAAATCTACTTCGTTCTTTTCCGACATACACTGCACAGTGTCCCTTGGGAACATCTGTAGGCACAGCACTGCATGATCTGCCCATTGCCTCGTCTTCCATGACGAAGTACTGAGTCCTCTTTGCAGAAAGGGCATCTCCAATCGACTTATAGCCCTTTGCAAACTTGCAGAACGCCCTCATTATCTTCTTCGAAAGAAGAACTTGAGGATTTCTCAAGCTTCTCGCCATTGCCGTTGATTGGATGACAGAAAAACAAACTAGAAACTCTTGTTTATAACAAGGTACTAATGGGAAGGTTGCAGAAGACTTGATGTGAAAAGAATACATATGTTTGGTATATATAACAAGGGAAGGTGAGGATCCACCCCGCAGAGCCAGAGATTTCATGTCAAGAGATGGTAATGGTGGATAACAATGTGGTCCACTGTTTTTTTTTAATGGACGATATACAAGATACTTCGAGACAGAATTTCAGGCCCACCTGCTACCAGAAGCCACTAAGCAGCATGAGCATGGCAGCTGCAAATGTCGGGGTACCTGCAGACCAATATGGATGAGTTGTGTTTTCATGACCCCGTCTCTTTCTTCGCACCCAATCAACTGTGATGGTTATTATCGATTTTTGTAGACAGAATAGAGATACACTATAATGAATATAACTTGCTGAATCTAATCATCTCACAGACGACATCAGAACCGATTTTCTAAGGTGTATTGCGGCCGTATGCAGTAGGATTAGTGGCTGTTTTTTCATTTGTTGATTTTGAATGGCCGCGGCCCGCTGTAATTGTAATTCAGTATAGAAATGTTTTTTCTCCAAGTTGATTGCTTTGTTGATGGCCTTTGTCTGCCGACAGAATTTCGCGTAATGAATGCAATAAATAGATGTTCACGTGTAATTTGGCGTCTGTTCTGAAGTTTGTTGGATTTATTTCAAGACTGCCGACAGAATAATCGCGCGTCGTTTGCTTTAGGCGAGAACGGTTGTTCTTTCATCGTATTCAAATTCAGACACAGCTTGCTTACCGGCAGTGAGTACTACTTTGGGTAATATAGAGTGCTTCTAGTTCCAAGTGTAGTGTGCAGCTCTGTAGCTATTCTAAAATGGTAAATACGTTCTTTACATCGTAAAATTCCAGGCATGCTTCTAGGTGTGGTGTGGAGCTCTCTAGATCGAGTTTTGTGATAGTGGCTTGTGTGTCTTATCAACTAAGGTAGGGAGTAAAGAGGAGGTAGTGTGTTACATCATATAAGAAGATTTTAGAGAAAAATTAAAATAAAGTCAATTGTTCAATTAAATATATAAATGAAAAACCAAAAATATTTTTATTATATTAAATATATGATGATAATGATGATAAAAGGTTTATTATCCTCGTCACTTCAATATTAGTAACGTAATTCAAGTTTTTGTTATCATAATTTTAATTTTAAACAAAGATTGTGAGTAGTAAATTTCTTGTTTTTGAAAAAAAAATGAAATGAAAATTTAAAAGAAAACAATAAATCTCTATATACAGTATTTTAATATCATAAAAATATGGTCAACACTAGAAAAAAAATTGTGCATGAAAGTTGTGAGGAATTATCTTCTAATTTTGAAATTGAAGTTTGAAAAAGTAAAACCATAAAAACATTGCCAATACTCGAAAAAAATTGTGCAAGTAAAACTTAATTGTTTGATGTACATTATGGCATTGTCAAAGTCCTACTCTTTTTTTTGGAAGTAAAACTTAATTGTTTGATGTACATTATGGCATTGTCAAAGTCCTACTCTTTTTTTTGGAATGTGCCTCACATATAAAAAAACAATCATGTTAAAATGTTTAGAAAATAAGAAATTAATAACAAAGTAAAAATAATCATGACATCATGGTTTGTATATGCTTGAAAAAACTATTTTAACTTTGTTTTTTAATGTCCATTTTGGCATTGTCCAATGCAAGCATGAAGAGTGCTTTCTTTTTAAATGTGTGCAATAGTTCCAACACTATGGGGATATCATTCCTTTGGATGAGCTCTGGAAAAAGTTTGTCTAGTAGAGGTCTTCGCATAGTGCATTCAAGTTACCTGTCTTGTTTTTATATTTTGCGGAAACGAAGAGTATGATTGTAAATGAATGATGTATCTTCACAACATCTGTTGCAGTATCATTAGACATTAAGTGACAAAGTAGCAACGAAGATGACTTGACCATAAGTGTTGCAACTTGGCTCAAAGGGAGATGAGTAAACACTTTTTGGTTGAAGCATCTATTCAACTTAAAACATGAAAGAGATATGTTACTCTAGCTATTTTGTTTGCATTTTATTGTGAGATTTGTTTTTTCATAGGACCAATAATAGAAACATAGAAGTAGAAGAAAGAAAGCAAATGGACAATTCCTAAGAGCATTTTTTAACCCAAAAATTATCTTGCAATAACTCTTTATTTATAATGTATTAAGAGGACCATTCCTAACATCTCCAATTAAGGCTTGTCTCTTTGGGTTTTTTTTCGTCTAGGGTTTTTCCGGGTATTGCCTCGTTTCGGTTGCCATGGCCACCCCTCCTCCCGTGGATCCCCCCCCGGGAGGAGCTTCGTCTCCGTCTGGACGCCGCCTTCCACCTTTTGGTAGCCTCGACTCCTCCCTCTCTTGCAGTGGGCCTTCCCTCCTCTACCTTTGCCAAGCGAGCAGCAGCTCCCAGGGTGCAGATCATGTCGGTAGCTTCCAAGATGAAATCTCTAGTTCTAAATGAAAGAGGTCTTATCGGGCAATTTATAGGGATTTGGCCATCTCCTAAAACCATATACTCTTGGCTTTCAAAGAGCTAGATGCCTCTCATTTCTGGAGGACTATAGCACTGCTTCTGTGGTAAGGGCTTCTACACATTTCCTTTTGAATTTAAAGAAGACAGACCTGATTTTTCCCAGTGGGCCTTATTTCTTGGGATCAAGAGGGTTGTATCTCAATAGATGGAATCTCTCATTCCATCCTGATAAAGATATTCCCTTTGTTGTCCCAATATGGGTTCGCCTACCGCACCTTCCTCTACACTGCTAGAACGATGAGGTGTTTCAAGCTATAGGGAACTCCCTTGGAAGATACATAGACAAAGCTAAGCCTAAAGGGCATCTATTCTCCTGCGTAAGGATTTGTGTCGAAGTGGATCTGGAAAAGGGTCTTCCGAAAGGAATCAATCTTCTCATGGATGGTTGGGAATTCTATCAGAAAGTGGACTATGAGCAACATCCCTTTAAATGCAGAAAATGCCATGAACATGGGCATTTTGTCAAAAATTGTCCCAAGACCACTCAGGAAAACTCTGAAAAAGTACAGGAAGAAGGATGGCAAGAAGCCAAAAAGGAAAAAAAACTTACCACAATGCAGCAGCAAATAAATCCGGAACACAGTAGAGGCTAAGTAAGGACCAGCAACAGAAAAACACCAAACCCTCTACCAGCAATCATTTTGAGAACCTTCAGCTAGAAGGAGAAATTCCCAATCCTGAAGAACAACCGAATGGAGAAAGAGCAGGTAATCTTATTCAAAACCCACATATCCCTGTTATTGAATAGATAATTGAAAACCCTCCCATAGACCCTCCTTCACCTAAGGAAACTTGGGCAGATATGGTAGCCGCAGAAGAGAACACCAAGCACCAGTCCTCCCTAGGAAGAACCTGAGATGAAATGGTCAAAATTAGTAGACCCAACCCCTTATCTTCATCATCAGGGCAAACCACCTCCGAAGAATCTCAATTCTCTCAGGAAACAGAGGCAGTTGATATTGGTGCCCCCCCGTCTGGCAAAGGAAGAAGGTCTCAAAGGAAACACCATGAACACGAGGCAAAGAGAGAACTGAATCTAGGAAGACAACTCAGTATAGAAGACACCAAACTTCTACAAAACACCAAAAATAATGGCACCAAGGAAACTCGATCCCAAGAAGGATCTCAAGTGCCAAATAAATAATGAAACTTGTCTCTTGGAACTACACAGGACTAGGTGGCATCCAAAAAATTGAACCATTAAAAAATATGTTGAAATCCGAAAAGGCTGATGTCCTTCTCGTCCAAGAGACCAAGATGAATAATAAGGAGGTGTTGGAACTTTTGAACCTCTTCTGGAAAAATAGCATCGGCATGGCAATCAGCTCCAGAGGATCCGCTGGTGGAATTGCAACCTTTTGTAGCTCAAATAGTTTCACCATCAGTCTAGTCAAAGAAAATACTCAGTGGCTCCTTACATAAATAGTAAACAAAAGAAACTCAGACTCCTTCTTACTTTACAATGTTTATGGCCCGACTCACTATAGAGATAAGCAAACCTTCTGGAACTCCCTGCGCTCTATTTGTGAAGATTATCCTGGTAAAAACCTCATGATTGCTGGAGATTTTAATACAACAATTTCCAACACTGAGAAAAGGGGAGGCTCAATCATCAGGGATCCTTTTGGTGAAATGATGCAAGACTTAATGGCTGACTTCGATCTCTTGGATCCCAATCCAAAAAATGGGAGATTCACCTGGAGCAACAAGCGCACTGGCCTAGGACACATAGCAGCTCGGCTGGATTGCTTTCTGATAAGTACCACTATCTTTCAGCTTGATTTCATAGTTTCTTCTTATTTAATTTCAATCTCGCCCCACTCTAACCTCGGCCCCATTCCCTTGAGATTCAATACCCTTTGGCTCCAAAATAACTCAACGGCGGACTTATTTCACTCTATTTGTATTAAACCATTTTTTGGCTCACTTAGTTACATCTGGGAATCTAAGCTGAGGGAGGTCCGCCATGCCTTAAAATCTTGGGAAATCTCCTCCTTCCTGGAACCCTCTTCATCCAAAAAAAACTTCAAGATATTCTCGTTTCCCTACAAAACTATATGGAGCAGGAAGATATCACCCAACAAATTCTCGCGCAAGAAAAGGCACTCAACTCTAATATCCTTAAAGCTTCCAGGTGAGAGGAAGAAACCTGGAGATTGAAGTCTAGGAAAATTTGGCTCAAAGGGGGAGATAAAAATACCAAGTATTTTCATAATCAAACCAAAATCAGGCTAAGCCACAACTTCATCAGAGAACTAAAAGACTGCAACAATCAAGTGGTTAAAGGTCAAGAAGCCATAATGAAAATAGCCCACCTTCATTTCAAGAACCTTCTCACTGACAGTGGAGACATGGATCCGATCTCTCAGGCAGACCTTCTTTCAAGAATCAAGTTGTCAATCTCTGATAAAGACAATGAAAAACTTGAGAAACCTATCTCTGAGAATGAAATAATCTCGGCCATATGGTTGCTTCATCCTGATAAATCTCCAGGTCCCGACGACTTCACTATTAAATTCTATCGAGCTTCTTGGCACATTATCAAAGAGGACCTAATAAAGATGTTGAATTGGATGAGGAACAAAGAGAAAATTGGAGGTGCCACAAACTCCACGTTTCTAGCTCTTATTCCAAAGGGAAAAAACACCCAATCCCTGGACAGATTCAAGCCCATATCCTTATGCAATACCTCTTATAAAATCCTCACCAAAATTCTGGCAAACCGAATGAAAAAGATGATGAGCAAAATCATCTCTGACACCCAAGGTGGTTTTATAGCTGGCAGGAAAATCTTTGACAACATTGTCATTGTTCAAGAAGCAATCAATTCTAGCCTGAAGGACAAGCAACAAGGAATGGATATAAAATTAGATATGGAAAATGCCTTTGACAAAGTCAACCATTTCTTTCTCTTTGAAATCATGCAGAAAATGGGA
The DNA here is from genome assembly GCA_027924585.1 of Larix kaempferi. NCBI lineage: Eukaryota > Viridiplantae > Streptophyta > Pinopsida > Pinales > Pinaceae > Larix > Larix kaempferi. Next base: position 6,479,013 of record BSBM01000991.1, on the reverse strand, counting down.
TTGTCCAAGAATTTTATTCGATGGGTCAAAGCTTGTATCTCCAATCCTTGGATCGCCCCTCTGATAAATGGAAGACCGAAAGGTTTCTTCAATGCATCCCGAGGCCTTAGACAAGGATGTCCCTTATCTCCCTTTCTCTACATCATTGTGGTTGAATCTCTTACCAGGAAACTTACCATTCTTCAGGAAAAAGGAGAGTTGAAAGGAATCAAAATAGCATGGGGATTAAAATCTACAAATCATTCTCAATTTGCTGATGACACCATTCTCCTTGGAGGCGCGTCCACTACAATAGCAAAGAGATTCAAAGGAGTCCTCACTACCTTTGCAAAAGCTTATGATGGGAAAATAAACGAACTAAAATCCAAAATCTATGGTTGGAATTGTCAAGAGAGAACCATAGCTAGGATTTCCAGAATTCTCGGTTACGAAGGAACGACAAACTGGAACTCTTCAACTACCTAGGAATTCTCATTCACAAAGGAAAAAAAAACTTATGACTGGAACAGATTGGTCAAGAAAATAAAGAAGAAAATACAAGCCTAGGGAGCCCAATCGCTTAACCTAGTGGGAAAATTAGTCCTCATTTCCTCTGTCCTTGTTGCGTATCCCATCTTCTCCTACTCAATAGCTCTGGCGCCTAGCTGCATAATTCAAGTCATATTTAAAGAGATTATATCCTTCCTCTGGCAAGGAGGGAAAACAAATGGAAACAAGAAATTCAATCTCATCAGCTGGGAAATGGTGTGTAACCCAAAAAACAGTGGTGGAGCAGGCGTCAGAGATCTTGGAAAAATGAATCTCACTCTGGGAGCCAAAATTCTACGGAGGATGATAGCTGGGAAGTCATCTTGGTGGAAGGACATTCTTCGAAAGAAATACTTAAAAGGAGGAAGAAATAGATGCCTGGAAGAAATCCCGTCTATGGTTGATGAATCTCCAATTTGGAAACTCTGTAGAAAGGCGGCTCCCATAGGAAGAAAGACCTTTGTTGGCTCCTTGGAAATGGAAAGCATATTTGCATTTGGGAAGATTCTCTAAGATCCTCTTCTGCAACTAAAAATCCTCTTTTCTTCGCTGATCTAAAATGTTGGATGGAGTGACAGAATATCCTCACTTTGCACGACCTTTCACTCTGGTCTAGCTCTGGCAGATGGCAAGGTTGGAAGACCTTTGAGATCCCTTAACATTTAGCCTTGGATTACTCCTCTCTAATCACCTCACTTCAGGGCTGCAGCCCGATCCATTTAAGCCTCACTGATTCCAGAACTTGGGGAAAGCAAGGTCGCTACTCGGTTAAAGATGGATACTCTTCCCTCGTCAGCAATCAGCACAAAGCAATGATATGGAAAGGTACATGGAACAATGATGGAATCCCTAAAGTGAATTTATTCTGTTAGACTTTGGCCCATAAAAAGATTCTAACATCAAAAAATTTGAGGAAAAGAGGCATCGTTGGTCCATCCATCTGCATTCTATGTAAAAACTCGAAGGAAACAATGGACCACCTGTTTCTAGATTTTCCTTATGCTATGGAAGTCTGGAACTTCACCTTCCAAGAATTGCAAGCAAACATCACTCTTCCAACCTCCATAACTGACTTCTTTTCCTTCTCGAAAGATTACTACCCTGGATCTCTATATCAGAAACCCAACTTGTCTAAGGTTTGGATTGCTCTGCCCAAATTCATCTGTTGGAAAATTTGGAACACTAGGAATAAAGGGATTTTTTAAAATCAGACCCATCCTCCCTTTCAAACCTCCATCTCAGCCAAATCTTTGTGGGTTGAAACCCTTTTCTCCAAAGGTTTAAACCACATTCATCAGGATCCCCTAAACGTTGAAGAAAAACTCTAGGCCTCTAACTTTCTCCTTCCCCTAGGATCAAATCCTAGAGCTCATGATCGAATCAATCCTTGCTCCATCGGATGGAAAATCAGAATCAACCCTGATGACTTTGAAGATTGGAAAACTCAGCTTGGAAAACACTCTCTTTTTTTCGATGGTGCCTCTTGTTAAGTCAGTAAATTTTCCTTCATTTTTGAGTTATTTTCTCCAATTTTGGTTTGTTTTTGAATCCACCTCAGTTAAATTTTTGGTTTTGAGTTTTAGTTTTAGTCTCCTTAGAAACTATATGGGTGATTGAATAAGTTTTGAACACATCCCTTATTGATTTTATTTGATTTTGGTGATCTTTTATGCTTTAAAGGGGTTAAAGAAAGTCATATTTTCAAAGATTGACTCATTAATGTGTTGAGAGAGCAGTCATAATCATTCCTTAAATCAAGTAGCTTTTAAAATCTCCGACAAATTAGTAGAAAGTGAAAAAACTGCTAAATTTTGGCATAGCAGCTATTCCTGTAGCGCTGGGCAAAATTTTAACAAAGAGCGCGCTACAGGAATATCGTGGCTTGAGTTTTTTGCAATTTTCGATCTGTTTTCAATCATGATGCAGAATGGGAGTGTCTAATCGCCTTGTGTGAGTGTTTTAACACGTGTTTGCAGCAATTTGAGCATGATTTTTGTTGGTTGCTAATCACGAAGACAAATGAGTTCATCATGGCATGGTATGCGGGATCAGTTGCACAGAAGCCAGCAAATTCCGGTTTAGCTGTCAGTTTTCTCTTGTTACACGCATCATTGCAGGAGAAGTAGTGTTTGTGAAGGAGAGTTCACTGTTGAAGGGTGGATTGCGTTGCTGTGGAAAGGAGACAGGTGTGTTCCATCGCCAGCGAAAATTAGGGCTTTTTAATTCATTCACCAGTGGCTAAAGAAACGACATGAGGACACCTGTGCTCGAAGGAGAACATCATTGACACCCCAAATTGAAGACATTAAGCCACAATGGACGAGTAATTGACAGGTATTCCGTTATAACCCTTATAGCTGGAAAATTTGTGTTTTTTGTCGCTGCACGATTTTCTGGAAAAATTGGTTGCTGAGGAGGATATAATAGATTGTAAAATGAAGAATTCACCACAGCAACAGTTATCTGAAGCTCGTTATGAGAAATGTGCACGAATGTTTCCCTCATGACCTAATGTCATTAAACATTAGAATATACAGAATTGGGCGTTGAAAAGACTCACAGAGATTTCTGTAGTACTCAGTTTTTACACAGAAGGGAATTTGCTAGTTGGTACAGGTGTTACACAGAAGGGGTCTGATAATTTGTGCAAGTGGTTTAAATATCACTGAAAATTGTTATAGCCTGTAAAGTTACTTGCTCAGAAAACATTGATTTAAAGGATTGTCCAGGAGTGTGTAGAAAACAGCTTATAAAACATTTTTGAAACCTGAAACTAGACTGTGCTTGTTCCCTGAAAAGAAGGATATGGGAAAAGGTAGTAAAAGTGGTAAGGTTAACAGGGCTGAGCCCACAGACTGACAAGGGAAAAGTAATGATACAAAAGTTAGGTCATTCAGTCAAACTTGCAAATAAAAATGACATTAAAGCTAAGAAGGGGACAAAACAGGTAGCAGATGAAGGACAGAATGACAGTCAGCCTCAAGAAATTCCAGATCACAGTAAAGTCAAGTTCTCATTATTTGAAGACAAAAAGGAATTGCTTGAAAAGAAGTCACCACCTACAGCAGATTCTCAAGAAGAGAAGAAAGTTGATATCAAAGTGATTCCTGTAGCTAAAGAAGAAGTCCATAATCAGCTAAGAAGCCTCATCACAGTCCTCTCAGATGATGAGGGGTATATGTTAGAAGAAGAGCAGTTTATTCCTGAGATTGAGGTTAAAACTGAGATTAAAGAAAATCAAGTTATAGAGGATAAAACCACAAAGCCTAAGAAGAAAATCAAAAAGCTAGAAGTGGTAGAGTTAGCATCTATACAACACCAAGGGAAGGAATTAAAAATGATGGGAGAGGCAGCTACTTTCTGGAGACCTAAAACTAGGTCGAAAAACAAATTAAGATTAAATATGAAAAAGCTGTTAAATCCAAAATTGAAGACTGATAAGGTGACTATCTCTGATGAAGAGCCCATGGAGGAGGAGAAATCAAAGAAAGATGAATTGCAGTCAAATAAAAGAGAGAAGATTAGGTCAGTAAAAGTAGCAGGAGAGGAAAGCTCTAAGTCCATCATTGAAGACAATTCTGGAAAATTGTTGACAGAAGAGATTAAGTCAGTACAGGTAACAAATGTTTCAAATCCTATTATTGAAGATACTGCTGTGAAGCCATTGACAGAGGAATTAATATTTAAGAAGTTTGACATGTTTTGGAAACCAAATGAAGAGCAAGATGCTGCAATAGAAAAACTGGTCAATTCTGACAAGGAGAATTTGAAGAAGACTGTCAAACAGTATAAACAGCAAATGAATTACATACAGGAGAAGTCTGATATGGCAATAAAGGAATGCTACAGTGTGAGAGACATGGATGAAGCTGCTCTGTGTATGGATGAGCTCAACGCCCCATGGTTTCACTCAGATATGGTGTCACAGTGGGTTACAGTTTCCTTTGATAGGAATGATAAAGAAAGAGAAAAATGCTTTTCAACAGGGTATTTGGCACAGAATTCTGCTCTATTTTCTCCTGTTTGAGTGATTGAAGTCAAATGCATACCACAAGCTTATGGAGAGGAATTTTTGAAAACCAAAAGAGGTTTTTGTTCCTAAGATACTCATCTACAAAAACCTCTCTCAGTTTTGCAACAGCTGTCAAGGTTTGAAATATTCGGTTTAATCTTTGCAGCCTATTTTCCAGGGATTTTAAATATTTAATATTTTCCTGTTTTAGTGTTCATTTTGCGGGGCCGATTCTGATTGATTGGAGATTAATTTTGAAAAACCAAGAGAGGTTTTTGTCCATCACGGACCCATTAACAAAAACCTCTCTCAGGTTTTACACAGGTGTCACCAATTGAGAGATATGGAAGCTTCTTTGACACCTATTTTCCAGAAATTCGCCACATTTGCCAGGAATCCGATTTGCTATTTTTAGTCAATTAGTTGAGTTAGTTAGTTAATGTAACTGCTGGGTAGTTTCAATTTCGACCTAATGAAGGGGATATGAAACTACTTCTTTGTAAATATAAAAGAGGGATAGAGGGACTGAGTAAGGGTTCGAATTTTTGGAGAGCTAGAGGAGGTCTGCAACTGTTGATTCTTCCAGACTTGTTCACTGCTAAGTATTGCAAACTCTCATATGCATTTTTGATGAAACTATGAATATATGACTCCTTATTCCACTTCTGATATGTGTTGGCTTCATTTTAAACTTATATAGTTTCTTGATTGACAAATTCATTTCTGGTTTTATGTGTAATTTCCAGTGATGCTTGTCTTTTATTGTATGAACTTCATTGCAATCTTTTGTTGGATTTCTGAGATATATATATACATCTTCATGAATATATGTGCATGAAGTTTCTAACCAAAACCTACAAAACAAAACCCTAAAAACCTAGTTTGAATTGATTTTTATTTTTGAGATTGTGTTGGCTTGTTACCTTAGCCTTAGTAACAATTTCTGACACAAACATCTCTAACGGTAACCCTCAGTTGGCAAGTGCGGGAGGAGTCATTTTTTACCGCGGGGGAAGCAAAATGATAAACTATGCCCGGGGAATTGGAAATAAGACCAATAATGATGCCGAATGGATCGCCTTACTTAAAGGTCTGGAAATCGCCATCAAGGTCGGGATAAAAGATCTGATAGCCGTTGGAGACTCTCTTCTTATAGTCCGAGAAGCTCGCAATCTCATTAGGAAACGCTCCACTCCTTCAAGTAAGTACCACCACATTCTCAAATTTACCAGTAGAGACTTCAATTCTCTCATTTTTCTCCATGTTCTCCGCTCCAATAATCATCACGCTGATGAAATGGATAACAAAGGGGTGCTCCTAAGTTTTGGTTACTTAGCCCAAGATGATGATCTCCCTATTCCTTATTGGATCCCCTAACCTTTCTCTTGCTTGGGGTGTCCCCTCCTCTTCACCCCGACCTCCTTCTCACCCTTCCCTCACAACCTTTGAACGTAGACACCCCCGTAATTGCATGCAAACACTTGTCACTAAATTCGAGGGCTGATGGAGGCATTTAATGCCATCACATGGCCTCTCCTCACTTAACCCCACTCATTCACACGCTTTGTTTGCCTCTTCCTTCAGACGCTTCTAGACCTCTTCATTGTTAGCTTCTGCCTGAGTACGGATGCTCGCTCCACTGCTTGTATTGCTCCCACCCTGGGTGCCAACTTTGTATCTTCTCCTCCACTGCTCTCCTGCTCGCTCTACGATAAGCCCCTGCACTCTTCCTCTGACATCTCTCTTCCTGAGGCAAAGCTCTTGGAGCCTTTACGCACCTTGCTCGTCGACCTCTCATCCCTCAGCCTGTGTGAAGAAGAAATAGCAGCCCTTGAATCCTCGCCTCCTTCGACTCTACAAGTTTCATCAGTTGAAATCATGGAAGCGCAGGTGTGCAAGATAAGAATTGAGGTGGCGGACATTAAAAAGAACATGACGAGAATGTATACCCTCTTGCATTCTCTCAACACTGAGATTAGGAATAACAATGACCTTATGAATGGCCGAATTTCTTCCATGTCTGAAGCGTTGGATTACATAGCTAACAGCATCTCAAATGTGGACTCTAAGGTGGATGATAACTACAGGAACATCTCAGATGTAGAAGGAAAGGTGGACAGGCTCCGAGAAGATTTGGCTCGCTGCATTCCAGGATTCCAGGATACTACAGGCTCGAGATCCAACCCGGATGATTCCATGGAGAGCCCAGAACCTCCTCAACCACGCCAGAAATGACTCAGCTCACTGGTTCTTCAATTTTGCGGATTATATATTCTCTTTCTATTATAGTCTAGAATGAACTCTGGTTTAGTTTTTATGGGTTTACTCAGCATTAATTGATTCTATATCCAAATTTTGTAATGTATTGCTTGTGCAAGTTTATCTTGGGACAATTTGTTAAGATTTACAGCTTTAGCTTCTAACCTATTAGAGTTAAGAGAAGAATTAGCGAAGCAGACAAGGAAAACTTGAATGCTGGTCCCTCTCAAAGGAAAACCAGAATCTCTATGTCTGTATTTTTTGAAGACTCTTTTTAATACAAACTCCGTAACTGTTCTTGTTAAAAAAAAGACGACCATTCCTAACAACATTTTTGAACCCTTAGTTGTCTATTGTCCCACATATGCAAATCTTACTAGGAAATGTTCTTTATCCTCATTGATTTAGAAAGTATATCTATCTTCATAGATTCAGAAAGTGCTCATAATTTTGTGGATATCATTCTTGCAAAATAGTTGAACCTTTTTTGTGTTACCTTGTTAAGGATCTTATTGTTAAGGTTGTTAATGGTGAACAAGTCCATCAAATATCTCTATACAAATTAAAACAAATGTAATTAAGAGGTATATGTTATTCTTTACGACTCAACAGGATGTATTTGGAGAACAATGGTTGACACAATTTGGCAGCTACACACTGAACCTCTAAGAAAAATTTATGGAATTCAAATGGAAAGGGAGTATCTACAAACTATGTCATCCTAAAAATGAATTCACAAATATCACCCTTCCAATGAATAACAATGAATAACAAACTTCACAAATGTTCAACCACAATCCATAATCAAGTTGACTCTTCATAAGGAAGAAAAAATCATTCTCATCCTCCTACAATCTAGGGAAAACATAAACTCTAATCCACCCTAATAATCACATTGTTTTAGGTATTATTAATTATAGTTTTTTTACTACAAGTCATGAATTACTATTTACCATCGCATCTTATTGTTTGAGTGAGCATCTAACTTTTCAATTTAAAAAAAAAATTATCACCTTATATTACATAATATTTCAATATATTCCTCGTACTACGTTGTAAAGCACTTACTACTTAATACGATAAAATCTAACAAAATTTGAATAATCAGTACTTAATATAATACACATCTAACAAAATTTGAATATTTCTCATGATAACTCAATTATAAAGAAAAAATACAAAGTTACCATAGTCATTAAAACACTTTAAAAGCACAAAATACTTGTCTAGGGATAATCATCAATACTCTTATCTTGAATACTCGTATAAGGATAATCATCCCTACTCTTATATTTGAAGTAGCAGTGATGCTATGTTACAAACTTGGTTTCCTCTTATTTTAATTTTTGAGAAAAATACTAGAGAGACACATATGCGTGATAACATAAAATGTAAATAAAATTAATTAATAATATTTAAAATAATTATATAATTAATATATAATTTCACAATATATAATTAATATAATAAATTTATATTTAAATTGATTATTTCAAATTAATATTTGTAATGAAGATATAAACATTAATATGAATTTTAGTTAACTAGTGTAATTTATATGGATAGGTGTTTATATCTTAGATTTTTGGATAGAGTAGTCTTTATGCTCTTCCTAGATTTCACAAGGATGAGACAAGTGTATTGTCTAGATTGATTACATGGAAGTCATTCCAAATTCGAAATGTAAATAAAATTAATTAATAATACCCAAAACAATTCTCTAATTAAACCCATAGGTGATTTTATTGCATTCATTCTAAATTGGAAATGTAAATAAAATTAATTAATAATACCCAAAACAATGTGTTTATTGAGGTAGACTAGAGCCTATGTTTTTCCTAGATTGCAGGAGAATAAGGAACAAATATCATGAATCTAGAAGCCACGGCCATGCAATTGAATAAATTCAGTAGCAGATTATGTCACTTCATTCACCCGATGGTTAGTATTGGTAGTTATTTGGGCATGCTAGTGTTCAGTATGATTGACATCTAGTTGTTCATTATGAAATTTCACCATGGGATACTCTTCACCAAAAGGATCAACAAAATTCATCTCTATTCATCTCTATTTATACTTAGCATATTGCAAATTTCCATTTCTTATTCAACTAAAACATTACTTGTTAATGTAATATCAGTTGCAAGTTGACTTGATATTGGAATAGAAATTATGTCCACTAGATACATATGCTTCAGCCATGTTGATGGAGTAAAGATACCACAACATTTAATGTGCAAGGAATTGAGTTGCCGACTAATGGATGCCTATGTTTTTCCATAGACATATTTTATTTTTTAGTTCAATGATTTTTGAAATGGATTTCTCTTTCCTATTCATACTTTCTTGCTCAATTGCATCTATTTTATATTTCAGAAGGATTAAATGCAACAAAAACCTTGCAAATTTGAGGATACAATCACACAAAACATAATAATGTATTGTAATAATAGTATTTCCTAAATATGTCTATAATGTTGTACACAAGGCTTAGTTTTCAGATAAAATAAGGTTGTTTATTATGTTTTTTTGGTCTTATACAAGTAATATTGTGTACATGTTCATAGTCAGCATGCATTAGAAATGTGCATACATTAATAATTAATGTTTGTTGTTGTTACAATGAGCAAAAAAAAATCTTTTAGGAAAGATTATTATTGTTACAATCTTAAGGAAGATGTGAGCATGATTACCAAAAGCTTGTTAGAGTAGGGTAGGTTAGCTAGCATACGTTAATAAATTGTCACGTAGGTTAGTCTATGCTAAGGGTAGGATAAGATACCGTACTATTAAGCTAAGGTAGGGTAGGAGAGGGTAGGATAAGATACCGCACTATTAAGCTAAGGTAGGGTAGGAGAGGGTAGGATAAGATTAGGTAAAGATAACCTCAGTTATCGTGGGAAATGCTATGGTAGATTGGGTAAAGGGTACGGTAAGGTAGGGTAGAATAAGTTAGAAATTAGTGTGGGAAGGTTAAAGTAGAGAAATTAGATAAACTTGGGATATTAAAGGATAAGCTAGGACATGGTAGGATAAATAATAGGGTAGACTAAATTAAGGAATAATTTACTAGGACAATGGAGGAGTGGAGACAAAATGGGGCAAAAAAGGTTTACTGTGGGGACATAATGGAGAGAGAGGGGGATGGATAGAGTGAGGCATGAGAGAGTAAGGGTAGTAGTGGAAGGAACAAAAAAGGTAGGAGAGTGAAGGGTGGAGTAAATATTTTATGCACACGCTTAAATAATTTAGAATAATAATATGTATGTATTGGAGATGATTTAATAAAACTATGATGATGACTTTACAATAAAGGGCCTCTATAAATATTTCAAAATCGGTTCCTTGCATGTATATTTTTGATAAAATGTCATGTTTCTTAGTTAGTAATTCAATTTAATTATGTTCTTTCATTATGTTTCTTATTCAATATCATTTTTTACTTATTTATATTTATTGTTATATTTTTATTCATAATTATTGATTTTATTTAGTATTGTTTTTCTTCCATTGTGGAAAGTCATCTTTATTATGGATCACGGTTCAATGCTTGTGAAGTTTGTTGTGAGTTATTTTTTAGGTTTATGTAGGCAAACTAAACCCTATAATTTGTAGGTACTTTATTTCCATTTGAATTTCATTAATTGTTTTTTATAAGTTAATGGTGTAAGTGTTCAATTGCGTCAACCATTCTTCTCCAAATTCCATTTCCATCCTAGTAAGTGGTAAAGCATAATATCTACTTTTTAAGTTGAACTCTTGTATTTACACCGAGCTTGTGTGGCACTTTCTTATTACATCATGTTATAGCGTATTTTTCCACCTTCTAAGCATTAGCACTCATTGGCCCCCATTATTCACTTGATTGACTCAGAACCACTTTTTGTCCTCTAGGAACCCTTGTTTCCCTATTTTTGTTTCTGTACGCGAGTTGCTTCACTGCAACTCACGCATACGCTGGATGTATGACTATATCCCACATACATCGAGTTAATCGGTAAATAATAGTAAAAAACTCTATTTTTCACTCCAAAAAGCGGCCATTGTGACCTTTGGCCCTCCATGTATCCCGAAACGACTCGATTCGGCCTTTCACCTACCTTTGGAGGGTTATATATTGATCTCTTATGGTGCATGGAAGGGGGAGGAGAAGGAGAGAGGATCAAAACTTTATTGGATTTTTTCCATAACTTGAGTCTACATCCATTGATCCTAGTTGTTGTGAACCCTTTATGTTCACCTACCAAACTCTTCCATATCTTGTGAAGGACTCATTCATTTACTCGTGAGTTTTCCATTGCATGGGGGATTGAAGTGGTGGAGACAAACGTGGAGGGACCTAATTCTTGGTTCAGATGAATTGCCGGCAAGAGGTTGTATCATGTACTTCTTGTTTATATTAATAGAAATACTCATTTTCTAGTCCAATTGATGTTGTGAATGGTTTATTATCATTGGGTACATTTACTTACATATGTAATGGACTATGTTATTCTTTATGCTAGCAACTTTCATATATCATATGCACTTTCTTGTGTTTATTGTTGAGACTAAGCTGCAGGTTCAAGTGTGGTGATTGGAAAGATCAACGGGGATGTACATCAAACGTCTGGTTGAAGTTTGGTCTTTAATTCCACTTCTTAGCATTTACATTTATATAGCATGCATTGGGAATTGAGTTGATTTTTGGTAGTCATCTGTCCGTTGTGGTCTACCCCATGCCATAGGAATTTTTTCTTTGTAACAAAAATGGCGACTCCGTTGGGGAGGAACCTCCATTTTGGGGATTTTGGGCATTTTTTGTAATACCCCAAATGTTGGACTTTAACCTTTTTATATTTTTACTAAGTATTATTTTATTTTTACTTATAAGGTGACTTTAGAAATCTGAGAAATTGATTTCTAATGACCATGTGGACCAACACATTAATGAGATGGGAGTCACAGTCCCCTATGGGTTGGAGGGAAAATGCCAATTAATGTAATAATGAGAAATTACTATTGGAGAAAATGGCAAACCCTAGAGAAAAGATTTGAGAGAATAATGAAATAAAAGAAATAACAAAATGAGAGAATTCACATGTAAGAGAATAAAAAGTGAAACTCATTCAAACACTTGATTATTAACATTCTCATGATCATTATCACACAAGAGAAATGGGAGCTGGGAAGAACAATAACCGGAGCTAAATGAAGACAAGTAAATGGGGACAGTTTTGGAGCACAAAACTAGTCCAGATTAAGAGAAATCATAACAGCTGGATATGGCTTTGACACTTGGTTGTGTGTAGATAGGAGAACTACCCCAAGCTTGCAGGAGCACTGCATTTACTCTAAATAGGCCGTTTGACTAATTCTCTTAATGGATGAGGCTTAAAAGCCCCCAGAGCATCCCGGAGCTCGGGAGCACTGAGTTAGATGTTGGGTTTCCCACTGCCATAGAAATTTCCTAAATAAGTTGGGGAACAAGTTAAGGGTAATTTAAAATATATACTCTAAACTAAGGGGACTGTGAACTCTGCTTGGGGGTGACCTGAAGCAAGGAGAACTTGTTGGTCAAAGGATGGGAGGTTTGTTCTAGGTTCCACTCATCATCAAATTTGAGATAAAAGTCTATATGCTGCACCTATATGATAAATTTTATGGATAGTTATTGGAATCTGTTTATGTATATTCCTGAATTATTGTTGAATGATTTATTATTCAAATATGATTATATGTATAATGGTATACTCATTTCTGAGTATGGATCTTCCATAAATTATTAGATCTCTACAGGTGTATGATCTAAGTGAAATACCTGCAACATTCATAGTTTATGTTTGATATATGAATGGATACAGTTTTGGTGCAGTGGGTAGATAAAAATATTATTCAAATAATGGTTTATGAGTCTGAGATAGGTACTATAGAGTAACCATTGTTTATGTGCTACCATATGGTTATGTGAAATTATTTTACATAGAATACATTTATATTTTATCTACTCACATAACATTGTCTCAATGATTTTATTGTATAAATGAGTAAGACATGTAAACCGGGAGGTTTACATGTCAAGCCATCAATATTATATGAATACCCTTATTCTATTTGTATAGATCAACCCAAAAAGGGGATAAACATGACTAAAAGACATTTATTCCAGTTTGGAATTGAGAGTCATTTTCTAGCTACTATGAGTATGCATAATGGTTAAAATTCTTTGTGAAACTTGATTTGGGGTTTCCTATACCCTGCAAATAATTGCTATTTATATCACGGGATGCATATCAAGTTTAGAATGCATTTTATCCTCGATATGAATTATATTCACACAAGCGTTTTGTATTGATATGAATGCATTTTATCCTGGATATGAATTATATTCACATAGGTATTTTATATTGATATGACTGCATTTGATCTTGGCATAGATTGAGTCACGATAGTCTTTTACGAATCAAATTGTGGTCTATTCAATTAGAACCCACATTAATGCAATAGATTACAGAGTTAATCATTGTATACAAATTAGGGTTTACAACTTATGCTTCCATAAACTATTTAAACATTATACATTTCCATGATTTACTAGTGTGCAAAGAAAATGTAAATCAAATTAATTAATAATATCAAGAAACAATTAATGTTCACAAAGAAGATAAACAACAAGTTGTATTCCAGTTAATGACACCAAAAATGGAACTTGATTAAGAGTTGAAATTAATAAAAATCTAATGCTCAAAACTTATATCATCTAATTCTTTTATAAATCTTTACAAATATGCAAGAGTAGAAATTAAGCAAAATATAATGCTCAAATCTTATATCCTCTAATTCTTTTAGAAATCTTTACAAATATGTACATTTTAGGAGGGATAAGCAATCTCAACCACTGTCAATTAGGTCTTCTGATCGAACCATGACTAACCTAGGCCAAAATTTAGATACAATTACTACTGATTGCTGTCAAATCCCTCACTCCTCTTCCTTGAAATTAAGTCCGGGCAGAATCGACACTTGGTCAAAAGCCGCTGAATTGATACCAAACCGGTTCCGCTACCATGCATCCTGATATTTCTCAAAGCCAGGAAAATTCAATCAGCTTTCATATTTCAAGACGGGAAATCTTACACAGAATATAGCCTCCACTAGTGTTATAGCAGAGCACTGCACTCTAGTATGTGCAATCTATCGCCTTTTGGAAACATAAATCAATTATTTCATCCAGCTTCAAATTTACAGGTGCCGTGTGATCCTTTTTACCAATGATGGATGCCAGATACTAGAAAGCAACTTCATTACATGGAAGGGTGAGTCCCATCTAGTGACCAAACCCATATACCTATTCGGCTTTCTCTAACATTTCCCAGAACAGATAATGATAGTGTATCCCCTGGAAACATCTATAGGCACAACGCTGCATGATCTACCCATGGCCTTGTCTTCCATGACGAAGTACTAAATCCTCTTTTCAGAAAGGGCATGTCCAATCGACTTATAGCCCTTTGTGAACTTGCAGAATGCTCTCATTATTTTGTTCAAAAGAAGAACTTGAGGATTTCTCAATATTCTCGCCATTGCCGTTGATTAGACGAGATTGGATGAAAGAAAGCAAACTAGAAACTCTTGCTTATAACTAGGTACTAATGGGAAGGTCGCAGAAGAATTGATTTGAAAAGAATACATATGTTTGACATATATAACAAGGGAAGGTGAGGATATTTCATGTCAAGAGATGGTAATGGTGGATAACAATGTGGTCCACTGTTTTTTTTCGCCAAAGGCGCTACAATGAACAAATTTTGGGAAGGCAGGGGGGTGTTACATCTACTCACAGCAACACACTTAGATCACAAAATTCATAAATTGTCACCTACCAAACAGTTGCAGCTGTGTTGCAACTGACTGTTTCACCCAACAGTCATCTACAAGACTGTAATAGTTATGTTTAGATAACAGCTACATTCATCAAAATTGATTGTTTCATCATACTCTATTTCAGCAAATTCTGAAATCTAACTTGCTACAACAAAACTAAACATTTTACAATCAGTCATATACGCTCATAAAATCATCCTGCTACAACAAAAAAAAAACATTATTTAACCATTCAACCATGAGTTTACAAACTCCTAAAGATAGAGAGGAATATAAAATCAAAAGTATAGAGTTGAAACTCTGTTTTCTTCAACTCAGAATTTTTTTTCCTCACCATGTATTTCCATGAGAATTACATAGGTATATATACACCAGAAATATAGTCAGTCACATTAATTACCTTAACCTTTCACTACATCTAAACCATAATTGTCTTTTCAGAATTTATGTGGATACTCTTCCCTTTCATGCACTGTAACAAGAATGTTGGATGCCCCTTCGATCTTTGACAGGGTAGAACAGAGATGGTGAATTTCCCTTTGAACTTTGATGAGCTGCAACAGTGACACACTCCTCCTTTTATCATCTGACCAAATGGAACATGTCAATAGATGACTACTCCAAAAAACGGCTCGTCAAAGATCCATGTAATACTCAACCTAAATAATCATTCGATGAACTGTGGAAGATGGCTGCAACCGTTTCTTCAGAAATCATTGTGGTGTGTTGCCCCTTTGAATATTTGACAACAATACATAATCAAAATGGTGTGGCGGTGGCTGACTCCTCAGAGTTTCAATGGCCACTCAAGAGGCGGTGATTGACTTTTCAATCAACTGCGGTGAAGGAATTAAGGGCTGCCAACACAAATGCATATATGGAGGGCGACTGCGCTCTTTTAATCCTTCATTAACGATACACGGTGGGGATGCAATCAAATAGCATATACCTTAAGAAAATTCCTCAAGCACAAAGATCCAATGGCGTAGATTTCGTGAGGGTGGACATCCTACTGAAAGATCGTTTGCTAATCATGCATTTTTTTCATTAATCATCCCTCCTGGCATGTATGGAGCCTTTCAAGCGATCCATCCCGCCACATAAGAACCTAAGCCACATTGCAAATCAAGCGATCAAACTCTGTTTCCACGTGGGAGGGAGGAAAGATCAATCCGTTCAAGCTATAGATTTATCGGGAGAAACCTGTAATTAGGATCTTCGGCATAGAAATCAATGGAAAAGGAAAATCTGCCGAGGTCACAGAATCCCCGTGCGCTGATGCTGTACTTAAAAACTCCAAACGGATAATCAACCATGGACTCATATTGCCGGAGATAGGTTCAGGGGAATATGGCATGGAAGGTAAGAAGGAAATATTATCCGTTGAATGTGTGAAATTCAAATGTCGATATTGTTGTAGGTTTTTCCCGACGTCTCAGGCTCTGGGTGGCCATCACCATGCCAAGAAACTAGAGCGGCGTCGGGAAATGACAGGTTTTGGAGATCGCCCTCTTTCAATACTTCAAACTATTCAGGAAAATTACAACACAATATGTATAACGGTATTGATCTGTTTAGCCGGGAGAGATTGGCCGGATCTTCTCTCCTTTCACCACACGGCCTGAGCGATCATGTTGTTTATAGTTACTTCATATCTGCAGAGTCATGCAACAATTTAGAACGTGACTGCGATGTTGATGATCTGTTTATCAATGCTATCGAGTTGAGGATTCTTGGATATGGCATGTATCGCAACGCTAAAACTGGAACAATGTTAAGCTTAATATCAAGGAAAGATCTTGGTGGAATTTCCTCAGTTAGGTAAGCATTCTGAACTTTATTCTTTTTACCTGTTGAAATTTGATATAGGCTTGGTTTAGTGATGCTAATATTTCATGTTTGGAGACAACCCGCATGATGTGATCCGACTATGGATTTGTCGATAGCACCCTTAGAAGAACTCTGTCAGGGTAGAGTATGTACCTTTAATATAAATTCTTATTGCAACCGAGGTTCAACTTGATCCTGTTGTGTGATTGCACTATTGCCTAGGAATGGGATGAGTACATCAAATCGCGGGCATGCGTAAAATATTTGAACAACAAATAATTAGGAGCACAAATCCTGACTATATCACGGCTTGGGAGGGTTAAGAATGAGATTGAAACTAGATTTGTGGTTAAATTTGTTTTCTTAGGTATTGTCTATAAGCTTTTCAAATAGAAGATAACAAGAATCAATACCCGAATGTATAATGTCACATATCACTAATGCGTTATTAGGTTAAGTTAGATCTATAGGTATTTCTAATGCTATTGATTAATTAGTTAGGCCTACTCTATGCAATGACAATCTGAAATTAATAGACTGCTGAAAAT
This sequence comes from Larix kaempferi, assembly GCA_027924585.1. NCBI lineage: Eukaryota > Viridiplantae > Streptophyta > Pinopsida > Pinales > Pinaceae > Larix > Larix kaempferi. Next base: position 6,461,973 of record BSBM01000991.1, on the reverse strand, counting down.
TGTCAAGAATGTTAAATGTTAGCATTTCAATAAAGTTATTTCTTTAAAGCTGCCCAAAGTTTCGATTTACCACTAAACTAAATATCTGTAGAACTTAGTTGAGAAGGCATGGATGCTTAAGACATGCATGTCGCTATATTTACCATGGGATTTATCCACCAATGTTGTTAGAAATCGATAGTTATGTCATCGCTCTGAATTATTGCAGTTTTATTTAAATGCCCATTTATAGTATTGTGGTTAAAGGTTTCATGACCGAGCCCATTTGAGTAGCTCTGTGATGTTAAGGGCACTTAATAAAATCTGTATTCTTTGTGACAGGAAAAACTTCATCGACGTAAAAACTTAATCTGTGGTCTGTCAAGGAGTACCACATCAAGTACGTCTTTATATTCTCCAAGCTGTAAAAGGTCACATTTAAGGGTTTACAAGGTTGAATATATTGATTTTATGCTACTATACATAATTTCATAGGAAATTTACAAATTTGATGTTTTCCAAAGTTGTAATTAGTGCTTTTTAAGTGCTTCTTATTTGATTAAGATTTTCTTTGCAGTTACAATGCTTGACTTTGCATTTGGTTTGTCTTAATGGGCCATATGATTTGGTTCACGAATGAGTTGATTATGTGGAAGAAGCTCGTGTTTGTATGTCTGTTAGGTTAAAGGAAACATTGACAGACATTATAAATTTGATGAATTATGGAACTGTATGATCCAAATACAATATACATTGAATGCTCAAAGGTACATCAACTAATGAGGGTAATATTCTCTACAGGTTTTTGTGAACAATCTCACACTAATTTTAAATCTCACACAGAGTTCTAAATTAACTTCCAAACGGTTTAATGAAAAGATCCTTTAAGGTATTTCAGATCATAATCTTATATCTTTGAAAAAATTGATATGTAATTTGGAATGGACGTGGAAAGTAGAGTTGAATTGAGGGTTGCTCAGCTATCAATTTCTTCCTCCATTCATTAACTCCAAGTGGATCTACATATTTTTGGACTGTTGTTAACCAAACCCTTCGACGTTAACATTAGTTGATCTCTCTATTATACATAGTGCTTGCATTCAGGTAAGCCATTAAACACCGCTATTCTTTTTGGAAGTATTACACATCCTTGCATTGATGTGCCCAAAAATAAATCTCAACCGTCCAGCTCTGGGATAGGAAGCTGCTTGTATAAATCTAAGCCATATTAAAAAATTAATCATGAGGGTAAGATTGATCAAGAGAGAACTGATATTTATTGTTAATCTTCCACTTAATTAAATTAATTTTGCACCTAATTAAAATAAAACCACTTGGATGTTTGATCCACTATTCATTTCTATGAGTTTTTTCCACCTCTGCTACTCCACGCACTCATTTATTAGAAAATTTCAAAATAAAAATTAAAAATAAGTGGCCACATTTACAAAGCGTTATGGCCTCCTCCATTCCCTCCACCCCCTTTGTGGATTCCACTAGGTAACTATTTCCAATATTATTATTAATATTAATATCTCAGATGTCTATTGATGGGCTGACAAGTGCGAAGCGAATTCAAACATTCCCTTCACTGGATCCATCCACGAACCATCCCAACGCTTGACTGCCTCCATCCACTGCCCCTCTATCTAAGCATTTTCGATTCACCAAACTGTAATGCATACACTCAGGTTTTGAAAATATATTATAATGCAGTCATGTATTTCTTTATAAATCCCCACATGTTGTAAGAATCTTAGTCCTTGATGCCGGGGAGAAAAATAAAAATCAGTGTACAAGCGAAGAATTGAGGTTTGCTTTTTGTGCAGGCTTGCACAGGTGCATTCTTTTCTGTTTCATATCCTGTTTTTTCCTTATTCAAACACATTTTTTGAGCATCGATACTTATTTTCAACGACTATTGTTCCATATTTGGTCTAATGCTAGAACCATTCCTGTACATAGGTTTTGATTGCAAAGTGTTTTAATAAAGTATTGTAATTCTATCTCTTAATTATGTGTGTTTTACTTCTCTTATAATCCTTATTTGGTATGCTTATATCTGTGTAATTGCCCATGTAAATTATTGACAAGTGTATGATTATAATTTAAGATCGCATGAAGAATTGAAGCTTGTTGATGTGTTTTACCACTCGGTTGTTTCCTAGAACATCTCATATGCTTTGATTTTTTGTCCTAAATTTAGCCATGGCCCTCAATAATAAATAATAAATAAAGATTGAGGAATTGAATTTCCTGGAATTTAATATTGTAGATATGTGTGAAGAATACTAACATAAATATGATCAAATTTGGCAAATATGATAATAATGATAATATTAATATTAAAAATTTTACTACAAGGGGGTTTCATTAAAAGTTTTACCACTAGCTAATTTAGGATTTATTAAAACTTTAGATTTTTTCTATATGCTTATGTAAAAATTCTTTTAATTAAAATGATCACTTCCCAGGTTTGATCGTTAGTTGTCACTAGATAGAAGTTGGAAAATTGCACCTCTTTTTGTGCGTTTTGGCTCCTTGACCCGAATCTTCCATTGCTCATTCTGCATCATAAATGTTCCCTAGGTGTAGATATTGACAGATTTGAAGTTTGGGGTCTTCAAAAATTAAAAAAAAATAGTGTGACCGAAATGTTTATCTTTTTAACCTCGTAAGGCATATGACACCTGGGTTGGAGTTTTAATTTCAGGCCACTTTGAGGTTTGTCTATTTTGTTCTACAGAAAAGTTATCATATTTTTCCATTATTGTGCAAAACGCTCACACAATGTGGCTAAGAAATCCATTGGGAAAGTTGGAAGAAGATGCAGACATATAGATGACATGTCACAAATACAATGGCAACCATTGACCAACAGAATATTTTCTGCAATTGAAAATGTTATACACTATATAAATTATATGTACATCCATTCTACATTGTATATTTATTCAACTTATTGTTTGTCTTTTAATGTATATACTCAATGGAAAAACGGCACCACGTAGTGAAAAAAATTAACTGCGCAGATGATAAATATTTTATTTTTCTTTTGCTAAGGGACTAAGTTGTTCCTCGCAAATACTTTGATTTAATTTTTCCTCCAGTTTACTTCACAAAATCAATGCGCAGATATTAGTTGCGCGATTCACCTTTTACCATGCGGAGATTAACTGCCCGTTTCCACTTTCTACTGCACAGAGATTTAACTGTGCAATTCAACTTTTACTGTGGAGTTGAACTTAGCGTGCATGTGCAGTTCTCAACTTCCCGGAAATTCTTAACTTCACAAAATATTTTGCTAAATACTTTATCTTGCATAAGCTTCGCACTTCATACAAATTACTTTTCACACCTCTTTAACTTTACAAATTTTAACTGCGCATTTAACTTCACATACTTCTCTAACTGCGCAAAACTAAAACTTAAGCAAACTTTGTTTTAAAACATTTATTCTTAAAACATGAGAACCGAAACAAATGTTGAAGTTACTACGCGTTAAACTAGGGCATTCACCACCATGAAATACTTTGGGAATCTTGATTTGATTTATAGACCGTAAATGTAAACAACATTTACACACGTCTATATGAAATAGATGCGCAACATGCATAAACAAACATTCTTGAGAATGGATACATAAAACTTAATAACTTATATATTGTTGTAGTAAAACAGAGTAACTTTAATGCACTTACACATAGATGAGTTTTACTTCAATCTTTCACAATTACACATAGCTTGGGCTCTTGAAACATTTCACGGGATTTACTTCTCCTCTTCTTCACTTATCTCTATCTCTACATCTCTATCTAATCTTCTATGGAGATATTCATTTATACAAAAAACTTAGGTTTAGATTCACCTGGAAGTTATAGAGTTGCAATAAACACTGCAATTAATTTCTACATAAGAAAATATGATCTTGTGAAATACAAATGCGGCTACTTAAATACTAACTTGCCGTGAGCCGGATTGCCTGCAAACCAACTGACTGTCTGACATTGTAGACTGAAAAAATGACCGACTTGAGTTTGACAGAGCCGACACATATCGAATATGCGATAAGCTCATTAATTATGATATTTCCAACACTCCCCCTTAATTATGAGCGGATGGGGATCATTAAACAAAAATAAAATATTACAAAATATTTCAGAGATAGAACATGCTCTATTCATGACATAGTTCATTGTGCAGAACTTGTCATTCCCAAACAACTTGGCAGATATTGGAATGTGTCCCTTGCTAATGGTTTTGTAAATATGTCTGCTACCTGATCTTCAAACCTGCAAAATTCTAAACAGATTTCCTTGTTGTTTATCAATTCTCTAATAAATTGATACCTTGTGTCGATGTGCTTGGTTCTCTTGTGAAACACATGATTCTTTGATAGTGCGATTGCTGAATTGTTGTCGCAGTAAATGTCTGTGGTTTCTTGTTGGTTCTGCAACAGATCACTTAACATCCTCCACGTCCAAACTTCTTAACATGCAGTGCTTGTAGTAGTGACATACTCTGCTTCTGCTGAAAAAAGAGTTACTATAGGTTGTTTCTTTGAAGCCCATGATACAACACCTGTACCTACATGAACTGTATTCCCAGATTTGCTTTTTTTGTCATCTATGTTTCCTCCATTGTCACTGTCAGTGTATCCAATTAGTTTGAAATTTTATGAGGTTGAATAAAAAATACCAAAGTCTTTTGTTCCACTTACATACCTCAGAATTATTTTACTTGCTTGCCAATGTGATTCTTTTGGTGACTCCATGAATCTTGAGATTAAACTGACACCATGAACGATGTCTGGTCTTGTTGCTGTAAGATACATAAGGTTACCAACAAGCCTTTTAAATAGCGTAGGATCCATCATCATCCTTGCTCAATTTCAAGCCTATTATCACTGGTGTTGGAGTTGTCTTGCAATTTAACATCTTAAATCTGTTCAAGACATCACTTGCATACTTTGACTATGATATAAATATAGCATTTTTAGTCCGTTGGACTTCAATGCCCAGAAAATACTTCATAAGCCCCAAATTAGTCAGTCCGAATTCACTCTCCATGACTATTCTAAATTCTTCTATGCCAAAATCACCAGTAAATATTAAATCACCTACATACAGGAAGACAATTAGCTTCTTACCTTCCTTGTTGATCTTTGTGTACAACGTTAGCTCACATTCACTTTTGTGAAATCCATTCTGAATGAGATATGAGTCAATGCGACTGTACCAAGCTCTAGGAGCTTGCTTCAAACCATACAATATTTTTTTCAATTTGTATACTCTGTGTCCTTGTCCTGGAACTTCATAGCCTTGTGGCTGCTCCACGTATTCTTCTTCCTCCAAATAACCATTTAAAAATGTAGACTTAACATCCATTTGATAAACATGCCATTTCTTATGTGCTGCGATGGGAAACACTGTTCTGATAGTGTCCATTCTTGCTATAGGTGCAAAGGTTTCATTGAAGTCTATGCCAGGTTGCTGAGTGAATCCCCTTGCTACCAATCTTTCCTTATGCTTCTACACATTTCCATCAGCATCTTGCTTGGTCTTATAAATCCATTTCATGCTTATAACATCTTTGTCCATAGGAATATCAACTAATTCCCAAGTTTGATTTTTCTCAATGCATTCTATTTCGTCATCCATGGCTTGTGCCCAAACTTTCTCTTCAACAAATTCTTCAAATGTTAGAGGATCATTAACTTGAGAAAATAATGCAAAACATGAGAATGAATTAGGTGTACCAGTTTCATATATCTAATGCAGAGTTCTTGTCCTTGTCAGAGTTGCTAGTGTCGAACTGCACGAGCTGTGCGAACTGCTTGATGGAGTTTGTTGCGCACTTGATCTGCTTGTCGGAGTAGCTTGAGCTATGCCTTGTGTCGGAGTTCCTTGTGCTGGAACGTGCTGCGCAATTCGTGGAGTAGATGGAGTTGCACAGTTTTGATTCACTTGCGGAGTCTCAACCACATCTTCTGCACTGTCATCATGTTCAACATGTGACATGATTTTCACATTATCTTCTACAGTTCCATCCCATCCTTCATTTTCCACAAACTGAACATCTCGACTGATAATAATTTTTCTTGCAACCAGATCATACAACTTGTGTGATTTTGTGTCTTCAGAATATCCAATAAAGATGCATTTATGTCCTTTATTGTCTAATTTTCTTCTCAGCTCATCTGGAACATGTGTGTATGCTACACAACCAAAAAATTTTAAATGCGAAACACTATGTTTCATACCTGTCCATGCTTCCTGCGGAAATTTGTTATTCACACTCTTTGTCGGACATCGATTCATGATGTAAACAGTAGTTTCCACTGCTTTAGCCCAATATTCATTTGACAGATGCACGGCTACCAACATACTGCGCACCATTTCCATAATGGTCATGTTCTTCCTCTTTGTGATACCATTCTGCTGCGGTGTATACCATGCAGTGAATTGCTTCTGTATGCCATGATTTTAGCAAAAGTTTAAGAAATCATTTGAAACATACTCACCACCTCTGTTTGTTCTCAAAATCTTGATGTTGTGTCGACTTTGCTTCTCCACAAGTACCTTGAACTACTGAAAACATCCAAATGCATTAGACTTATATGTTTTAGAAAATAGAACCATGTTTTTCTTGTGAAATCATCAATAAATGTGAGAAGATAAGTGCATCCTCCCATGGACGGTGTTTGCATCAGTCCACAAATATCAGAGTGCACAATTTCAAGTGGTGCACGAGCTCTGTATGACTTTCCGACTGGAAAAGTATCTCTATGTTGTTTGCTAAAAATATAGCCTTCGCAAATTCTCTCTGGTTTTTTGATCAATGGCAATCCTTTCACCATTTATTTCATGTGTAGTAGATTCATCCCACCAAAATTCAGATGTCCAAATCTGAAATACCATAACCAGGATTCATCCTTCATTTCTGTTTGAAACACAGCTTGCATTGCGCTGTCCTTTTCTTCCTTTGTGTAGTGAATTTATGTTGCTTTGCTTTCTGTTTTGAACGTAGATATAGGATTTTCATTTTGACTTTCATGAACAACTTGATTTGTTTTTCCTCTTATGATGGGTCTTATCCTTAAAGGAAACAAGCAATTGTTTGTCATCTGCACCTCTGCTATCAACTGATTGCTTGGATATATGTCTTTGATCAGACAACGCTTTCCTATCATATGGATTTTGTAACCTTTTTCCATCAGTTGTCCAGTGTTCATCAAATTATGCTTCAAACCTTGAACATAGTACACATCAGACATATATTTATGCTCCCTCTATTTGGTTAGAATATCAACAGTACCCTTACCCAAAACAATGACTTGGAAATGATTTCCAAGTGTGACATCAGTTTGAATTGATTTATCTAGACTAGAAAATAGATTTAAATTACTAGTCATGTGATTGCTACAGCCCTAGTCTAAATACCATATTTCATTTGGAATTTCTTGGAGAGCATTACATTCCAGTGAAGATGCACATGCTAAGACCAACGAGCTATTTGGAGTGTTGTTGCTTGACTGAGCTTCACCTTGCTTTCCTTGGTCATACTACTTCTTCCTGCATTTATATGAGAAGTGTTCATACTTATTACAGTAATGACATTGAATTTTCTATTTATCATACCTTTGTCCACTTGGCTGATTGGGGGTCTTATTCTAGCCTCTACCAGTGACATGCGCAGGGCTACTGTTGCAACCTCCTTTGAAAGAACTTGTTCCCCTACCTCTAAAGTTTGATCTTCCTCTACCTCTTCCATGGCTTATGGATGACTGTGATGCGAATGCACCTTCCAGTGATCTATCTAAACTGATGATTCTATGTTCATGATTGAGTAATGCAGCTTGCAACTCATCAATAGTAAATGTGGACAGATTTTTGTTTTCCTCCAGGGTTACAACCAAAGATTCAAATTTCTTTGGAAGAACTCTAAGAACTTTTTCAACAACTCTTTGATCAGTTAGAGTTTCTCCATGAGACTTTATTTGATTAAACATACCAATAACACGAGTATAGAATGATTCTATAGAATCTTTGTTTTTCATTGACAGAGATTCAAAATCTCTTCTAAGAATCTGAAGTTTGGTAGTCTTTACCTTGTTCAAACATTGATAAGAAGTTTCCAATGTGTCCCACGCTTCCTTAGCTAACTGCATTGTTGCTACTCTTGGGATTATTGATTCATGTGCTGTTTGATGTATGTGGAACAATGCCTTTCCATCTTTCTTCCTCTGTTCCTTCAGAACATCCTTCTCAGCTTGTGTGAGATTGTTATATGCTGCTAGATTTGCTGGTTCTGCATAACCATGCTGGACTATTTCCCATACCTCTTGACCTCTAAACAAAGCTTTCATAGTTAGAGACCAATATTCATAATTTTTACGAGAAAATATGGGATTTTGCAAATTACCCGAAGTGGAAGCCATTCTTACTCATTTTTCCCTTATGTAAATGCAATTTTTACTCTCCGTAAACTAAGCTCTGATACCAGATAAAGGAAAAAAAGGCATCGGGTAGTGAAAAAGAATTAACAGATGATAAATATTTTCTTTTTCTTTTGCTAAGGGACTGCGTTGTTCCTACCTAATAGTTTGCTTTAATTTTTCTTCCACTTTACTTCACAAAATAAACTGCGCAGTTCTCAACTTCGCGGAAATTCTTAACTTCACAAAATACTTTGCGGAATACTTTATTTTTCATAAGCTTCACACTTCATACAAATTACTTTTCACACCTCTTTAACTTTAAGAAGTTTAACTATGCGGTTAACTTCCCATACTTCTCTAATTGCGCATAACTAAAACTTAAGCAAACTTTGTTTTAAAACATTTATTCTTAAAACATGAGAACGGAAACAAATGTTCAAGTTACGGCGCGTTAACTAGAGCATTCAATAGCGTGAAATACTTTGGGAATCTTGATTGTGAAATACTTTGGGAATCTTGATTTGATTTATAGACCGTAAATGTAAACAACATTTACACACGTCAATATGAAATAGATGGGCGACATGCATAAACAAACATTCTTGAGAATAGATATATAAAACTTAAGAACTTATATATTGCTGTAGTAAAACATAGTAACTTTTCCGCACTTACAGAGAGATGAGTTTTACTTCAATCATTTACAATTACACAGAGCTTGGGCTCTTGAAACATTTCACGGGATTTACTTCTCCACTTCTTCACTTATCTCTATCTCTACATCTCTATCTAATATTCTATGAGAGATCTTCATTTATACAAAAAACTTAGGTTTAGCTTCACCTGGAAGTTACATGGTTGCAATAAACACTGCAGTTAATTTCTACCTAAGAAAATCTAATCTTGCAAAACACAAATGCCGCTACTTAAATACTAACTTGCTCTGAGCGGGATTGGCTGCAAACCGACTAACTGTCTGACATTGCAGACTGATAAAATGACCGACTTGAGTCTGACAGAGCCTGGGCATATCAGATACGCTATCAACTCATTAATTATTGTGCCGAGAGGCGCTCTATAGCCCAATATGGGGGAGATCTTGTGAGTCGAGTGTTTGTCGAATTTGTCGAGTGTTTGTAGAGTAACAAAATAATACAAAGTAGACAAAAAAGGAATAATACAAAGTAAAAAGTAATAAATATTATGTCGGTCATAAAAAAAAGAATAATACAAAGTAAAATGTAAATATGAGACTTAAACTAGAGACTTTAGAGCTTAGGATTAGGTGGTAATTATTATGTCAGCCATACATAAACAAAAAAGAATAATACAAAGTAAAAGGTAAATATGAGACTTAAACTAGAGACTTTCCTTTTTACTTTTAATACAAAGTAAACAGTAAAGTAAATATGAGACTTTAGAGTGTTTGTCGAGTAACAAAACAATACAACGTAAACAAAAAATAATAATACAAAGTAAAAAGTAATAAATATTATTAAACAAAAAAGAATAATACAAAGTAAAAAGTAAATATGAGACTTAATCTAGAGACTTTAGAGCTTAGGATTAGGTGGCTTGGGTATTGCACTCAAGGAGCTATTGAACGAGAGGTTTGCACCTCGGGATATTTGATCTCTCTGGGCGCTTGATAGAGACTAGGATTTGGATCTAGGCTAGTGATATTTCCAACATATCCCTATTAGAAAAAGAATATGCATAACACAAAGTTGTACATATGTCAATAACTTAGTGTGTAGTGGATGCATACAACTACGATCTAATCACAAGAGTTTGTAAATTTATTCAGATTTAATATAATAAAGCTCGAAATACAATGTATGATAAAAATTACAAACTGAGATGCTTTGCATAATTTTACAGGTGAAAGAGCATAATTTTTCCATGCGCAAAGATTTTGAAAGTTTTTAAAACGACAAAAAAAACTATATTCCCATAAATTATTTACTTTGAAAAATTTTAAAACAATAAAAATACTTCAAAAATTCTGCAATATCGTAAAACCTTATTCCTATAAATTATTTGCATTACCAGAATAAAAATTAGTTAAGAAAAACATATAATAACCACACTCAACCTCTCTATAAAGAATATCGTTGGCACTATAAGACTTTAGTGAACTGGAATCCATTATTTATTGATTTGTTAGTATTGATATTCCTTTCTGGATCCACAAACTGTGTTGCCGTCAACCAGTGGTGCAGCCACCAATAGTGTGATATTTTAATAAATTAATTGTAGTGTAATATTTTAATAAATTTGTGGAACTATGTCAATAATAAAAGGTTCATCCAGTTTTACAACCAGTCCAAGTTTCATGGTTCAATTCTAGACCCAAGTTGTCCACCTCATACTAAATCATGATAGGAGTTGAGGCTTCGAGGCACACACATCAATCTCAAACTTCGTTTAATCCCAAAGTTAGACATAGCTAGCAATCAATATTAATTAGTAAATATCAATATTAATATCATAATTAGAATTAGATAATTAATATTAATTATTCAATAAATATGCTATTACGATATCAATAAATATGTGATTAACATTGTCTCTCATTTATATGTTTATTTAAGTTCATTATAATTGATAATTATTTAGAAATATTAATAATAAAAATAATTAATTATAATATTAATAAAATAAATAATAATACTCAAATTAACTATAGTTTTAATATTATTAATATTAATCACATCGATAATATTAATATTAATGTTTAATATTTACATTAATATTGATATCATTACTAATGAGTAATAAAATTATTAATAAGAATATTAATCATTAATAACATATCAATAACCTATTTTAAAATTAAGTTAATAACATATTAATCAATATTAATACATTAATAACATGGGTTTAAGGGTGTCGAAATAAATTATATTTCGTATAATTTAAAGTTTTTAATAAGAAACATTTTATTGTTAAACTTCAATTTCTTCGTAAAAAAAAATTATAATTTAAAAAGAAACATATTATGTATAATGTTTAATTGATTTTTAGTCAACCAAAGCCAATCAAAAGTTGGCCATGGTAAACCCAAGTCAACCATGGTAAACCAAAGTAAACCATAGTCAACCATGGTTAACTAAAAGTCAACTAAAGAGAATCATGTTCAACCATAGTTAACCATGGTAAACCATACTCAACCATAGTCAACCATGGTTAAGCAAAGTCAACCATGGTCAACCAAAACTCAACCAAAGTTAACCATGAAGAATCAAAATTCAACCAGAATCGCCATCACTAACCATGGTCAGCCATAGTCAACCATGGTCAATCATAGCTAACCATGGTCAACCTAAGTCAACCATAATCAACCATGATCAACCATGTTCAAGCATAGGAAGCCATAATCAACCAAAGTCAAGCAAGAGTTAACCATGGTCAACCAAAGTCAACCATGGTAATCCTAAGTCAACCATAGTGAACCATATTGAACCAATGTCAACCAGAAGTCAAACGAATTAAAAAAATAACCAAAGTCAACCATGGTAAACCATAGCCAACCAAAGTCAACCAAATTCTACATAGTTAACCAAAGCCAACCAAAAATCAACCATGGTCAACCATGGTCAACCCAAGGTTAACCAAAGACCAACATGGTCAAACAAAGTTAAGCAAAAGTTAACCATGGTCAACCAAAATCAACCATGGTAAACCTAAGTCAACCATAGTCAACCATGGTCAACCATAGTCAACCTTGCTCAACCATAATCAACCATGGTCGACCAAAGTTAACCAAATTTGACCATGGTTAACCGTACATAGTTAACCATGGTCAACCAAAGTCAACCAAATTTAACAATGGTTAACCATACATAGTCAACCATGGTGACCATAGTAAACCAAAGTCTACATATTCAACCAAAAGTCACCCATGGTCAACCAAAGTAAACTATAATTAACCAAAGTCAGTCATGGTAAACCATAGTCAACTATGGTAAACCAAAAGTCAACCAAAGTCAACTAAAAGTTAACAAAAGACAACCATGGTCAAACAAAGTCAAGCAAAAGTTAACCATGGTCAACCAAAGTCAACCATGGTAAACCTATGTCGACGATAGTAAATCATGGTTAACCAAAGTAAAAAAGTAAACTGGATGGTTAACCAAAGTCAACCATTATCAACCATAATCAACCATGGTCAACCAAAGTCAACTAAATAACCATGGTCAATCATACACAATCAACCATGGTCAATAATAGTCACCCACAGTCAACCATGGTAAATCATAGTCACCCATAGTCAACCATGGTCAACCATAGTTGACCAAAGTGAATTAGACAACCACAATCAAACAAAGTTAACCATTGCTAACCATGCTTAACTAAAGTCAACCATATTCAACCAAAATCATCCATATTCAACTAAAGTCAACCATAGCCAACCCGATTCAACTATAACCAACCAAATTCAACCCAATTCAACCATAACCAACCAAATTCAACCAATGTTAAAAGTCAAACAAGGTCAACTGATAGCCAATTATGGCTAAAGAAGGTCAACCATGGTCAAGAATAGTCAACCATAGTCAACAGTGGCCAACCAAATTCGACCAAACTAAGTAAAACATAGTTAACAATGGTTAACCAAAGCCAACTGAATTTGACCATAGTCAACCATGGGTAAGCATTGTCAACAAAAGTCAACCATGGTAGACCATAGTCAACCGCGATCAATTATAGTTTACCAAAGTCAACCATATGGTTGAGCATGGTTGACTATGGTTGATAGTGGTTGAACATGGTTGGTTGATAATAATAATAATAACAACCTATGGTCAACCATGGTTGGTTGATAATAATGATAATAACAACCCATGGTCAACCATTGTAAACCATGGTCAAGAAATGTAAACCATGGTCAACAAATGCCAACCATAATCAACAATGGCCAACCAAAGTTAACCATGGTTAACAAAGATTAACCAAAGTTTTCTATGGTCAACCATGGTCAACCCAAGTCAACCACAGTCAACCATAGTTAACCATCCTTAACAAAATTCAACCATATGGTTAACCATGGTTGACGATGGTTGAGCATGGTTGGATATTAATAATAATAATAATAACCAACTACAATTATTAAAAATAATAATAATAACCAACTACAATTATTAAAAATAATAATAATTTTATCATAAACCATGGTTAGCGATTAACTATGGTTAACTGTGGTCAACAATAGTTATCCATGGTGAAGCATGGTCTACCATATTCAACCATAGTTAACAATAGTCAATCATGGTCAACCATAGTCAACTAAAGTCAATTATGGCCAACGAAAGACAACCATAGTCGAACATGGTCAAGCATGGTCAACTATAGTCATCCATAATCAAACAAAGTCAACCATAGTTAAAAAAATGTAAACCTTAGTCAACCATAACTAACCATGGTCAACTAAAGTAAGCCATGGTCAACCATAGTCAACCATATTTAACTATTTCCCCTATTCAACCATGGTAAACAAATAGTCTATTATGGTCAAACTAAGTCAACCATAGCCAGCAATGGTTATCCAAAGTCAACCAAATTCAACCATGGTCAACCATGGAAAACCATAGTCAACCATGAGCAACCATAGTTGATCATAGTGAAGTAGTCCACCATAGTTAACTATTGTTAACCATAGTCAACCAAACGTTGTATACCAAATTCAACCATACTCAATTAGTCAACCAAATTCAACCACATCCACTCATAGTCAAACATAGTAAACCATAATCAAGTAAAACCAACCAAAGTTAACCAAATTCAATGAGTGTCAAAAGTCAAACAATATCATCGAAAAGTCAATTTCAGCCAAACAAGTCAACCATAGTCAACAATAGATAACCATAGTTAATTAGTCAACCAAACTCAACCTTAGTAAAACATAGTTAAACATAGTCAATCATGGTTGACCATAGTAAACCAAAGTCAATTATGCCCAGCCAAAGTTAACCTTGATACAATATCTACCATGGATTGAAGTAAGCAAGGATTGTAGTCATCCTTGGTTGAAGTCAACCATTATATTTAGGTCAACTATACATTGAGTTCAATCTTGGATTGAAGTTATCCTTGCTTAAAAGTCAACCATGGATTGGATTCCAGCTTACCTAAAAGTGAACTATGAATGAAAGTCAAACATGATTTGAAGTCAACCACGGATTGAAATGATTAATGTTGGTATTATTATTGGACTAAAGTCAACCATTGGAGCATGGTAAACCTTTCAAAAAACCTTCGATTGAAGTCAACCTTTAAGACAACCTTCGATTGAAGTTAACCTTTGATTCAAATCACCCTTATATTGAAGTCAATTTTGGATTGAAGTCAAACTCGGATTGGAGTAAGTGTTGGAGGGGCCTAGATCGCCCTGTCGACTAGACCCTCCACCCGACCACTCTGTAGCACATGTCGACAGGTAGCATCGACTAGTATAGGTCGGGTCGGTTGGATAAACCAATAGACAGTTATGTAACTGTATTTGCATATATATATATAGGCTGGTGAGCCGATGTATTAGTTAAGAGAGTTTTTGTGGCTGTATTCTGCTCTTGCTGGTTAATGTAAAGGCTTGTGTTCTCTCTATCTGTATCGTCTCATATATATGTATCATTGTGTATGCTTGCTTATATCGTGTAATGTATCTATGGTAACCACATGAACCTTGGAACTACAACATCTAGTT
Organism: Larix kaempferi; assembly: GCA_027924585.1. NCBI lineage: Eukaryota > Viridiplantae > Streptophyta > Pinopsida > Pinales > Pinaceae > Larix > Larix kaempferi. Next base: position 6,446,848 of record BSBM01000991.1, on the reverse strand, counting down.
CCGTTGCTGGTTGATGCATAAAAAATAAAATAACAGCATGACCTATGATTTCAGAATAGGAGATTAGGGATTGGTGGGAAGAAAATCGTGAATTATCTGTAGAGCTATGCACAACGTAACAAGCTGACGATTAGCCAAACGAGAGATCAATTCTTCTCCGATACCCATGGGAGATTTGTAGAATTCGTGCCAACTGCCTTGAAGAACCTTCTGGATGAAAAGACCAGTTGATGAAGCAGAGCAGAAGCTGTTGTCAAAGTTGATCAACAAAGGACGTACGAATCTATCAGAGTGGTGCGAAAAGATTGCATACGATTTTTGTGAAGAGCATGTGATTGAAGATCGAGTCTCGATAGATGAAATAAGAAGAAAGTTCTTCAACGAATTAGCTGATCAATTTCTGTGTTCTCTGCCGACTTTACTGTTGAAATTTTTTATTGACAAAGGTGATGCGCATATTGTCGAAACAAGACCGCTGCTGCTCCCGCCCCTTCCGAACTCTAATTGGAAGGAGAAAGAACGTAAGTGGGAAAAATTTGTAAAGGAGCACGAATGAGAATTTCTCTTGAACAAATGATGGTCTTTACTTCCCCAATAATCTATAAACCTTTGGGCCGGCATTGGGGGGGTGATGAAGCATGCTCTGATGTACCTAGTTTGATGAAATTCGACATATGGCAAGATGACATGGACAGCAGTGGAAAAAAATATGACAAAGACAGACTTTTGAGTCATAAAAACACACCAGACATTTAGAAAATTGAAAGAGAAAAGAGGAGGCAACGATGTAAAGAGCTACGGGAGTAGGCAATTGCGCTCCGGAGGACACGATGATCAAATATCGCGACAGATGCAGAAGGAAATCTGCCAAAATCAAGCCGAGCCTACGATGATTGGGGTGTCGAAGAAGACCTGTCGCCGATGGATGAAGACTTGTGGATAGAGCATGGTAGAGCTCTCCAAGTTCAAATACCTGAAATGGTAACACCTCCTTCTCCATTTCGTTTAACACAAAGCATAAGGGTGCAAGAAATTATCGAAGAAAATCTCGGTCTTCATGCTGGTCAGTCGGGAATTTGGAGTCGTCAAAGTATAGAAGGCGATGATATTAATAGACTATTGATTCATCAACCAGAGGAAGGAAGTTGGGTGTCTTTTCAACCCAAATTTTTAAATAGAATCTTTCATCTAGTGTACTCAGAGCCTGAGGAATCACCCCCCTGCCATTACCAAATTTGAGCGACTCGACAAGCATGTCAGAAAGCCCAAGATTTAGTGAAATCCTGTTCGAGCAGAACTTTAACTGGATTTCGACAGAAGTGATAGAAGAAGGATGATCTAGTGGTACAGAAGAAGTTATAGTCACTGATTCTGAAGACAGAGGATCAAGTCCAGAAAGACAGCTAATTCAAATTAACAACACACCAACTTTTGATTGTGGAAATAACCCACCCAAACCCCCATCAAATTCTCAAAATAATACACCAGCATACATGGCACACACAACGGCACACCTTATGTTCTATGAAGGTGACGAAGACCCAAGAAGACACTACTTTGTGTGTGAAGCAGTATCGACAACCAACCAAATCACTAGTGAAGAAAGACAGATTGGTCAATTTGTTGGCTCGTTAAGTAAAAGAGCACTAACATGGTACATGGGATACATAGCAAAGTCACCAAATGCAACAAAAACACAAATCAAACAAAGCTTTTTGGACTTCTTTATGATTGAATATGCAACATACCTGGCGGCAGAACGACTGAAGACGACGGTCCAAAATCCTACAGAAACTGTCAAGGAGTATGACAAAACGTTCAAAGACCTCCTAAGCAAATTAGACTATGAGATTGAAGAAAAACTATTAATCAAATGGTTTATTGTTGGTCTAATTAGTAAAATCAGAATACATGTCCGTCGACAAAGTATTAATACATATGCAGATGCACTAAAAGTAGCACTAGAAATTGAAATGGATGATGAACACCCTCTAGTATCCATGGATAGAGATGTCGATGAACGCCTTGAAAGTATGGAGCAGGCTATCCAGAATATGACGCTAAAAGGGCCAGAATTATGGTGTACAAATTGTTGAACTTCATGACATACCAAAGATTCTTGTCGAAATGAGGATCATCGACAAGAAGTGACACTCATCCAATCCAGATGTTTCTATGACCTGTGGAAAGAATATGATTCACATACCAAAAATGATTGCCCATTCAATCTGAAAAACAAAAAGGCAAGATGGTGTCAAATTTGTGAAGTGAATATACATGCAATTGAAAATTGTCATCTAAACCTAAAAAATCGGCAAAATTATCATATAGTGTACTAGACAAACTGTGTCGAGCAGCATCATGATAGAAATATAGAAAATGACATATTCGAGAGAAATGATGGAAGAAATAACCAATACAATCAAAACATGAATGACAGATACCCAAGGTATAATGATCGACAGTATGATCGGCGATATGATGGCTACAATAGACGCGGTGTAACATCCCTCAATTTCGATCCCAAATGTTATTTCTCTCGTAAATATAATTATGAATTTTGTAAATAGCCATGCTGAGGAGCTCAAGGCCAAGGCCCCACCAGTGGACCTCGAACTAGTGTTATGTTTATAAGTCTTAGATTAAGCTTGGAAAAACTAAAGAAAGGCATTACGACTTAACAATAAGTAACCAAACGCACGTATAAGAAAAGATAATGTGCTGGTTGACCACATCATAACTTACAATATTGAATTATGATAGGTAGGACACTGGTTCATACTAGTAGGAGTTTTATTCACCTCAAACATCTAGCTAATATATTATGGCGTAAGTTATTCAAATCCTATTACGATTAAGCCCTAAATGATAAGATTTATATATATTAATATATATATTTGAGGTCACTATTAAATAAAATATAATATATATTAAATATGTGTGTCTTATAGAATTATAAATAGTTGTGATAACAATTAAATAATATAGAAGTTCTATATATATATACATACTTGATAAATGACATAACTACAAAAGATATGTTGTAAAGGACATTATAAAATGAAACAATTAGCATAAAACCTATATATATATTGAAAGTTATATATTTATATACACGGAGTATATATTTATATAAAGTCCATTGCTTCAATAAAACGTTAATTGTTATATAATTACATTACATATTAGTGTATTGAAATAGAAATATGAAGATAATTATTTAATTATATATATATGTTTTTATTTTCTTAAAAGGGCAGATATTGAAAAAGGTAACGGTTATGTTTACCTTTGGATAACATTTGAGCAAAATAACAAAGTTATTTTAGCTTGATGGAATATGAGTAATTCTTATATAAACATCTATTTAATGTTAATTGGTAGATCGTTAGGTAAAGGTTAGGGAGGTTTTCTTAAGGTTTTGTCATCTTAGGCAATTAGACTAAACAGAGTTATTCGATCAAGCCCTAGCTGGAAGGAGAGTTCTAGTCAGGTACCTGTTGTGCCATTTGTCTCTCTAGGAGAAACACTCATGTATTACCACATTTTTCTCACAAGTGGAGCACTCACCATGATCGAACTATATCCATAAGAAGAAGGCATGCCCACTATGGCGGGGAAAAAGGAAAAAAGATTTATGACATAGTTAGTGGGTGTAATGGAGTGTTGTTGAAAATTCTGTCTCTAGAAAAGGAACTCAAAAATTTAGAAATACCGCCACTTGTGAACACGGTGGGATGCCGAGTCTTCAAGGCTGCCAGTTGTAAGTTAATAGGGGCGGATGTTCCAAAGAAGAAGGGAGGTTGCAACTATTATTTGGGGAGGCTAGAGAGAAGAACCTCCGGGGGGGGCATTTTTTTGGAGTGACAACACCTCTACATTAAGGTGATCAACAACTCTGCGCTAGAGTAAAAAGGACAAGGAGATGGGGATTGAAGGGAGAACCGAGCAAGAAAATGAAGGAAATATCGTGATGGAGGTAGGTGAGAGTAGAACGCTACCGGATAGAAGTCAGAAAGACTTTGCGACAAAAGTAGTAAGAAATCAATAGCTCCCCGAATTGGTAAGAAATTTCTGCTCAGTTATTAAAGTATAGTATTTAACCCTACTATTGTTTTTGTGCTTATACTCAATACTAGAGCTACGAGGGGGATTCCCTACTCAGCTTTTAGTTTGGTAATTAGAGCTTTGTACTAAACGCACAAGTTTTCAACATGATTCCTTGAAGTGTCTCTTTTGTATGTTTTATTTTGTATTTTGATCTAGATTATCTGAGATCTGTTGGATTCCATTTTCTTTTCCTTTCATGCTTGGATTGTAAATTTTTGAGTCTCTGCTTTCCGGCATCGGGCATGCATGAGACTTACTTTTGAAATGTATGTTAGCACCTATAGAAACCAAAACCCTACACGGTATTGTTAGATCGATCCCTGTGGGCAGCAAGGTGCGGAAACCAAACCTCTGCACGTTGGTTTGACCGCCAACATTATTTTTTTACCAGATAGATGGATAGTAGGTTATGGTATATAATATAAATCTATCGCCGCAATAGCTTCCAGGTCGATAAGTTTTAGGAATGTTCAGTAAACGTGATACTCCTGTACGTGTTTTAGTATTAATAAATTGTGACGTGCAATAACAAAATTTATTTTTGAATTAATTAGGGATGGTGTGGCGGTGGCACTACATCCATCCATATCCTTTGGAATTCGATATTGGTAACAATCCACACACCATTTGTTGGATTAACGCAAACCGTGTGAATGCTTTCGATCCATATTTAGGTTAAGATTTCTTTCCTTGTTGGCTTAAATGCCCCGTGTATTCATATATATACGTGCAGAAAATATCTGTCTTTGTAGGTTATGTAGGAAAACCGAGAAAAGTAATAGTAATAATGTTGTTTTCCATTTTAAAGTGACGGTGTGATGCGATGGGATCATTATCCCTTTTTTGTTTCTAATTGACTTATGTGATTGCGCCGACTTCTGAAATTCACTTGGATTCCAGTTTGTCTTCTAAATATTTTTGTGTGTTGTCGCTAATATATATATATATTAGTAATTGTAATGCTAGGAGGGAAGTTGTGATAAGATTTCTTCTTGTCCATATTTTTGACATCCTTGCTCGTGTTATTTCTGCCTTGAGTTGTGGCTTGGCCGGATGGCTTCAATTCCCGTAGCTATTCTTGCTCCTTTCTGTTCAGTTTACATGGCGATCTCACCAAGAGTATTATAGTTGTTAGTTCACGCAATATTCCTTATACTAGACACTACGTTGGTGGAGCTAGGTTTAAATCATGATTTATTATGCTAGCTCATAGATTTCGGTCCAGTCTATGATACCATGGATAGAATATCTCCAAAGTTTACATAGTATCGTATGATCATATAGTATTATATGTTCACAAAGTATTGATAAAGTTTGTATAGCATCACATTTTGCATGGCATCTTATGTTCTATGTTCTAACATCATTAAAGGTTGGATGTGGGTGAATATACTTAATTGGTTTGAATATTGAGCAAGAAAACTAATACATAGTATGTGATTTTACATAACCTTCCAGTCATCACATTATTAGGTAAGAGATAATTTACTTAGATCTTGTTAAAAAGGATGGTAGCATATTTAAATAAAAAAAATGAATATTTTATATGGTATTGCAACCAATTTACGAGTATGTTTTACTTTGAAAATAATAAAGAGAGAAACTTAGGGGGATAATTATAGTTACCCTTACTATTTATGCTAGATAAAATGTCTAGGTGTTAGTTTACATATACCCTTATTTTAGTGTAAGGAAAAGTGTTTTATATTTTATCCTTTTATTGGTTACGACTTTTTCGCCAACATGAAGTTAATAAAGAGTCAATTTAAAGATACCTGATATATATGGTTGATTTATGAAGATCTGTATATGATAAAGGCTTGATAGAAGGAGAAGTAAATCTTGTTACAACAACCATGTTGCTCATTGTAATCCTATTACTTTTTAATAATAAATGATGCACACACCTTTGTGGACTAGCCCATGTATGGGTGAACCACGTTATCCTTGGTCTCTTGTGTTTGCTTATGGTGTTTCGCAATGTGTCTTATGCATGGGTACTTGTTTCTATTCTTAAAAATGTTTATGATTAGTTTGATGTACACGATTCATATAGAAGGTTGGTTGTTTATATGATGTATAATGCTAGTATGTTTCTGTTATGATTATGATTGTGTTGTTATCATTTAGGTTCTTCTATTGGTATGATAAAAGATGTACATGCTTCTTAAGGATGTATATTAAGACATAATGAAGTTTTATGTTTCCGCAAGATTTAAGAAATGGTTGACCTCTCAAGTTAAGAAATGATTTAGTTGAAAATAAAACGTCTATCTTATTCGTGCAAAAATGACGGGAGATAGTATTTAATATACATAAATTTCATTTGAGGGATCTTTTCCTTGATTATCATAACGACATTTATAAACAGTAATAAACGAGGAAAAATTTTAATTATTTGTAAGAACTATATAAAGAAAGTAAACCCACACTTTATATTTCCGCATAGATTTTAGTGGCATATTAGACACTTAGAAAAGTTTTTAAATTTTACAAATTTTGGGTTCATGACAAATGGTATCAGAGCTCTAGGTTAAAACACTTGGGCCTATTGGGCTCAACATGGATTGACTAAAACATGAAAGTTGATAAACTAATCACTCAAGTTGTTTTTGTTTGAATGCATGGGATTGGATTGGACGAGGGGAAATATTATTCCAAGTATCACTACAAGTTCTCCGAAGGCTTCAAGATAAGTATTTTTGTATTTCTTACAAAATTTTGAATGAAGTATGTTTTCATGAAGAATGATTATAAAAAAGTGGTAACTAGTTGAAATGATCTGTAGTTGTGCAAAATCCCGTAGAAACATCATTTAAATTCTGCAATTTTGATGTCCAAATTTGATTACCTATGGACATCATTAAGTTAAAAGTATAGTTTCATTAATAACACTACGAAGAATTAAAATTGTTCGGTAAATAGCAAAAGTTACTTGAACACCTTCAGTATCTATGCATAGTTGTTATGACAAGATTCATATAATGTTTAGCAATGATTAGATAGAGCATTGTTTGGTAGAAATTATAATTATTTAGCTACTTTCTTTAAGATAAAAGTTAGTACTCAAACGTCAAAAACCTAGAAGGTGCATCTTTTCTTTATTTAGGATTGAGATAATATGTTTATTTCAAAAAGTGTATACGGTGATTCTTTCATTATTTTCATAGATCCAATAAAATCAAGTTCATGTAGAATATAGCGTAAAGAAAGATTTATTTATCCCAAGTAATGATAGCTAGAAAGGATGTAACATACTAGGTTACATGATTAAATATAAAATACATGTATTAAATTCATGTGATTAAACGACTGATATGTTTTGAATATTATTCTTGTTTATGAAAGATCATCATTTATATTTCATTACAGAATTTCTACCCTTATTAAAACTATTTTAATGCAGTATTTCCTAGAAGTTTGAGTGAATCTATTTTATAATGCATTTGAAATTCAGTTACTTCCTCATAGATAGATTATTAGTAGGAATTATTATATCTCTTAAAGATGGAAATGCATCAAGTTAAAAAGGTCTTGTTAATAATAGGACTTTGATTATCAGAAAAGAAGAATTCTAATCTTGTTATATTGGACACATGATGTTGAATATTGATAATGTAGAAGAAAAAGTTTGAATTTAAGATCTGTTTATGATTTTGTATATTGTTGAAAGAATGTTTATTGACCCACTGGGTGGAATGGAATCTGGGGTAGAAGGCAATGGAGAAGTGGCATCATGATGATGAAACTAACTAGTTGTTGGTATGGGACAACTCCCTTGAAATGTGGTCATAGTGCCCTAAAAGATGGGTCTGGAGCTTGAGGCTCATTTATTCCAAATTGACCAGTAAAGACCTAGGCAGTCTATATGATAGCCATCAAATTTTGAACTGAGGTTCATCACTTTTCCTGACGAGGAAATTTACCTTGGGGTTTTGCTGTGTTTGCACCCAAGAGATTTGATGAGGGGATATGCTATGTTGTTGATCATGTTGTGAGTCTGCCAAACTCGTATTGAGTTCAGGAGGTTGATGCCAAGTGGAGAAGGCATGTTATTTCAGGAGGTTGATGCCAAATAGAGAAGCCATTTTGAGCGCCTTGCTTCTACACAAAATCTTCTACCTAGTTGTTGAGTAAGCAGGTCTCCTTGGGTGTTTTGTGTTTTGTTTAAAATTATTTAATATTGTGCAAATTACAGTCATCCTTGGACACTTGTTCAAATATAAAACTATACATGTTTCCTCCAACATAAAAATTACGATGTTGATTTTCCTAAAAATATGTTATGTTATGAGTTGACTGTCATGTTTCTGCTGGAAGAATGCAGATGTTATTTCTGACGAGTTTTCAGAGGGCTCATATTTGTATGCAAGTCTCTATGATTGCTTATATACAAAAGAGAGTTATGAATGCAAGTCTTCATGATTGCAGGAAATACATAAGAGTTTTGTATGCAAATCTCCATGATTGCTGAAGTACAAAGAGGTTTGGTGATTACAAAGTTCGGTTGAAAGAATTGTTTTATGATATGAACTAATGATAATGATTTTCTTGTAGCTAGACTCTCACATGTATTTATGTGTGAATGTTATGAATACTGGAATATGCAAACTAATTCCTCAAGGAGGAGGAAGAATGATGAATATTTACTGTTTTGGAATTTTGTATACTTATGATATACTAAAGAACGTTGGGAGTTCTTGTATGATCTGTGTAATGTGCAGGATATTAGTGATGAGGGATTGTTGAAAATCACAAAAATGTGAAGATGACCAACTCATAAAAACAAAAGTAAACGAAATATGGAAAATGATGCAAAAGGAAAACCGTTGAACACCAAGGACGGTGTTATCTTTAAGGAGTGGAGTGTGTAACATCCCTCAATTTCGACCCCAAATGTTATTTCTCTTGTAAATATAATTATGAATTTTGTAAATGGCCATGGTGAGGAGATCAAGGCCAAGGCCCCACCAGTGGACCTTGAAGTAGTGTTATGTTTATAAGTCTTAGATTAAGCTTGGAAAAACTAAAGAAATGCATTACTACTAAACAATAAGTAACCAAACGCACGTATAAGAAAAGATAATGTGTTGGTTGACCACATCATAACTTATCATATTGAATTATGATAGGTAGGACACTGGTTCATACTAGTAGGAGTTTTATTCACCTCAAACATCTAGCTAATATATTATGGCGTAAGTTATTCAAATCCTATTACGATTAAGCCCTAAATGATAAGATTTATATATATTAATATATATATTTGAGGTCACTATTAAATAAAATATAATATATATTAAATATGTGTGTCTTATAGAATTATAAATAGTTGTGATAACAATTAAATAATATAGAAGTTCTATATATATATACATACTTGATAAATGACATAACTACAAAAGATATGTTGTAAAGGACATTATAAAATGAAACAATTACCATAAAACCTATATATATATTGAAAGTTATATATTTATATAGATGGAGTATATATTTATATAAAGTCCATTGCTTCAATAAAACGTTAATTGTTATATAATTACATTACATATTAGTGTATTGAAATAGCAATATGAAGATAATTATTTAATTATATATATATATGTGTTTTTATTTTCTTAAAAGGGAAGATATTGAAAAAGGTAACGGTTATGTTTACCTGTGGATAACATTTGAGCTAAATAACAAAGTTATTTTAGCTTGATGGAATATGAGTAATTCTTATATAAACATCTATTTTATGTTAATTGATAGATCGTTAGGTAAAGGTTAGGGAGGTTTTCTTAATGTTTTGTCATCTTAGGCAATTAGACTAAACAGAGTTATTCGATCAAGCCCTAGCTGGAAGGAGAGTTCTAGTCAGGTACTTGTTGTGCCATTTGTCTCTTTAGGAGAAACACTCATGTATTACCACATTTTTCTCACAAGTAGAGCACTCACCATGATCGAACTATATCCATAAGAAGAAGGCATGCCCACTATGGCGGGGAAAAAGGAAAAAATATTTATGACATAGTTAGTGGGTGTAATGGAGTGTTGTTGCAAATTGTGTCTCTAGAAAAGGAACTCAAAAATTTATAAATACCGCCACTTGTGAACATGGTGGTACGTCGAGTCTTCAAGGCTGCCAGTTGTAAGTTAATAGGGGCGGATCTTACAAAGAAGAAGGGAGTTTGTAACTGTTGTTTGGGGAGGCTAGAGAGAAGAACCTTGGGGGGGGAGCATCTTTTTGGAGTGACGACACCTCTGCATTAAGGTGATCAACAACTCTGCGCTAGAGTAAAAAGGACAAGGAGATGGGGATTGAAGGGAGAATCGAGGAGGAAAATGAAGGAACTATCGCGATGGAGGTAGGTGAGAGTAGAATGCTACCGGATAGAAGTCAGAAAGACTTTGGGACAAAAGTAGTAAGAAATCAATAGCTCCCCGAATTGGTAAGAAATTTCTGCTCAGTTATTAAGGTACAGTATTTAACCCTACTATTGTTTTTGTGCTTATACTCCATACTAGAGCTACGAGGGGGATTCCCTACTCAGCTTTTAGTTTGGTAATTAGAGCTTTGTACTAAACGCACAAGTTTTCAACATGATTCCTTGAAGTGTCTCTTTTGTATGTTTTATTTTGTATTTTGATCTAGATTATCTGAGATCTGTTTGATTCCATTTTCTTTTCCTTTCATGCTTGGATTGTAAAGTTTTGAGTCTCTGCTTTTCGGCATCGGGCATGCATGAGACTTAATTTTGAAATGTATGTTAGCACCTATAGAAACAAAAACCCTACACGGTATTGTCAAATCGATCCCTGTGGGAAACAAGGTGCGGAAACCAAACCTCTGCACGTTGGTTTGACCGCCAACATTATTTTTTTACCAGATAGATGGATAGTAGGTTATGGTATATAATATAAATCTATCGCCGCAATAGCTTCGAGGTCGATAAGATTTAGGAATGTTTAGTAAACGTGATACTCCTGTACGTGTTTCAGTATTAATAAATTGTGACCTGCAATAAAAAAATTTATTTTTGAATTAATTAGGGATGGTGTGGCGGCGGCACTACATCCATCCATATCCTTTGGAATTCGATACTGGTAACAATCCACACACCATCTGTTGGATTAACGCAAACCGTGTGAATGCTTTCGATCCATATTTAGGTTAAGATTTCTTTCCTTGTTGGCTTAAATGCCCCGTGTATTCATATATATACGTGCGGAAAATCTCTGTCTTTGTAGGTTATGTAGGAAAACCAAGAAAAGTAATAGTAATAATGTTGTTTTCCATTTTAAAGTGACGGTGTGATGCGATGGGATCATTATCCCTTTTTTGTTTCTAATTGACTTATGTGATTGCGCCGACTTATGAAATTCACTTGGATTCCGGTTTGTCTTCTAAATATTTTTGCGTGTTCTCGCTAATATATATATATATCAATAATTGTAATGCTAGGAGGGAAGTTGTGATAAGATTTCTTCTTCTCCATATTTTTTACATCCTTGCTTGTGTTATTTCTGCCTTGAGTTGTGGCTTGGCCGGATGGCTTCAATTCCCGTAGCTATTCTTGCTGCTTTCTGTTCAGTTTACATGGCGATCTCACCAAGAGTATTATGGTTGTTAGTTCACGCAATATTCATTATACTAGACACTACGTTGGTCGAGATAGGTTTAAATCATGATTTATTATGCTAGCTCCTAGATTTCGGTCCAGTCTATTATACCATGCATATAATATCTCCAAAGTTTACATAGTATCGTATGATCATATAGTATTATATGTTCACAAAGTATTGATAAAGTTTGTATAGCATCACATTTTGCATAGCATCTTATGTTCTATGTTCTAACATCATTAAAGGTTGGATGTGGGTGAATATACTTAATTGGTTTGAATATTGAGCAAGAAAACTAATACATAGTATGTGATTTTACATAACCTTCCAGTCATCACATTATTAAGTAAGAGATAATTTATTTAGATCTTGTTAAAAAGGATGGTAACATATTTAAATAAAAAAAATGAATATTTTATATGGTATTGCAACCAATTTACGGGTATGTTTTACTTTGAAAATAATAAAGAGAGAAACTTAGGGGGATAATTATGGTTACCCTTACTATTTATGCTGTATAAAATATCTAGGTGTTAGTTCACGTATACCCTTATTTTAGTGTAAGGAAAAGTGTTTTATATTTTATCCTTTTATTGGTTACGACTTTTTCGCCACCATGAAGTTAATAAAGAGTCAATTTAAAGATACCTGATATATATGGTTGATTTATGAAGATCTGTATGTGATAGAGGCTTGATAGAAGGAGAAGGAAATCTTGTTACAGCAACCATGTTGCTCATTGTAATCCTATTACTTTTTAATAATAAATGATGCACACACCTTTGTGGACTAGCCCATGTACGGGTGAACCACGTTATCCTTGGTCTCTTGTGTTTGCTTATGGTGTTTCACAATGTGTCTTATGCATGAGTACTTGTTTCTATTCTTAAAAATGGTTATGATTAGTTTGATGTACACAATTCATATAGAAGGTTGGTTGTTTATATGATGTATAATGCTAGTATGTTTCTGTTATGATTATGATTGTGTTGTTATCATTTAGGTTGTTCTATTGGTATGATAAAAGATGTACATGCTTCTTAAGGATGTATATTAAGATATAATGAAGTTTTATGTTTCCCGCCAGATTTAAGAAATGGTTGACCTCTCAAGTTAAGAAATGATTTAGTTGAAAATAAAACGTCTATCTTATTCGTGCAAAAATGACGGGAGATAGTACTTAATATACATAAATTTCATTTGAGGGATCTTTTCCTTGATTATCATAACGACATTTATAAACAGTAATAAACGAGGCAAAGTTTTAATTATTTGTAAGAAGTATATAAAGAAAGTAAACCCACACTTTATATTTCCGCATAGATTTTAGTGGCATATTAGACACTTAGAAAAGTTTTTAAATTTTACAAATTTTGGGTTCGTGACAAATGGTATCAGAGCTCTAGGTTAAAACACTTGGGCCTATTGGGCTCAACATGGATTGACTAAAACATGAAAGTTGATAAACTAATCACTCAAGTTTTTTTTGTTTGAATGCATGGGATTGGAATGGACGAGGGGAAATATTATTCCAAGTATCACTTCAAGTTCTCCGAAGGCTTCAAGATAAGTATTTTTGTATTTCTTACAAAATTTTGAATGAAGTATGTTTTCATGAAGAATGATTATAAAAAAGTGGTAACTAGTTGAAATGATCTGTAGTTGTGCAAAATCTCGTAGAAACATCATTTAAATTCCGCAATTTTGATGTCTAAATTTGATTACCTATGGACATCATTAAGTTAAAAGTATAGTTTCATTAATAACACTACAAATAAGTAAAATTGTTCGGTAAATAGCAAAAGTTACTTGAACACCTTCAGTATCTATGCATAGTTGTTACGACAAGATTCATATAATGTTTAGAAATGATTAGATAGAGCATTGTTTGGTAGAAATTATAATTATTTAGCTACTTTCTTTAAGATACAAGTTAGTACTCAAATGTCAAAAACCTAGAAGGTGCATCTTTTCTGTATTTAGGATTGAGATAATATGTTTATTTCAAAAAGTGTATAAGGTCATTCTTTCATTATTTTAATAGATCCAATAAAATCAAGTTCATGTAGAATATAGCCTAAAGAAAGATTTATTTATCCCAAGTAATGATAGCTAGAAAGGATGTAACATACTAGGTTACATGATTAAATATAAAATACATGTATTAAATTCATGTGATTAAACGACCGATATGTTTTGAATATTATTCTTGTTGATGAAAGATCATCATTTATATTTCATTACAGAATTTCTACCCTTATTAAAACTATTTTAATTCAGTATTTCCTAGAAGTTTGAGTGAATCTATTTTATATTGCATTTGAAATTCAGTTACTTCCTCATAGATAGACTATTGGTAGGAATTATTATATCTTTTAAAGATGGGAATGCATCAAGTTAAAAAGGTCTTGTTAATAATAGGACTTTGATTATCAGAAAATAAGAATTCTAATCTTGTTATATTGGACACATGATGTTGAATATTGATAATGTAGAAGAAAAAGTTTGAATTTCAGATCTGTTTATGATTTTGTATATTGTTGAAAGAATGTTTATTGACCCACTGGGTGGAATGGAATCTGGGGTAGAAGGAAATGGAGAAGTGGCAGCATCATGATGAAACTAACTAGTTGTTGGTATGGGAAAACTCCCTTGAAATGTGGTCATAGTGCCCTAAAAGATGGGTCTGGAGCTTGAGGCTCATTTATTCCAAATTGACCACTAAAGACCTAGGCAGTCTATATGATAGCCATCAAATTTTGAACTGAGGTTCATCACTTTTCCTGACGAGGAAATTTACCTTGGGGTTTTGATGTGTTTGCACCCAAGAGATTTGATGAGGGGATATGCTATGTTGTTGATCATGTTGTGAGTCTGCCAAACTCTTATTGAGTTCAGGAGGTTGATACCGAGTGGAGAAGGCATGTTATTTCAGGAGGTTGATGCCGAATGGAGAAGCCATTTTGAGTGCCTTGCTTCTACACAAAATCTTCTACCTAGTTGTTGAGTAAGCAGGTCTCCTTGGGTGTTTTGTTTTCTGTTTAAAATTATTTAATATTGTGCAAATTACAGTCATCCTTGGACACTTGTTCAAATATAAAACTATACATGTTTCCTCCAACATAAAAATTACGATGTTGATTTTCCTAAAAATATGTTATGTTATGAGTTGACTGTCATGTTCCTGCTGGAAGAATGCAGATGTTATTTCTGATGAGTTTTCAAAGGGCTCATATTTGTATGCAAGTCTCTATGATTGCTTATATACAAAAGAGAGTTATGAATGCAAGTCTTCATGATTGCAGGAAATACATAAGAGTTTTGTATGCAAATCTCCATGATTACTGAAGTACAAAGAGGTTTGGTGATTACAAAGTTCGGTTGAAAGAATTGTTTTATGATATGAACTAATGATAATGATTTTCTTGTAGCTAGACTCTCACATGTATTTATGTGTGAATGTTATGAATACTGGAATAAGCAAACTAATTCCTCAAGGAGGAGGAAGAATGATGAGTATTTACTGTTTTGGAATTTTGTATACTTATGATATACTAAAGAACGTTGGGAGATCTTGTATGATCTGTGTAATGTGCAGGATATTAGTGATGAGGGCTTGTTGAAAATCGCAAAAATGTGAAGATGACCAAAGCATCAGAACAAAAGTAAACGAAAGATGGAAAAGGATGCAAAAGGAAAACCGTTGAACACCAAGGACGGTGTTATCTTTAAGGAGTGGAGTGTGTAACATCCCTCAATTTCGACCCCAAATGTTATTTCTCTTGTAAATATAGTTATGAATTTTGTAAATGGACATGGTGAGGAGATCAAGGCCAAGGTCCCACCAGTGGACCTCGAACTAGTGTTATGTTTATAAGTCTTAGATTAAGCTTGGAAAAACTAAAGAAATGCATTACAACTAAACAATAAGTAACCAAACGCACGTATAAGAAAAGATAATGTGCTGGTTGACCACATCATAACTTATCATATTGAATTATGATAGGTAGGACACTGGTTCATACTAGTAGGAGTTTTATTCACCTCAAACATCTAGCTAATATATTATGGCGTAAGTTATTCAAATCCTATTACGATTAAGCCCTAAATGATAAGATTTATATATATTAATATATATATTTGAGGTCACTATTAAATAAAATATAATATATATTAAATATGTGTGTCTTATAGAATTATAAATAGTTGTGATAACAATTAAATAATATAGAAGTTCTATATATATATACATACTTGATAAATGACATAACTACAAAAGATATGTTGTAAAGGACATTATAAAATGAAACAATTAGCATAAAACCTATATATATATTGAAAGTTATATATTTATATAGACGGAGTATATATTTATATAAAGTCCATTGCTTCAATAAAACGTTAATTGTTATATAATTACATTACATATTAGTGTATTGAAATAGCAATATGAAGATAATTATTTAATTATATATATATATGTTTTTATTTTCTTAAAAGGGAAGATATTGAAAAAGGTAACGGTTATGTTTACCTTTGGATAACATTTGAGCTAAATAACAAAGTTATTTTAGCTTGATGGAATATGAGTAATTCTTATATAAACATTTATTTTATGTTAATTGGTAGATCATTAGGTAAAGGTTAGGGAGGTTTTCTTAAGGTTTTGTCATCTCAGGCAATTAGACTAAACAGAGTTATTCGATCAAGCCCTAGCTGGAAGGAGAGTTCTAGTGAGGTACCTGTTGTGCCATTTGTCTCTTTAGGAGAAACACTCATGTATTACCACGTTTTTCTCACAAGTGGAGCACTCACCACGATCGAATTATATCCATAAGAAGAAGGCATGCCCACTATGGCGGGGAAAAAGGAAAAAAGATATATGACATAGTTAGTGGGTGTAATGGAGTGTTGTTGAAAATTCTGTCTCTAGAAAAGGAACTCAAAAATTTAGAAATACCGCCACTTGTGAACACGGTGGGACGTCGAGTCTTCAAGGCTGCCAGTTGTAAGTTAATAGGGGAGGATCTTCCAAAGAAGAATGGAGTTTGCAACTGTTATTTGGGGAGGCTAGAGAGAAGAACCTCGGGGGGGGCATTTTTTTGGAGTGACGACACCTCTGCATTAAGGTGATCAACAACTCTGCGCTAGAGTAAAAAGGACAAGGAGATGGGGATTGAAGGGAGAACCGAGCAGGAAAATGAAGGAACTATCGCGATGGAGGTAGGTGAGAGTAGAACGCTACCAGATAGAAGTCAGAAAGACTTTGCGACAAAAGTAATAAGAAATCAATAGCTCCCTGAATTGGTAAGAAATTTCTGCTCAGTTATTAAAGTACAGTATTTAACCCTACTATTGTTTTTGTGCTTATACTCCATACTAGCGCTACGAGGGGGATTCCCTACTCAGCTTTTAGTTTGGTAATTAGAGCTTTGTAATAAACGCACAAGTTTTCAACATGATTCCTTGAAGTGTCTCTTTTGTATGTTTTATTTTGTATTTTGATCTAGATTATCTGAGATCTGTTTGATTCCATTTTCTTTTCCTTTCATGCTTGGATTGTAAATTTTTGAGTCGCTGCTTTCCGGCATCGGGCATGGATGAGACTTACTTTTGAAATGTATGTTAGCACCTATAGAAACCAAAATCCTACACGGTATTGTTAGATCGATCCCTGTGGGCAGCAAGGTGCGGAAACCAAACCTCTGCACGTTGGTTTCACCGCCAACATTATTTTTTTACCAGATAGATGGATAGTAGGTTATGGTATATAATATAAATCTATCTCCGCAATAGCTTCCAGGTCGATAAGATTTAGGAATGTTCAGTAAACGTGATACTCCTGTACGTGTTTCAGTATTAATAAATTGTGACCTGCAATAACAAAATTTATTTTTGAATTAATTAGGGATGGTGTGGCGGCGGCACTACATCCATCCATATCCTTTGGAATTCGATATTGGTAACAATCCACACACCATTTGTTGGATTAATGCAAACCGTGTGAATGCTTTCGATCCATATTTACGTTAAGATTTCTTTCCTTGTTGGCTTAAATGACCCGTGTATTCATATATATACATTCGGAAAATCTCTGTCTTTGTAGGTTATGTAGGAAAACCGAGAAAAGTAATAGTAATAATGTTGTTTTCCATTTTAAATTGACGGTGTGATGCGATGGGATCATTATCCCTTTTTTATTTCTAATTGACTTATGTGATTCCGCCGACTTCTGAAATTCACTTGGATTCCGGTTTGTCTTCTAAATATTTTTGTGTGTTGTCGCTAATATATATATATATATCAGTAATTGTAATGCTAGGAGGGAAGTTGTGATAAGATTTCTTCTTGTCCATATTTTTGACATCCTTGCTTGTGTTATTTCTGCCTTGAGTTGTGGCTTGGCCGGATGGCTTCAATTCCCGTAGCTATTCTTGCTCCTTTCTGTTCAGTTTACATGGCGATCTCACCAAGAGTATTATGGTTGTTAGTTCACGCAATATTCCTTATACTAGACACTACGTTGGTGGAGCTAGGTTTAAATCATGATTTATTATGCTAGCTCATAGATTTCGGTCCAGTCTATGATACCATGGATAGAATATCTCCAAAGTTTACATAGTATCGTATGATCATATAGTATTATATGTTCACAAAGTATTGATAAAGTTTGTATAGCATCACATTTTGCATAGCATCTTATGTTCTATGTTCTAACATCATTAAAGGTTGGATGTGGGTGAATATACTTAATTGGTTTGAATATTGAGCAAGAAAACTAATCCATAGTATGTGATTTTACATAACCTTCCAGTCATCACATTATTAGGTAAGAGATAATTTATTTAGATCTTGTTAAAAAGGATGGTAACATATTTAAATAAAAAAAATGAATATTTTATATGGTATTGCAACCAATTTACGAGTATGTTTTACTTTGAAAATAATAAAGAGAGAAACTTAGGGGGATAATTATAGTTACCCTTACTATTTATGCTAGATAAAATGTCTAGGTGTTAGTTTACGTATACCCTTATTCTAGTGTAAGGAAAAGTGTTTTATATTTTATCCTTTTATTGGTTACGACTTTTTCGCCACCATGAAGTTAATAAAGAGTCAATTTAAAGATACCTGATATATATGGTTGATTTATTAAGATCTGGATGTGATAGAGGCTTGATAGAAGGAGAAGTAAATCTTGTTAGAACAACCATGTTGCTCATTGTAATCCTATTACTTTTTAATAATAAATGATGCACACACCTTTGTGGACTAGCCCATGTACGGGTGAACCACGTTATCCTTGGTCTCTTGTGTTTGCTTATGGTGTTTCACAATGTGTCTTATGCATGAGTACTTGTTTCTATTCTTAAAAAAAATTTATGATTAGTTTGATGTACACGATTCATATAGAAGGTTGGTTGTTTATATGATGTATAATGCTAGTATGTTTCTGTTATGATTATGATTGTGTTGTTATCATTTAGGTTGTTCTATTGCTATGATAAAAGATGTACATGCTTCTTAAGGATGTATATGAAGACATAATGAAGTTTTATGTTTCCCGCAAGATTTAAGAAATGGTTGACCTCTCAAGTTAAGAAATGATTTAGTTGAAAATAAAACGGCTATCTTATTCGTGCAAAAATGACGGGAGATAGTACTTAATATACATAAATTTCATTTGAGGAATATTTTCCTTGATTATCATAACGACATTTATAAACAGTGATAAATGAGGCAAAGTTTTAATTATTTGTAAGAATTATATAAAGAAAGTAAACCCACACTTTATATTTCCGCATAGATTTTAGTGGCATATTAGACACTTAGAAAAGTTTTTAAATTTTACAAATTTTGGGTTCATGACAAATGGTATCAGAGCTCTAGGTTAAAACACTTGGGCCTATTGGGCTCAACATGGTTTGACTAAAACATGAAAGTTGATAAACTAATCACTCGAGTTTTTTTTGTTTGAATGCATGGGATTGGAATGGACGAGGGGAAATATTATTCCAAGTATCACTTCAAGTTCTCCGAAGGCTTCAAGATAAGTATTTTTGTATTTCTTACAAAATTTTGAATGAAGTATGTTTTCATGAAGAATGATTATAAAAAAGTGGTAACTAGTTGAAATGATCTGTAGTTGTGCAAAATCTTGTAGAAACATCATTTAAATTCCGCAATTTTGATGTCCAAATTTGAGTACCTATGGACATCATTAAGTTAAAAGTATAGTTTCATTAATAACACTACAAAGAAGTAAAATTGTTCGGTAAATAGCAAAAGTTACTTGAACACCTTCAGTATCTATGCATAGTTGTTACCACAAGATTCATATAATGTTTAGAAATGATTAGATAGAGCATTGTTTGGTAGAAATTATAATTATTAAGCTACTTTCTTTAAGATAAAAGTTAGTACTCAAACGTCAAAAACCTAGAAGGTGCATCTTTTCTGTATTTAGGATTGAGATAATATGTTTATTTCAAAAAGTGTATATGGTCATTCTTTCATTATTTTCATAGATCCAATAAAATCAAGTTCATGTAGAATATAGTGTAAAGAAAGATTTATTTATCCCAAGTAATGATAGCTAGAAAGGATGTAACATACTAGGTTACATGATTAAATATAAGATACATGTATTAAATTCATGTGACTAAATGACCGATATGTTTTGAATATTATTCTTGTTTATCAAAGATCATCATTTATATTTCATTACAGAATTTCTACCCTTATTAAAACTATTTTAATGCAGTATTTCCTAGAAGTTTGAGTGAATCTATTTTATAATGCATTTGAAATTCAGTTACTTCCTCATAGATAGACTATTGGTAGGAATTATTATATCTTTTAAAGATGCAAATGCATCAAGTTAAAAAGGTCTTGTTAATAATAGGACTTTGATTATCAGAAAAGAAGAATTCTAATCTTGTTATATTGGACACATGATGTTGAATATTTCTAATGTAGAAGAAAAAGTTTGAATTTCAGATCTGTTTATGATTTTGTATATTGTTGAAAGAATGTTTATTGACCCACTGGGTGGAATGGAATCTGGGGTAGAAGGCAATGGAGAAGTGGCAGCATCATGATGAAACTAACTAGTTGTTGGTATGGGACAACTCCTTTCAAATATGGTCATAGTGCCCTGAAAGATGGGTCTGGAGCTTGAGGCTCATTTATTCCAAACTGACCACTAAAGACCTAGGCAGTCTATATGATAGCCATCAAATTTTGAATTGAGGTTCATCACTTTTCCTGACGAGGAAATTTACCTTGGGGTTTTGCTGTGTTTGCACCCAAGAGATTTGATGAGGGGATATGCTATGTTTTTTATCATGTTGTGAGTCTACCAAACTCTTATTGAGTTCAGGAGGTTGATGCTGAGTGGAGAAGGCATGTTATTTCAGGAGGTTGATGTCGAATGGAGAAGCCATTTTGAGTGCCTTGCTTCTACACAGAATCTTCTACCTAGTTGTTGAGTAAACAGGTCTCCTTGGGTGTTTTGTTTTCTGTTTAAAATTATTTAATATTTTGCAAATTACAGTCATCCTTGGACACTTGTTCAAATATAAAACTATACATGTTTCCTCCAACATAAAAATTACGATGTTGATTTTCCTAAAAATATGTTATGTTATGAGTTGACTATCATGTTCCTGCTGGAAGTATGCAGATGTTATTTCTGATGAGTTTTCAGAGGGCTCATATTTGTATGCAAGTCTCTATGATTGCTTATATACAAAAGAGAGTTATGAATACAAGTCTTCATGATTGCAGGAAATACATAAGAGTTTTGTATGCAAATCTCCATGATTGCTGAAGTACAAAGAGGTTTGGTGATTACAAAGTTCGGTTGAAAGAATTGTTTTATGATATGAACTAATGATAATGATTTTCTTGTAGCTAGACTCTCACATGTATAAGAAAAGATAATGTGCTGGTTGACCACATCATAACTTATCATATTGAATTATGATAGGTAGGACACTGGTTCATACTAGTAGGAGTTTTATTCACCTCAAACATCTAGCTAATATATTATGGCGTAAGTTATTCAAATCCTATTACGATTAAGCCCTAAATGATAAGATTTATATATATTAATATATATATTTGAGGTCACTATTAAATCAAATATAATATATATTAAATATGTGTGTCTTATAGAATTATAAATAGTTGTGATAACAATTAAATAATATAGAAGTTCTATATATATATACATACTTGATAAATGACATAACTACAAAAGATATGTTGTAAAGGACATTACAAAATGAAACAATTAGCATAAACCCTATATATATATTGAAAGTTATATATTTATATAGATGGAGTATATACTTATATAAAGTCGATTGCTTCAATAAAACGTTAATTGTTATATAATTACATTACATATTAGTGTATTGAAATAGCAATATGAAGATAATTATTTAATTATATATATATATATATATGTTTTTACTTTCTTAAAAGGGCAGATATTAAAAAAGGTAACGGTTATGTTTACATTTGGATAACATTTGAGCTAAATAACAAAGTTATTTTAGCTTGATGGAGTATGAGTAATTCTTATATAAACATCTATTTTATGTTAATTGGTAGATCGTTAGGTACTGGTTAGGGAGGTTTTCTTAAGGTTTTGTCATCTTAGGCAATTAGACTAAACAAAGTTATTCGATCAAGCCCTAGCTGGAAGGAGAGTTCTAGTCAGGTACCTATTGTGCCATTTGTCTCTTTAGGAGAAACACTCATGTATTACCACGTTTTTCTCACAAGTGGAGCACTCACCACGATCGAACTATCTCCATAAGAAGAAGGCATGCCGACTATGGCGTAGAAAAAGGAAAAAAGATTTATGACATAGTTAGTTGGTGTAATGGAGTGTTGTTGAAAATTCTGTCTCTAGAAAAGGAACTCAAAAATTTAGAAATACCGCCATTTGTGAACACGGTGGGATGTCGAGTCTTCAAGGCTTCCAGTTGCAAGTTAATAGGGGCGGATCTTCCAAAGAAGAAGGGAGTTTACAACTGTTATTTGGGGAGGCTAGAGAGAAGAACCTCGGGGGGGGCATTTTTTTGGAGTGACGACACCTCTGCATTAAGGGGATCAACAACTCTGCGCTAGAGTAAAAAGGACAAGGAGATGGGGATTGAAGGGAGAACCGAGCAGGAAAATGAAGGTACTATCGCGATGGAGGTAGGTGAGAGTAGACGACTACCGGATAGAAGTGAGAAAGACTTTGCGACAAAATTAGTAGGAAATCAATAGCTCCCCGAATTGGTAAGAAATTTCTGCTCAGTTATTAAAGTACAGTATTTAACCCTACTATTGTTTTTGTGCTTATACTCCGTACTAGAGATACGAGGGGGATTCCCTACTCAGCTTTTAGTTTGGTAATTAGAGCTTTGTACTAAACGCACAAGTTTTCAACATGATTCCTTGAAGTGTCTCTTTTGTATGTTTTATTTTGTATTTTGATCTAGATTATCTGAGATCTGTTTGATTCCATTTTCTTTTCCTTTCATGCTTGGATTGTAAATTTTTGAGTCGCTACTTGCTGGCATCGGGCATGCATGAGACTTACTTTTGAAATGTATGTTAGCACCTATAGAAACCAAAACCCTACATGGTATTGTCATATAGATCCCTGTGGGCAGCAAGGTGCGGAAACCAAACCTCTGCACGTTGGTTTGACCGCTAACTTTTTTTTTACCAGATAGATGGATAGCAGGTTATGGTATATAATATAAATCTATTGCTGCAATAGCGCCAAGGTCAATAAGATTTAGGAATGTTCAGTAAACATGATACTCCTGTACGTATTTCAATATTAATAAATTATGACCTGCAATAACAAAATTTATTTTTGAATTAATTAGGGATGGTGTGGCGGCGACACTACATCCATCCATATCCTTTACAATTCTATATTGGTAACAATCCACACACCATTTGTTGGATTAACGCAAACCGTGTGAATGCCTTCGATCCATATTTAGGTTAAGATTTCTTTCCTTGTTGGCTTAAATGCCCTGTGTATTCATATATATACGTGCGGCAAATCTTTGTCTTTGTAGGTTATGTACGAAAACCGAGAAAAGGAATAGTCATAATGTTGTTTTCCATTTTAAAGTTACAGTGTGACACGATGGGATCATTATCTCTATTTTGTTTCTGATTGACATATGTGATTGCGCCGACTTCTGAAATTCACTTGGATTCGGGTCTGTCCTCTAAATATTTTTGCGTGTTCTCGCTAATATATATATATATATATATATCAGTAATTTTAATGCTAGGAGGGAAGTTGTGATAAGATTTATTCTTGTCCATATTTTTTATATCCTTGCTTGTGTTATTTCTACCTTGAGTTGTGGCTTGGCCGGATGGCTCCAATTCCCATAGCTATTCTTGCTCCTTTCTGTTCAGTTTTCAAGGCGATCTCACCAAGAGTATTATGGTTGTTAGTTCACGCAATCTTCGTTATACTAGACACTACGTTGGTGGAGCTAGGTTTAAATCGGGATTTATTATGCTAGCTCATAGATTTCGGTCCAGTCTATGATACCATGGATAGAATATCTGCAAAGTTTACATAGTATCGTATAATCATATAGTATTATATGTTCACAAAGTATCGATAAAGTTTGTATAGCATCACATTTTGCATAGCATCTGATGTTCTATGTTCTAACATCTTTAAAGGTTGGATGTGGGTGAATATACTTAATTGGTTTGAATATTGAGCAAGAAAACTAATACATAGTATGTGATTTTACATAACCTTCCAGTCATCACATTATTAAGTAAGAGATAATCTATTTAGATCTTGTTAAGAAGGATGGTAACATATTTAAATAAAAAAAATGAATATTTTATATGGTATTGCAACCAATTTAGGGGTATGTTTTACTTTGAAAATAATAAAGAGAGAAAATTAGAGGGATAATTATAGTTACCCTTACTATTTATGCTAGATAAAATGTCTAGGTGTTAGTTTACATATGCCCTTATTTTAGTGTAAGGAAAAGTGTTTTATATTTTATCCTTTTATTGGTTACGGCTTTTTCGCCACCATGAAGTTAATAAAGATTCAGTTTAAAGATAGCTGATATATATGGTTGATTTATGAAGATCTCTATGTGATAGAGGATTGACAGAAGGAGAAGGAAATCTTGTTATAGCAACCATGTTGCTTATTGTAATCCTATTACTTTTTAATAATACATGATGCACGCACCTTTGTGGACTAGCCCGTGTACGGGTGAACCACGTTATCCTTGGTCTCTTGTGTTTGCTAATGGTGTTTCACAATGTGTCTTATGCATGAGTACTTGCTTTTGTTCTTAAAAATGTTTAGGATTACTTTGATGTATACGATTCATATAGAAGGTTGGTTGTTTATATGATGTATAATGCTAGTATGTTTTTCTTATGATTATGATTGTGTTGTTATCATTTAGGTTGTTCTATTGGTATGATAAAAGATGTACATGCTTCTTAAGGATGTATCATAAGACATAATGAAGTTTTATGTTTCCCACAAGATTTAAGAAATGGTTGACCTCTCAAGTTAAGAAATGATTTAGTTGAAAATAAAACGTCTATCGTATTCGTGCAAAAATGACGGGAGATAGTACTTAATATACATAAATTTCATTTGAGGGATCTTTTCCTTGATTATCATAATGACGTTTATAAACAGTAATAAACATCCCAAAGTTTTAATTATTTGTAAGAAGTATTTAATGAAAGTAAACCCACACTTTATATTTCTGCATAGATTTTAGTGGCATATTAGACACTTAGAAAAGTTTTTAAATTTTACAAATTTTAGGTTCGTCACAAATGGTATCAGAGATCTAGGTTAAAACACTTGGGCCTATTGGGCTCAACATGGATTGAGTAAAACATGAAAGGTTATAAACTAATCACTCAAGTTGTTTTTGTTTGAATGGATGGGATTGGAATGGATGAGGGGAAATATTATACCAAGTATCACTTCAAGTTCTCCGAAGGTGTAATGATAAGTATTTTTGTATTTCTTACAAAATTTTGAATGAAGTATGTTTTCATGAAGTATGATTATCAAAAAGTGGTAACTAGTTAAAATGATTTGTAGTTGTGCAAAATCCCATAGAAACATCATTTAAATTCCTCAACTTTGATTTCCAAATTTTATTACCGATGGACATCATTAAGTTAAAAGTATAGTTTCATTAATAACACTGCGAAGAAGTAAAATTGTTCGGTAAATAACAAAAGTTACTTGAACACCTTCAGTATCTATGCATAGTTGTTATGACAAGATTCATATAATGTTTAGAAATGTTTAGATAGAGCATTTGTTGGTAGAAGTTATAATTATTTAGCTACTTTCTTTAAGATAAAAGTTAGTACTCAAATGTCAAAAAGCTAGAAGGTGCATCTTTTCTGTATTTAGGATTGAGATAATATGTTTATTTCAAAAAGTGTATATAGACATTCTTTCATTATTTTCATAGATCCAATAGAATCAAGTTCATGTAGAATATAGCCTAAAGAAAGATTTATTTATCCCAAGTATTGATAGCTAGAAAGGATGTAACATACTAGGTTACATGATTAAATATAAAATACATGATTTAAATTCATGTGATTAAACGACCGATATGTTTTGAAAATTATTCTTGTTTATGAAAGATCATCATTTATATTTCATTACAGAATTTCTACCCTTATTAAAGCAGTATTTCCTAGAATTTTGAGTGAATCTATTTTATAATGCATTTGAAATTCAGTTATTTCCTCATAGATAGACTATTGGTAGGAATTATTATATCTTTTAAAGATGGAAATGCATCAAGTTAAAAAGGTCTTGTTAATAATAGGAGTTTGATTATCAAAAAAGAAGAATTCTAATCTTGTTATATTGGACACATGATGCTGAATATTGATAATGCAGAAGAAAAAGTTTGAATTTCAGATCTGTTTATGATTTTGTATATTGTTGAAAGATTGTTTATTGACCCACTGGGTGAAATGAAATCTGGGGTAGAAGGAAATGGACAAGTGGTAGCATCATGATGCAACTAACTAGCTGTTGGTATGGGACAACTCCCTTGAAATGTGGTCATAGTGCCCTGAAAAATGGGACTGGAGCTTGAGGCTCATTTATTCCAAATTGACCACTAAATACCTAGGCAGTCTACATGGTAGCCATCGGACCGAGATTTCCAAAAAAACGTCGTTTAGGGCCTCAAAACGGCCCCTGAAGTTTGGGACTCGAAAAACTGTAGAAAAATTACTAGAAAATTGGAAAAATGGGAAACTATTTTGAGCCAGTGGAATAGGTGGGTGGCCACCGATATCCATCTGGATCAATCCTCCCCCCTTAGGAAGCAATGGTCTCCATTGCGTCACATCCCTTATCATATGTCAAACTATGTGCTGAGTTGAGCTCCCGGTGCGGCGTTTGCTGAAGCGAAAAGGTTGCCTTTCCTTGAAATCTTCAGAGGCTTGTAATAGTTGTTGTTGGATGCGCAGGAGCTATTCAACAGTTTTGGTTGTTGTGGTATCCTTGGCCTACGCTAGTGTGGATGGTTTCATTTTGGAGGAGCACCTTGAATGTGTGGCCTTGCTGCACTGAATTTCTGTTTTCCTTTTTTCTGTTGAGTAGAGGGAAAATGGTAAGAGGTTGTGGATGTCTCTTCAGTCTGATGTTCTCCTTTAGTGGAAATCGTGAATAGGGAAAATTTTCGAGTGTGGGAGATTATCTTCCAGCCCTGCTTGGTCGGGGTAGGTAAAACTGTTTCTGGTATCCGATAGAGTTGTCCTCCCAAAGTGAGGATGACACTATGAGGTCGTGATTCATATACAGCATGACACTTCCACATATATGGCTATCTTGAAAGAACATCACATACTTCAAGTGGTTCCACATCACACAATACCTCATCTTTGAAGGGCTCGATGCCATATGGTAGGTGACATTGGTGACTGACATGGATTCCTCGTCCTTGGCTTAGCCATCCATTGGTGTATGGTTGTGGGTGTGGTGTTATTGGTAGCTCCAATCTCTTGATGACTTCTACTGAGATCAGGTTCTTCTGGTTGCCGCTGTCCACAACAAAGTGTAGGGGAATTGCCTTCACCCACATCTGTGAGTGGAAAAGGCGCTCCTCTGCCTCCGACTCTTCAAGTTGCTCTGGTTGAATCTATGTGGTGGAAATAATGGCACTGGGTTCTGCATTAGTGATCTGCTTCCCTTTTCGCGCTGCTGTGAAATTAGGTTCTGAGTCAGAATCGAAACTGGGATATGATTCTGAAGCTTTGATCTCAACCATCAATGACTGTTTTGAGTGACATTCATCAGTGTTGTGCCAGGAGCTTTTGTGGAACTTGCACCACTTCCCAGTGTCGTTCTTTGTCTTTTTGTTACCCTTCTTCGCTTGTGGTTGGGACTAGTTGTCCTTTCCCTTACCCATGCTCTGCGAGCCATAGTTTCCCTTGCCCTACTTCTGCGCAGGTCTAAAGTCACGCTTGTTCTTTTGCTAAAATTTTTGCTCAATTTTGACAGCATATCGATAGGCGTATTCGAGTGAAGAGATTTCCAGAAAATCCATCTCTGTTCGTATGTACCGGTGTAGGCCACTGCGCTAATTCAGTACTAGGTGTCACTCGGAGTCCTTGATACCTAGCTTTGTGCTCAAGGTATGAAATTTGTTGGTGTACTCCGACACCGTTTGGTCCCTCTCTTGGTGAAGAATGGCCCATTTTGTGTACTGGTCATAATAGTTTCCAATAGGGTAATATTGTTCCTTGATTGCATCTATAAAAGAGGCCCAAGTGGGATTGGAATATTCAAAAAATCCAAACTCGTCTGATGAGTTTTGCTCACAATAAGTTTCCCACCAATTTTTGACATGGGGGACGGCCTTGAGGAGCACAAAGATGATCTTTTCCTTGTCGAAAAAATTGTGGACAGATAAATACCATTCTAGTAGATTCAACCATTTATCTAGAGCATTGGCATCGATCGGGCCTTCAAATAAAGGGATATCAAAGTTAACTTGTACCTTGAAGGGAGCTGCATCTCCGAAACGACTGCTTGTCGAAGGTGTATCTGTTGTCGTCGGCATGCGTCGAAGGATCTGGGCGAAATTATCCATCATCTCATTCCTCTGTCGCGCGAGGGCTTCCTGAAGCAACAACTTGATGGGATCTACTGCTCCGTCGTCTCTCTTTTCTTCTGCTATGGGAGGCCATTTGGGGCGGCGAGAGTGGTCCTCCCCAAGTGAAACTAGTTCGAGACCCAACTCTCTCTATCCTGACCTCGTCGGGGACATGCACTGAGAAACAAGCAAAGAGCAGACCGCTCTGATACCACTGATCCATATTTGTGTGGGAACGAAACAAAAGATAGCATATATAGAGATATATATTCACATACACAGATATATATGGCAAGAAACACATCGACATAGTAAACACATATTCTATTAAATAGCGGAAATAGAACAGACTGTAAAATACAATAACTAGAATGGTGGTAGCTATCTCTGAGAAGAGATGTGGCCGCTATGCTCATTCATTCCAAGATGATTACAAAGAGAGGCTGAAAGGCCTATTTATCATAAGCATGAGGGAAAGAATCCCAAACATCCAAAAACCTAACCCTAGAAGATGAACCGTCATAAATTTTGTGGCCCCAAGGATGTGGTTAGTTGAACAGTCAACTTCTCGGGGTCATAACTTTTGCATACGATCTCCGTTTGGGTTGCTCGATAGCCCGTTGGAAAGATCCATCAGAGGACTATGCCAAGGGCCCTAAAAGATTTGTTGGACCCAGATTTCCAAAAACACGTCCTTTAGGGTCTCAAAACGGCCCCGGAAGTTTAGGACTTCAAAAACTGTAGAAAAATTACTAGAAAATTGGCAAAATGGGAAACTATTTTGAGCCAGTGGAATAGGTGTGTGGCCACCGATATCCATCTGGATCATTAAATCTCGCAGATCAAGGATTAATTGAGCCAATTGGTGTATGGAAAGAAGTTGAAACTTCCATTAAAGGCATCACGACAAAAGTAGATTTTGAAATCATCACTGCAAAGGATGATGCGAGTTCGTTCCCCGCATTGGTCGGTCGAACCTAGGGATGAAAGATGAAGGCCTCAATTTCCTTAAACAAAAGATGTATCAAGTTGAAAGGAAACGTGCAGAAGGTTATCGTACCAATCTTCCCATCTAAGGGAGAACCTTGGCCGAAACCTACAGAAATCGACGATGATGTTCGACAGATTTACCGCATAGACAATAATGAAGATCACATTGAGCCAAATACCCAAATGAGAACTTCACCTCGGAGATCCTATCTCGCTCAGATACAATTCTCATGCAGAACTCTATCATTGGCAAATAGAGAACTATGATTTACATGCGAAAGAATGCTGGACTGTGGAAGCCATCTGAAAGAAACAAATAAAGAAGTATCTCTCAGTATCTTATACACCGAAGATATTCGAACGAAAAATGCGAGCATATCCAACACTTGCCCCAGACAGAAATGAACAATATGGTAGTTCGACATTAAAATATAAAGAATTTGATTCACCTGCTGTACATGTCGAGCAGGTATCAAAACATGTTGGAGAGAAAGGCCGACTACAAAGTTTGGTAAAGACATTGACTGGTCAAGCTACGAGATGGTGGGACACCCATCAATCGAAAATCCAAAACTGTAATACTACATCAGCATTTTTCATAGAAATATTTGGAGGAAGAAAATGGACAACTCAGGCTAACATCCCCTTGTTTACGCAAGGACAAAATCCTGAAGTTCACATTGACTGTTGCAAAAAAGAATGGAGAAAACTGGGCTATAAAGATGAAATAACATGGCCTCACCTATTCCCCATAACACTTGATGATCTACCTAACAAATGGTACAAGATGGAAGAAGCGAGAGGAGAAACCTTCTTTTGGAAAGACTTAAAAGAAAATTTTATTAAGGATTTCCAATTTTCTCCATAGGATGAGAGGTTGGTCGAAGCAAGTAAAAGCATCAAAGAATTTCTGCAACCAATAGAAACCTTAAAACTTGCAGACAAGCAGAAGATTATGCACCCACCTACGACCAGCTACAACATAAAGTCGACAGAAAGCCAACAGTCATCAAGACTAAGTCTAGAAACAGAGATGTTAGTCGGAAAAATTTTTCAATGGAGAAAGGATCATCCTGACGTATTGAAGCCCGTAAGAACAATCTTTAGCACAAAGATTGTCGACAAAGATGAACCCAAAAGGTTACCAGAAAAAAGACTTTCCACCAACTTTCACACAAATCAAAGAAGGTGAAAGATAGATAAGTAACAGTCGTGCACCAGAATGGATGGACACGAAGATTAAAACGAAGGAAGTAGATATTTCAAATGACGACCGACCGAAAATGGAAAAGATTGGCGATTATTGGAGTTAGGAACAAATGACAGAAATCTCCAATATCCTCAAGGAATTTCAAGACGTTTTTGCTCGAGATTATAGAGACTTGAAAGGACTTGTAAAGGAAATGGGCGAGATAAAAATTGATATTAAGCTTGATGCCAGACCTGTAAAGAAAAGACCCTACAAGCTCGCTCACAAATATAAGGATATTGTCAAAAAGGAGATCGATAGCATGCTCATAGCAGGAATCATATATCCTATCGACCAGTCGGAGTGGGAAAGCCCAATGGTCGTTCAACCAAAGAAACAAGATCTGACACGACTAAGAATCTGTGTTGACTTCCGAGAGCTGAACAAGGTAACACTCACAGATCCCTTTCCAACCTGTTTCATTGACGAAATTATTAATGAAGTTGCAGGTCATGAGTGCTACTCTTTCACGGATGGATTCTCTGGGTATAACCAAGTACCTATTGCAAAGGAAGATCAGAAAAAGACAACATTCATGTGCGAATTTGGGTCATTCGTGCACAAAGTTATGCCCTTCGGTTTGAAGAATGTACCCGCGGTCTTTTCAAGCATTGTCATCAAAGCATTTCAATAATATATCTACAAAACCATGGTTGTATACTTTGATGATTGGAAAATATATACAATGTTGAAAGATCATTGCAAGTGGCTTCGACTGATGTTGGAATGGTGTCGAAAAATACAATTATTGCTGAATATTAAAAAATGCATCTCCGCGACACCTATCGGCATATTACTAGGCCATGTAGTTTGCAAAGAAGGGATCAAAGTTGATTATGCAAAGATCAAAATTATCCTCAAGCTAAAGCCTCCAGTTAATCCGAAACAAGTACGAATCTTGTTGGGTCATACCGAATATTACAGAAATTTTATCAGACATTATTTCGATATGACTTATCCCCTTGAAGAATTACTAAAACATGATCGAGATTATAGGTGGATGGAGGAATGGGATATCTCATTTAACACGTTGAAAAGAAAAATGGTCGAAGCATCCATCCTCCGATTTCTCGATTGGTCGAAGAAATTTCATGTACATATTAACGCATCTAGAATAGTAGTCGACGCCATTCTAACACAACCCAAAGAAGATGGCATAGATTACCCTAATGCATTCAGCAGTCGGAAATTGAATAAAGCCGAAATAAATTACTCCATGACCAAAAGGGAAGCATTAGATCACCAAGATTTAAAATACTTAGTCAGTAAACCATTACATCATGGGAGGTCATGCTACTAGTTATTACTATTTCAAGAATTTGAATTTGAAGTAATCATTCGACCAGGAAAAGCTAATGTTGGACCACACCACCTGTCGAGAGTCGACATAGGAGAAGAACTCACAGGAAATGAAGATGAATTACCAGACGCACACTTGTTTCATATTGAAGCAGTCCCTTCAGAACTTGTGGAAATTGCACAATTTCTCGAGGATGGAAAAGCTCCTGAAGGAATGACTGAGAAAAATAGGAAGATCTTAGCAATGAAAGGAGCCCCCTACACTTTGATCAATGGATTCCTCTATAAACTTGGCTTGGATGATATATTACGCCGATGTGCACTTGATCATGAACGACATGATATACTTGCAGAAGCCCATGCTGGACCAGCACGAAGGACATTATCATGCAGACATAATAGCTAAAAAAATCCTGCAAGTTGGACTTTGGTGGTCGACAGTTCATAAAGACTTTCGAGAATTTGTATCTAAGTGTGATAAATGTCAACGCATGGACCGACCACTACCAAGAATAGAAATGCCATTTGTCCCAATTAACCCTAGCCGAACATTTGAAATTTGGGCTATTGATTTTATTGGACAATTTCCAGTATTGGGCAGAAGGAAAGGCGCTCGATACATTATCACTATTGTCGAATATGTTACCAAGTCGGCAGAAGCAGAACCAGTTGAAACATGTTCAAGCGAAGTTGTCGCTAAGTTTATTTATGAAAACATTATAACACATTTTGGATGCCCCATAACATTGATAAGCGACCAAGGTACGAACTTTGTATGTAAAACCATTGAAGCATTGACTAAGGAATTTGCAGTTGATCATAGAATAAGCACAACGTATTATCCTCAGTCGAATGGCGCCGTAGAATCATTTAATAAAACACTTACGAAAGGACTGACGAAAATATGCAACATAGAGAAAGATGACTGGGATGACAAAGTACCTATTGTTCTCTGAGCATATAAAACATCATACAAAAGAATGATAGGTCAGACACCATTCTCACTTATTTATGGACAAGAAGCTATCGTCCCATTACATTTTCGACGACTTGCACCAACCATTGCAACAGCTTTACATATTGACGTCGAATATACTCGACAAGAATGGCTACTCCAACTATCGAAGCTGGATGAAAGTCGACAATTGGCGATAGAACATTAGCAACTGCAAAAACAACAACAGAAAGTGTGGCATGATAGAAATATCAAATAGAAGAATCTGTCAGTTGGAGATTTGACACTCCTTTATAATAGCCGAGTAAAAGGGAAGCCGAAAAAGATGCATACAGAATGGATGGGACCCTATATTGTCGAAGCTTTAAATCCTAATGGATCAGTCCGACTAAAAATGCTACAAGGAAATGTTTTCAAGAAAGCAGTAAATGGCGCCCGAATTAAATGGTACAAGTCATGAATATTAAAAAAAAAAAGCGGTTAAGAAATAACCGAATGAGAGTACTATAAGCAATCAAGAAAAACAATAGAGCATGACAAAAGAAGAAATGATGAGAGAGTGGCAGAAGAAGGATGGAAAAATCATAGAAAGAAGTCCAGTACACAACCATAGATAATATAGACATCGACAAGAACGTCGATGGTTTGCAGAAGAAAATCAGGCACGACAAATCATTGGAGCCCGATCCGACCAAACTCAAACAGAGAATCCCGCCAACATAACACATCGAGCGAGGTGTCGCGGCATCATGAGGACAAAGAAATAAAGGCTAAAGATACCCACGATGCCATAAGTAATGCACCTGATGAAGCGCCGATAGCCTGTCAGTCTAATGTAATAACCCCATCAAATCAACCATTAATACGGGCCTCTACGTCCCGTTCACCTGTGCTGAGTAACTCCACCATAAATCCAGAGCTCGAGGATTCTTAGGCACTCTTTTGCTGAGAACTTGAACTCCAAGATACAGAGTTCCCTGAATTCGTTGAAGCTAACTTCACATTCTTGAACCCCAAATCCGTCATGGCTCCTAGAAAAACTCTAACAGCTACCAGAGCTGCTGCGATGTCAGTCAGAGAATTGGAGAAGGAACAAACACCACTGGAAATGAGAATCCAGATGATTAGGAACGCAAAGGCAACAGAACCCACTTGGAAGAAAGCATGGAAGAGCATTCAAAATTGGGGGAAGGAGTCAGATGGCCGTTGGAGGGATGAAGCATGACATTTACAGACAGTCACAATTCTTCATTACATGAAGGCACCCTTGTTGGATAATTTTGGAGGACTGAAAGAATTCATTGCACAATTTATCATTAGTAGGTATCACAATGGCAAGCTTTATTTTGATGTTTCGGTCGACATCAATGGTGAAATAATCCACAAGATAACTGGCCTATCACATAAGCGGGACGTTGTACCAACAAATTCAGGCACAGACTTGGTTGATGAGTTTATTGATACTCCTGCTGGAAAGAATTCTTGAGGTATAGTCATGATCCAGATAGTTTTTGGCAACTACGAAACCGATGCCAAGATTGTGTCACACGCACTTTCACGGACGGGAAGGGGATCAGATTTGAAGACCGACATGTTGGAAGCTGTCAAGAATATGGCTGTGAACGAAAACGTATACAAATGGGCAGACTTCCTGGCAGAGATTCTCAAATACACATGCCATAAGTGCCAAGAGGAGGGAGCTAGCATCCACTACCCATCTGTACTCATATGGATTGCTATGACCCACCTCCTACTGCAAGGAAACAAGGATTTTTCAGAAGACCAACTTGTCCTTATGGAAAATTTTCATTGTTTTTCACCTGGAGTAAGTCGACATGAGCCTACAAAAGTTAAACTTTGGCTAGAAGCATGGTTTATAGACCTTAAAACAATGGCCACAAGATGGAGAGTACCACAGAACGTCCGTCGAAGTTTACCCTCGACAGATCACATCCAATTATCTTTGGATGATACAGCAATCTGGTACATGGAAGGAGTAGCAAGTCCGGTAAGGCGGCTCGACTATTACCCTTCGGTAAGCAAAATTTTCACAGACTTAAGTTGGTAATCTATCAAAGTATTACCTATTCTAGTACAAGCAAGGAAAACCAACTTCAAGTATGTCGAGCCTCTGACTAATATGGAACAACAAGAAGCATACGAAAGTCGGTTGTATATGAACACCTTCATGTATCAACTCGAGTTGACGCCTAACCCTAAGACATTAGCACTTGCCCAGACGCCACACATAGAATCAGCAGAGGCTAGAGAGCATTCGGACAACGAGACAGAGCCTGAAAATCTAGAACATCTTCTAACAGATGATAATATACAGAAGGGGGTAGCTCAAAATTGTCATAGCCCGATAGAACTGAGTAACATCAATCAAGGGGAAAGGAAAAAGACAAGTAACATTTCAAGAACCTACAGAAGAAGACGAGATCGAGTTATATGACAGTGCTACTTAGGTTCTTGAAAATGTAGCCAAGAACAAACTACATATTGAAGATCAGTTCAGAAAATTTTTAGAAACAGATAAGTATCCATCCTCTAAAATTATTGTTAAAAAACCCAAAATTTCGGTCGAACCTGATGTCGACCTAACCATTCATCCGCCCCCCTCTTCCCCAACTCCAGTAGAAGAAGAAAGCAACCTCCTAGCATTACATGCCCCAGTTAACCCAACAGACACCACTTTGAGTACATTTATTGCAAACCTTCGAATACTTTGTCCCAACTGGCACGAGATGGTCGTCCAACAACCAGTTTTTGCATCTCCGTCTACTGCCCCAGTTAACTTAGCTTCCCCCGACACCATTCAAACCCCAAGTTTATCCTTACCATCGACAATCACAGAAATTGTCGGTCTCAAGAAAACTCATCATATCAGAAATCCTGACCCATCAGGTCTAGTTTATGCACAACAAACAACTGTCTATACCCCTCTTCCAGTCACTGCATTACCGCAACAAATGAATCCACGTCAACCAAAAGTCGTTCAAAGTAGAAATCCCCAAGTCGTTAGTCCCCATTTCGAGTCTACAATTGAGTCTAGTTTAGTTAGTTCGAATCCACTCGACAGTACCATTTCATTTAGTCCAATTCTGACATCAGTCGACCTACCATCACTCCCGGTAAACCAGTCGAGTCTCCCTGTCGACGGATCCAAGTATAGTCCGATTACACAGCAGCACGACAAAGAAACAACCACAACAAAAGCATCCGAAACCGCTTCCATACATAACAAGGAACCAGACGAGATACAGGATCCTGCAGCCGACACAACAGAACCACTAGAGCATACTAATGTTTAATATCTAACTGCAAGCAATATGGATACATCCGGCATAGCAACAAACATTCCACCAAGTGCCAAAGTTGTTGAACATGAAACTCTAGTCACCACAGCAGCAGCACCAAATACACAAACCCAGGCAGAGCAAGCTGTTTCCACCACTCAAGCAATCATCGACAGTCATCCAGGAACAGCCGAAAAAGACAAGGGGCCAGAGCAACAAATTTTAAGCAAAGAAAAAGAAAAGAGTAGCCGTAGGAAGCACAAAGAGAAGAAATGCAAAGAAAGAGAATTGCAGCAGCAATTGCAAATGCAGCAAACATAACTAAGCCAATCAGAAAATACTCTTTCTATATACTTAGATCAATTCGGAGCTGCTACAAGCTATCAGCCACAGTTGGTGTCCCAAGAAGAGCTTGATTTACATGAAGACGCAGTCTTCAGAGTGCAAAAATGTCGTCGACTTGAGTCGGAGGAATAGATACTGCAGCTACAAGAAGAAAGGACTACATGCCTCACTAAATGTGAAAACTTAGCTGGGAAAGTCATCCCGCTTCCAACCAGTTTTGACACGACATCACCTCTTGATCGAGCATATCATCTATTTGAGTCTGTCGTATCAATGCTACAATTTGATCTTCTCAAGAAACAACAGGATCAAGGTGTCGAGGTAGCTTCCCTCATGACAAATCAGTTTACAGCCTTTTCAGAAGCTCTCAAAGTACTCAAGCAGTACGATAGTCAAGAAGAAAAACTTACATAATTCCTGAACAATTGGTATGTATATTATGGCGACGTCTACAAAGATCTTCAGAAAACAAGAACACTGCTCAGCAAACTTGAGCATCAATGCTTGACTGCAGAGGAATCCCTTATCGAAAGACTTGATAGTCAAATTATCATGGAAAACAAGAGATTGGATAAATTAGAAAAACAAGAAGTTCAGTGGATGTCTCAAGCCCAAGGCGGCCTCAGCAAACTTGGAGAAATTCAACCCGGTTCCACCAGTTACTTACTGCCGTTGAAAGACAATTAACACATTCAGCCCCGACATGATCCATTTACAGGCTACATTTACTCACGACAAGATGGATAACTTGTCAAAACTCACAACTCTGACCGTCGACATCCAGAATCTACTACGCACTTGGGAAGAATTCTAGCACCAACTCTCTATTTCTGTCGAAGTTAATCTTTAAGCATGTTTCCAGATACCTGATACTATTAATTCCAGCATACCTTCATCATAACCATCTGCATTACTCTTTTTGACATTTTGATCTCTCCCTTTCTTCGAGACGAAGAAATATTTTAAGGTGGGAGAAATGTTGGAGGGGCCTAGGTCAGCCTGTCGACTAGACCCTCCACCCGACCACTCTGTAGCACATATCGACAGGTTGCGTTGACTAGCATAGGTCGGGTCGGTTTGATAAACCAATAGATGGTTATGTAACTATATTTGCATATATATATAGGTTGGTGAGCCGATGTACTAGTTAAGAGAGGTTCTGTGGCTGTATTCTGCTCTTGCTGGTTAATATAAAGGCTTGTGTTCTCTCTATTTGTCTCGTCTCATGTATCTGTATCATTGTGTATGATTGCTTGTATCGTGTAATGTATCTATGGTAACCACATTAACCTTGGGACTACAACAGTCACCCATTAGATTGAATTCAACCTTGCTTAAAAGTCAACCTTGGATTGAAGGCAACCATGGATTGAAGTTAACCATGGATTGAATTCAACTTTGTTTAAACGAAAAAATATGGGTTGAATTCAACTATGGATTGAATTCAACCAAGTACTGAAGTCAACCTTGGATTGAAGTGAACCATGGATTGAATTCAACTATGTTTAAACAAAACCTATGGGTTGAAGTCAACTATGGATTGAAGTCAACCAAGTAGTGAAGTCAACCTTGGATTGAAGTCAACCATGGTTCTTTTGGTTATTTCAACCATGAGCAATGATGGTTTAACATGGTCCTCCATAACTAATCATTTGAAGTCACCATGGTTCACTAAGTCAACTGTGTTTAACCAACATCGACCATAGTGAACCATGGTTAACCAAAGTTAACCATGGTAAAAAATGAGATGTCATCAACCATTGCTAAACATAGTGAAGCGTGGTTAACTAAAGTTGACCATAGTAGACTATGATGCAACCATATGGAATCATGATGCACGTTACTTTTATTTAATTTAATTTAGTTTAGTTTTATTTTATTTTTAATTTACTTTACTAGTTTTATTTACTTTACTTTTAATTTAGTTTAGTTTATTTTTACTTTTCTTTACTTTTATTCTATTTCGTTATTTTACTTTATTTCTTTTTTTAATTTAATTTATTTTAATATTACTTTATTTCCTTTTTATTTAATTTATTTTAGTTTATTTTAATATTTCTATTTTTTATTTTTTATTTTTTTAACTTAATATGCATTTCTTTTCATTTTTATTCTGAAATAATATTTTTATTAAAATTTTAGTTTCATTATTATTTTATCGGGCATACTATCTACTAGCAACAACCACATTTAAAATGTGGTTGATATTCGTTGATCAGCAAATATAAACTACTTTTAAATGTGTGGTCATGGTGGTTGTCCAAACGGAGTTTCATGCCCACCTGCTATCGGAAGCCATTAA
This sequence comes from Larix kaempferi, assembly GCA_027924585.1. Classification (NCBI taxonomy): domain Eukaryota; kingdom Viridiplantae; phylum Streptophyta; class Pinopsida; order Pinales; family Pinaceae; genus Larix; species Larix kaempferi. The sequence goes on along the minus strand of BSBM01000991.1, from coordinate 6,407,517 downwards.
GCAGCATGAACATGGCAGCTACAAATGTCGGATACCTGAAGACCAGTGTGGATGGATTTATTTTAAGACTGCTGACACAATAATTGCGCATCGTTTGCTTTAAGCGGAACCGGTTATTCTTTCATCGTATTCAAATCCAGACACAGGTTGCTCACTGGCAGTGAGTACTACTTTGGGTCATATAGAGTGCTTCTAGTTCTAAGTGTGGTGTGGAGCTCTGTAGATATTCTGAAATGGTAAATACGTTCTGTACATCGTAAAATTTCAAGCATGCTTCTCGGTGTGGTGTGGAGCTCTCTATATCGAATTTTGTGATAGTGGCTTGTGTGTCTTATCAACTAAGGTAGGGAGTAAAGAGGAGGTAGTGTGTTACATTATATATTAGCAACAACCACATTTTTAAATGTGGTTGATATTCGTCGATCGACGTATATCAACCATGACCACACATTTAAAAGTAGTTGATATTCGTTGATCGACGAATATTAACCACATTTAAAAATGTGGTTGTTGCTAGTAAACAGTTGGCCAGCGAAGAAATAACTAAATTAAAATTTGAATAAAAATATTATTTCGAAATAAAAATGAAAATAAATGCATATTAAGTTAAAAAAGTTTAAATAAAAATATTAAAATAAATTAAATTAAAAAAAAAAAGTAAAATAAAGAAATAAAATAAAAAGAGAGTAAGTAAAAATAACTAAACTAAATTAAAACTAAAACTGAAGTAAATTAAAAGTAAATTAAAAAAAAATTAAAAAAAAATAAAATTAAATAGAGTAAAAAAATTAAGTAAAAGTAAAGTAAAGTAAAAAAATTAAATTAAATAAATAAATAAAGTAAAGTAAAATAAACAAATAAAACAGAATAAGAATAAGAAGTAAAATAAAGTAAAATAAAGTAAAATAAGGAAATACAAATATACTAAATTAAATTAAATAAAAATAAAGTAAAGTAAATTAAATTAAATAAATAAATAAAGTAAAATAATGAAATAAAATTAAAGTAAAAAATAAATAAATAGATATAAGTGAATTAAAATAAAAAATAAATAGTGAAATATATTAAATAAAAAAATTAAATAAATGTAAAAAAAATTAAAGATAAGTAAAATAATCGATATTAAAGGTAAATTCAGAATAAAATAATTAATTGATATTAAGTAAATAAATTAAATTAAATAATAAATAAATGTGATTGATATTCGTCGATCGACTTATATCAACCATGTTCATACATTTAATGGTGGTTGATATACGATTGGCTAATATCAACCACATTCAAAAATGTGGTTTTTGGTTGTTTCTAGTAGACACAGAGAGAGCAAATTTCTAATTTTAATAAAAAACATTATTTTGAAATTATAATGAAAAGAAATGCATATTAAATTTAAGTTCAAAATTCCTCGACTCTAATACTTCACCATCAGCTACATCATCAGAAAGAGGCATACTCAAGTCATAGAATAAACACTCAACTCGTCTGTATTTGCACACAAGCAAGTACTTATGAATTGAAGAAACAACGAAATACCCACGGCAGTTCATATTGATGGTTGCGCTCAACCTGGATAAAAACTGCCATCATAAACCATGTCCATGTTGTAAAGAGTTGGATGACAAATTACTTGGCACTAGTGGAGTAGTTCCATACGTAGTATCTTCTATTAACCCTATTGTAGTCGACCCTTGATTCATGAAACAAAGAAGTTGATTAGAATGAATCGCTAAGAAAATAGAGGTGATTGTTGAATAAAATCAAAGGCCCATTTGTTGTTGGCAACATCTATCCAACATATCTTGTGTGAATGTATCAGGTGAAATAATGTTTACAAAAAAATAGTGTATGTTTGTATACATACCATTCAAATAAATATGAGAGGGGATTGAAGTTGTTGAACTTCTTAAACAATACAATTCTCGACATAGTGCATTTCGAATTTCTTTAGTTTATGCATACCTTGCAGCTGCATTTCTTTTCATTCATGAAGCTATAAAACCTGTGCGTTTGGGGTCGTGAATATTTTTTGATCCACTCTCTCGCGATTTCATCGAGAAGCATAAAGAAATAAAAGCATTATAATGAATATTAAGGAGATGCATGATGAAGAGGAAAAATACACATGTTTTTGCGAGAGGGATGGTTAAAAAAATAGATATTGTGATGTGAAACAAAATAAATAAGTACCTAACAACGACATATGTCAAGGATGTAGAAACAAACATTGAATTAGATATTTGCAATGCAAAAAAAAACATTTTCATATATAGACGACTCACAACATGGAGATTATTTAATGTGCTCAATTGGCGTCTATGAGGAGATGATTTATGAATGGCATCAAAATCTTTTCCATGATCATCTAATTGAAGAATTATTTTCAAACTGAGCCTCTCGAGAAATTGTTTGAACATGGTTGACCATAGTTTAATTTGTTAGACTATGGTACACTTTGTCTAGCAATAACCCACTATTGCTTGACCATGGTTGACTATGGTTGACCATGGTTTAGTATGGTCGACCATGGTTGGCTTTGGTTTACTTTGCTTAACTTTGCTTGACTATTGATGGCCATGGTTGACAATGATTGACTTTATATGACCATGGTTGACTTTGGTTGAATAACTCACTATGGTCGACTATGGTTAACAAAGATTCACTATGGTTGGCTATGGTTGACTATGGTTTACCATCAACGACTATGGTTGACTTTTGTTGTTCATAACTGAAATTGGTTGCCTATCGTTGACCATAGTAGATCATGGTTGACTATAGTTGACGTTTTTTTACTACACCTATCTATGATTGACTATGTTTGACCATCGTTGACCATGGTTGGCTATGGTAAACCAAATTCAACCACATTTAAATGTGGTTGACTTTGGTTGTTCATGGTTGATGCTGGCTAACCATGGTTGACTATGGTTGGCCATGGTTGATTAAGATTGACCATGCTTGACTACGACTGACTTTGGTTGTTCATGGTTGATGATCGCTGAACATGGTTGACTATGGTTGGCCATGGTTGATTAAGATTGACCATGCTTGACTACGACTGCCTTTGGTTGTTCATGGTTGATGATGGGTGACCATGGATAACCATGGCTAACTATGGTTGGCCATGGTTGATTAAGATTGACCATGCTTCACTACGACTAAATTTGGTTGACTAAGGTTGAGCATGCTTAACTATGGTTGACTTTGGTTGACCATGGTTGAGCATGATTAACTATGGTTGAATTTGGTTGACCATAGTTGACTATGTTATCAAGATTTTGATAACATGAATATTTTACAATGCATGTAATGAATTGAAAAGAAACAAGTGGTGTGATTGCTTTGTTTAACCATAACAATAAGCATGAAAAGTAATTTTACATTTATATGGTTGACTAGGCTTGGCCATGGTTGAATTTGGATGTTAATGTTTGATGGTAGTTGACCATGGTTGACATTTTTACAATGGCTGACTTTGGTTGACTTTGGTCAGCATCGTTGGCTTTAGTTGAACATAGTTTACTATGGTTGACCATGCTTGACTATGGTTGTCCTTAGCTGACTGTGGTTGACTACGGTTAACTAAGCCTGATTGTGGATGTTCATGGTTGACCATGGTTTACTATTGTTGACCATGATTTACTTTTGTTGGCTTAGGCTGATTTTGGTATAGAATGGTTAACTTGGGTTGACTATGCTTGAAGATGGTTGACCATGGTTGACTTTGGGTGCTCACATTTAACAATGGTTGACCATGGTGTACTATGGTTGACTACAGTTGACCATGTTTTTCAATGTTAGCTATAGTTGAACTTGGTTGACTTTGGTTATCCATGGCCGAATTTTGTTGATCATGTTTGACTGTAGGCAACCATGGTTGATCGTGCTTGACTATGGTTGACCATGCTTTTCATTGGTAGACCATTGTTTACTATGGTTCAGCAGGGTTGAGTGTGGATGTTCATTGTTGATAATGTTTGACCATGGCTAACTATGGTCGACCATGGTTGACCATTGTTGACTTTGGATTTTCATAGTTGACGATGGTTGTTCATTGTTACCCATGGTTGAACCTAGTAATTGGTTGACCATGCTTAACTATGGTTGATTGTGGTTAACTATGGTTGAGCGTAGTTGATTATGGTTGATCATGGTTACCATGGTTGATTGAGGCTAACCATGGTTGATTATGGTTGAACATGGTTGATTATGGTTGACTATGGTTGACTGAGATTGATTATGGTTCATTATGGTTGATCATGGTGGATTATGGTGGGTTGATTAAGGTTGGTTGACATTGGATTTTCACGGTTGACAATGTTTGTTCATGGTTAATCATGGTCAAGCATGGTTGACCCTAATTAGTTAACCATGGTTAACTAAGGTTAATTGTGGTTGACTACTGTTGCGCATGGTTTATTAGGGTTGATTATCCTTGATTATAGTTAATCATGGTTAAATAAGGATAACCATGGTTGATTATGGTTGAATATGGTTCACTAAGGTTCATTATGGTTGACGATGGTTGATTATGGTGCGTTGATTAAGATTGGTTAACCATGTTAAAGTATAGTTGACCATGCTTGACTATGGTTGAACATGGTTGACCATGGTTGACTATGCTTAACCATGGTTTAATTTGGATGTTTATGGTTGATGGTGGTTAGGCATGGTTCACTATGATCAACCATGGTTAACTATGGTTGATTATGGTTGACCAGGCATAACTGTGATTGAACAAGGTTGACTATAGATGTTCATGGTTGAACATGGTTAACTATTGTTGACCACTGTTGACTTTTGTTGACGTTGGCTAATTTTAATATAGAATGGTTAAATTTTGTTGACCATGGTTGACTATGGTTGACCATGGTTAATTAGGGTTTACCATGGTTGACTTCAGATGCTCAAATTTGATAATGGTTGACCTTTGCTAATTATGGTTGACTACAGGTGACCATGGTTGACCATGTTGGATATAGTAGACCATGGTTAACCTTGGTTGACTTTGGTTGTCCATGGTAAAATTTTATTGACCATGTTTGACAGTAGGAAACCATGGTTAATCATGCTTAACTGTGGTTGACCATGGTTAACTATGGTTGGCCATGGTTTCCTTTGGATGTTCATTATTGATGATGGTTGACCATGGTTGACTATGATTGAACATGGGTTAATTTTGGATTTCATGGTTAATGGTGGTTGAGGATGGTTCACTATGATCAAACATAGTTAACTATGGTTGACCATGGTCGACTTTGGTTGACCATGGTTGACTTTTTATAATGGTTGAATTAAGTTGACCATGGTTGACTTTGGTTGACCATGTTTTAGAATATTTGACTAATGTTGACTATGCTTCATTAAGGTTGACATGGTTGAGCATGGATGAGTTTGGATGTTCATGGTTCATGATGGTTGACCAACACTGATTATGGTTAACCATGGTTGACTATAGTTGAGTTTTGTTAACCATGGTTAACAATAGTTAACCATGTTGGACTATCGTAGAATTTAGTTTAACTATGGCTGACCATGGTTGCCTATGGTTGACCATGGTTGATAATGGTTGTTCATGGTTGATTATGGTTGATTATGGTTGTTCATGGATAAGCGTGGTTGAATTTGGTTATTTATGGTTTACTTTGGTTGTTCATGGTTGGCTATGGTTAACCATGGTTTATCCTAGTTGGTTGATTATGGTTGATTATGGTTAACTATGGTTGAGTGTGTTTAACAATGGGTTATTATGGTCGACCATGGTTGACTATGTTTAACAAGGGGTTATTATGCCGACCATGGTTGACCCCAGTTGAATATGGTTAACTATGGTTGACCCTAGTTTGTTCAGCATGGTTGGCGATGCTTAAACCTAGTTGAATATGGTTTTCTCTAGTTGGTTAACCATGGTTGTTCATGGTTGATTATGGTTGTCCATGGTTGTCCATGGTTATTCATAGTTAACCATGGTTGACTATGGTTAACCATGGTTATTCATTGTTGTCTATGGTTACTCGTGGTTAACTATGGTCAATGTTGGTTTCCCATGGTCGACTATAGTTATCCATGGCTGACAATGCTTGTTCAGGGCTTACTATGGTTAATTGTGGTTGTCCATGGATGATTATGGTTGATTATGGTTGTACATGCATCAACATGGTTGTTCAGAGTTGACTATAGTTGTTCATGGTTCCCTATGGTTGTTCATGGTTGACAATGGTTGACTATGGTTGATCCTAGTTGGTTGACCGTGGTTGAGTATGGTTAATTATGGTATACCATGGCTGACCCTAGTTGGTTGACCATGATTTTTCATGGTTGACTATGGTTGAGCATGGTTTTTCATCGTCTACTATGGTTTATCATGCTTAAATATGGCTGACCATAGTTGATAATGGTTAACCAAGGTTGAATTTAGATGTTCATGGTTGAACATGGTTGACTATTGTTGACCATGGTTTACTTTTATTTACCTTGGTTGATTTTAATATATAATGGTTAACTTTTATTAACCATGGTTGACAATGGTTGACCATGGTTAAATATGGTTTACGATGGCTCACTTTGGATGTTCACATTTAATAATGGTTGACCATAGTTTACTATAGGTGACAATGTTGGTCTTGGTTGACTGCAATCCATAGTTGACTTTGAACCAAGGTTGACTTCAATCCGTACTTTATTTCAATCAATAGTTTACTTTTACTCAAGGTTGACTTCAATCCAAGGTTGGCTTCAATCCATGGTTAACTTCAATCCACAAACACAATGACTCCATTGATCATTAATCATTGTTACATTATCAATGTTAATATCAATCTTACATTTAATATCAATGTTAATATTAATCCAAGGTTGACTTCAATCCATAGTTCAATTCAATCCAAGGTTGACTCCAATCCAAGGTTGGATCCAATCCATAGCACCATATTCAATAAGAGCTATTAAGAAATGGTTAAATACAAAATACAATTATTCCATATTCAATAAGAACTATTATATCTAATATTTAAACACTAAATAAAATCATCTTTATTAATAAATATTTTTAAATAATCGCATACACTTTTAGTAATTAAAAAATTTAAATAAAAATAATATTATATAATTAAAATTTAAATAAAATAACTATTATAATAAATAAAACATTTTAAAACCCTAATCAAAATACCCTCATAAAAGAGCGACATAAAATTAATATTTTTCTTATTTTTAATTAAAAATACAATCATTGGAAATTCGATTTTTGGTTGTGAATTATAATTGAAATTATTAAGAAATCTTTAAATACAAAGTACAATTATTCCATATTTAATAAGAGCTATTATGTCTAATATTTAAACACTAAATACAATAATCTTTATTAATAATTTTCTTTAAATAATCCTATAAATTTTTAGTAATTAAAAAAATTAAATAAAAACAATATTATATATAATTAAAATATTAAAATAATCATTATAATAAATAAAACATTTTCAAACCCTAATCAAAATACGGCATAAAATTAATATTTTTTATTTTTAATTAAAAATACAATCATTAGAAATCCACTTTAAATGATTTTTGGTTGAGTTAGGTGTTATAATTTTTTTTTAATAGATAGAAAGTAAAAAGTTATCATGAGAATATAATTCAAAGTAATAAGATTTTTAATTTAAAATTCAATTCAAATGATTTTCGTTATAATCTAATGATCCCAATATCGTTCAAAGTGATAACATTTTTAATTAAAAGTTCAATTTAAATTATTTTCGTTAGATTCAATTCAAAATTTTCTTATAATCTATTTCGATTCAATTCAAAGGATTTTCGTTATAATTAATCTATTTAGTTGTTAATTGTGATGTTATAAAAGTATGGAGCATCCGAAACTCATTGATATTTTTCTCGTGCTAGTTCAAGCTAGTTATGTGATTATTCTCACATATATGATTATTCTCATAATAATTGATCGGTCTTTCTGATTAACTTTCTTTTTGTTGTATTGAACATAAGTGATTATTAATAAAATGAAAACTTATTCTCACAATAATTGATTGAAGATATTCACGTCTTTCTGATTAACTTTCTTTTTATGTATTGAACATAAATGATTATTACTAAAATGAAAACTTTCTTTTTGATGTATCCGAACATAAGTGATTATTAATAAAAGGAATAACATTAATGGTTTTATATAACAAGTGTTCCATTTCAATTTTGAAAACTATATATTATACAGATAATCTTGATCATTTCAAACAGTGATCTCCTGCATAGGTTGGATCAATTCTCTTAGTCTTTATCTCAAAGGGATAAACAAGTATTTTTCAAACTTAAAGGCACTTGCATTATATATGTATCGTATTATTTATGCCTATTTTCAGAATCATACAAGTATGGCCAACCCCTTCATATTATTTCCAGCAACAAGTATGGCCAAAATTGTTTTTATTATATTAAATATATGATGATAATGATAACATTTTGAATGATGATAAAAAGTTTCGTAGAAGATTTTAGAGAAAAATTAAAATAAAGGCAATTGTTCAATTAACTATATAAATGAAAAACCACCATTGTTTTTATTATATTAAATATATGATGCAAATGGTAGCATTTTGAATGATGATAAAAAGTTTATTATCCTTGCCACTTGCCACTTCCATATTAGGAACGTAATTCATGTTTTAGTTATCATCATTTTAATTTTTTAATTTTAAACAAGGATTGTGAGTAGCAAAATTTTTGTCTTTGAAAAAAAATGAAATGAAAATTTAAATGAAAACAATAAATCTTAAAAAGCATATATTGTATTTTGCGAATTGTTTTAGATTATTTATCTAGCTATCTTTGCATAAAAGTTGTTAGGAATTATCTTCTAATTTTGAAATTGAAGTTTGAAAAATAAAACCATAAAAACATTTTCAATACTCGAAAAAAATTGTGAAGTAAAACTTAGTTGTTTGATGTCTATTATGGCATTGTCAAATTCCTACTCTTTTTTGGAATGTGCCGAACATATAAAAAAGCAATCATGTTAATGTTGAAATGTTCAGAAAATAAGAAATTAATAACAAAGTAAAAGTAATCATGACATCATAGTTTGTATATATGCTTGAAAACACTATTTTAACTTTATTCTTTAATGTCCATTATGGCATTGTCCAATGCAAGCATGAACACTACTTTCTTTTTAAATTTGTGCAATAGTTCCAACACTATTGGGATATCATTCCTTTTGATGAGCTCTAGAAGGAGTTTGTCCACTAGAGGTCTACACAAATTGCATTAAAGTTATATGTGTCTTGTTTTTATAGTGTGCGGCAACAACGACTATGGTTGTAAATGAATGATGTATATTCACAACATTTGTTGCAGTAGCACTAGACATTAAGTGGAAAAGTAGTAGTAAAAATGACATGACCACAAATATTGCAGCCTAGCTCAAAGGGAGATGAGTAAACACTTTTTGGTTGAAGCATCTATTCAACCTAAAACATGAAAGAGATATGTTACTCTAGCTATTTTGTTTTCATTTTATTGTGAGATTTGTTTTTTCATAGGACCAATAATAGAAACATAGAAGTAGAAGCAAGAAAGCGAGTGGACAATTCCTGAGAGCAATTGTGAAACCAAAACTTTTCTTGCAATAATGTTTTATTTATAATGTATTAAGAGGACCATTCCTAACAACAATTTTGAACCCAAAAAGTAACTTGTATGAAGTAATATAGGTAGCTTTTCGAAAGACCTAGAACTTATGTCCTTTGCTCATACTAAAACCCAAAGGATGGCTCCTAGTATGTATAAATTAGCAAATATTGTGCTCTAACTTTCCCCCAAAGTTGCATAGATCCAAAGTCCATAATGTCCAAAAGATTGTCAGAACTGTAAAAGGTTAATTTCAATTAGAGAAAATACTAGAATTAAAAACTTATCAATGATATTCATAACTAACTCAAGATAGTCTTCAATGATGTTCTCTAAATAATTGACGCGGGAGCATCGGGACCTAGGAAAAATAGTCGAAGTTGATCGACAGAAGGAGGTCGACCATGGAAGGTGTCAATGACCACTGATGCGAAGTAAGCTGGAACTTGAAGCTAGGTAGTCAAGTAGAAGCTGTCGATCTGCGGTCGGCAGGAGAAAGGTCGAGAGTTGACTCATCTAAGGTGGAAAAACGATAGGAGCAGAGATCGAAGGAGTTGAAGGTGGTGTATGGTCAAACGAGGACACCAACGAAAGCAACGAAGTCCAAGCATGGAGGACGAGGTGGACTAGCAGCCGTGGAGATTAAGTGAAGCCGATATGTAAGTTCGAGGGATGACAGAGCACAATATGGTCGAGACAGAAGATGGTGCTGACTACTTTAGCAGATTAAGAGATTTGCAGAAGTCAAGACGACGTACTTATCAGTCATTCATGGTTATTGAGGAAGTTAAGGTAGTTATGAAGGTGGTTGGGATCATGACAGATGTCACCACAGTTGAAGGTTGTGCAACACGACCAGAGGGCACTGACAACTACAAGTCTGCAGGATCAGGGAGAATTCGACGGACATAGAGAAGGATGTCTCGGGGAATGGAGTGAGCCTCAAAAAGAGCAGCAGCAGAGCAGAGTAGAAGAGCAGTGTGAAGGAATAGAGGAGGAGGGATCAAAGAAGATCGACAGATCGTTCATCCATGGCTCATTGAATTCTTTCATTTAGCAGAGATCGTGAGAGGGAGGAGGATGACATGCAGTCGATAAACACACTGAAGACGGAGTTTTATTTATGTATATTGTAATAGGATAAGGCCGACTGGTTCATTTTCTTTGTAATTAAACATTGTAATTTGAGACAAGTAATAGATGCCAACTCTTGGAATTCAGTTCACATCTAGTCTTTGTGAGCACCCTGTGTGTTGTTGTGTGTTATAGTTAAGCAAGAGGGCCCTTGTAGGGACTGACCTTGCGCTAGTTTGGTATTGGAGCTCGGAGCAGAATTCAGTCGAGCAATTGAATCCAAAGAGGCGGAAGATCCTGCGAGTGCGTAGACATCTCTAGCTGCGGTTGGGTAGAGTTGTGCGCGAGTGGTGAAATTTCGATTGCGATTGGACGAGTGGGAGTTTCAGCCAAGGTTGAAAATGGCTCACAGAGGTGTAAATGTCTGAGGTGTAGGACGAAGAGTGCGTGGCGTTGTAGTCACAGTTGATCGTGAAATCTTCGATGAGTGCATGCGAACAATGAGAAGTTTGACCAATGAGGTCATAGCGATCAAAGAGAGCCAAAGATGTGGATGCATTCTCGACACACTTGACCACAATGATGAGGAAGTGGAAACATGGGAAATAGTGGAAGAAGAACCAGAAGATAAATTGATCAAGATATTGTCCAAGATGAGAGGTCAAACAAAGATGGATGTGCATACCTAGTCAGGAAGTGTGGATCCAGAATACTTGATAGAATAGTTCAGAGAGATGGAAAAATAGTTCAACATAGAGTATATTAAGGATCCTAAAAAGGTTAAAACTGCATGTTTAAGGTTGAAGGGTCATGCCTCATTTTGGTGGGACAATGTACAGGCTGACAGAGTCAAGAAAGGCAAGTAGAAAATCAAGTCTTGGGATAGAATGGTTTCCAAGATGCAATGGAAGTTCTTTCCCATTGACTATGTGATTTCCTTGTTCAGGGAGCTACAAAAATTTTGACAGAAAGAGATGACCATGAAGAAGTACATGGAAGAGTTCTTTCTAAAAATTGTTGATTCGGTCAGGTCAAACCGATGAAGGCGAAGAAGCTGTCGCAAGATATGTAAATGGCTTGAAGTATGCCATACAGGACGAGTTGAGCCTCTCGAGGTTCAGAGCGGTCGGTGAAGCCTACCAAGTAGCTTTGAAGGCAGAAGAGAAACTGTCGAGGAGAATCGCATTGACAAGAGGGAGGATGACTGGTCGAGGTGCAAAGACTATTTCCGCGAAGGGCCAAAGTAGCGGAACTAGGAGAGAAGCCATCGAAGACAATTGACGTCTGGAAGGGATAGTGACTAGGGAAAAAGCAAAGGGAAACTAACGGGATAGTGGAGAGATCCGTGGTCAGGGTGTGTATGGTCAAACTCGTCCGACATAAAAGAAAGGAGCAAACAGACCAACTCTAGTCTGTTATAAGTGTCGAGGTGTGGGACAAAAATCTTACAAATGCCTAGAGAACCTACATGTGGTGGATGAGTCAAAACATAGACACTGACGAGATGAGCAAGTCGACGATAGGACATAATCGACATCCGATAGTAGCAAAGAGGGTAGAGGAAAAGGTCGAAATATGACAGCCAGAAGAATGTTGGTTCAGGACGACCGACGCGATGAAAAGGATCTGACACAACGAAAGACTATCTTTCGTACTAGACTACTGATCGACGTCAGGTATTGCAAGAACATAGTCGATGGTGGAAGTATGGAGAGTATTTTATCGACAGAGGTCATGGACAAGTTGGGTTTGAGATGTTGAGAACACCCAAGTCTATACAAGATATCCTGGTTACAGAAAGGTCACCATGTTAAGGAAACCAGACAGTTCCTAATTAACTTCAAGGTGGGGAAGCTTGAAGATAGTGTACTGTGCTACATAATCCCAGTGGATGCATGTCATCGGTTGTTAGGGAGACCATGGCAATATGATCAAAGATGATCTATGATGGTGAAGCCAACATAGTCACAGTGTGGAAGAATAGGTCTTTATTTGTAAGTGGAGTCACTAGTCACATTCCACCAAGATATAAATCTTGAATAATGCAAGATGTTGGGTATCATTTCCCACTAGATTAAAACCCAATAAATAAATGGATAGTAGAGTCACCAATATATTTTTCATTATGGAGAAATTTGAATTCTCCCTACCAATGGTTTTAGTTCCTATGTTGTGCCCCCTCTCACAAAGGGTCCAAATGCCAGGGCATAGTGTGCAAAAGCACCTTCCTACACCGCTCTATGCGTTCAAGACAACACTTGGGCTAGAGGCAAGATACCCTCTGTTGCTATATTTTTCATGCTAGCATGCACCAAAAGGAACCTACTAAGGATTAGAGGATCCTTAGTAGAAGTTTCATCTTCTATTTCCCCTCTTTTACTCAAGAGTATAATGCCTTGCCAAGTTACCTTTTTTTATTTTAGGTCTATTGTTGAATTGTACAATGCATGCATGAATTTGCTAGTATAAATTTGTTTCACACAAGCATATTGAAATTTTCCATTCTTTCCTTTAGTGTGAATGCCCCAATCATCTACTTCTACATATTAGGTGCCATATTCATGCATGTTACTCCTTAACACAATTCTTGTTGCATTCATCCTACTCTAATCCCATGCACCAATAGTGTGCATTAGGAAGGACTTTGATCATTATAATATAGTACAGCCCAAATACATGAAAATTCATGTTTTCATTGCCCATTGTTCTTAATTTATTGCTTAGGTCATGGAAAAGGTAAGGTTATCACCTCTGTAAATGCTTGGGAAACATCATTGCTTAGGAGCATCCACTCTTGCTTTTGAGATTAAAAACTGGTGTAGAAACTTCCAAAGTGCATCCAGTGCACCTCAATCAAAACTTATTTTAACTTTCATTGCCTTGCTTGCATTCTCTTTGTTCAAAACCAAACCATTAATACTATGAAATATCCTTGGTCACTCGTGTAAATGTACATAAACACTCAATATATAAAGTGAACAATTTTGTATGGGTGTTGAGTTTATTGAATCCATAGCTAGAGGTTTGATAAGATAAGTTCAATATGGTGGGTACAAATAGTTAATATATTTTAATATACAATATAGTTCTAATTCCCAATGAATCTCAAACACTTTGGCCAGCATATTACCTTCAAATGATTTGAATAATAAGAATTTACTTTACTGCATTGACATCATCAATCCATTCTTGATGTCAAGTAGCTGTTGAATTTGCTCCCATATCCTTTTAGCAGGGATATACTGCAACACAGATTTCTCTTGTTTTATATATCATAGAGATTTCAACGATATTTTTTATATTGCTTTTGACCAACTTAAACATTAAAAATAAATAAATATGGATGATTTTCTCAACAAAACAAATTCATAATTTTTTTAAACCTCTTGTACAATACAGATTTCAACGAAGTCACACTTGTACATATCTACGTTATAAACTTAACGAAGACGCCTGCATGTACATATCTGTTGTATGCCGTCCTCTGTTAGATTAGATCTAACGTCTACGGTGGTTAGCCGCACATATCTAATCATGGCTACCGCTTACGAGGTCATATCCTTTAGGTGGTCCTCACACTTAAAAGGTCATATCTTCATATTAAGAGTGATTAACTTGTTTGTAATTTTAAAAATCCTCGTATTAATACTACACCAAAACTCTATATATCAACCTCATACATGTATCCTCTTCCATTTCGCATTCCCGGTGCAGAATATCCCACGGTCCACATTCTCATAAACAAAATTCTGCCCTGTGAATTAAAACGATCAACTTGAATAAATTAAAATTTCATATTCATCGCAATGAAACATTTGTTACAGACAAGAATGATTTGATTACTATCTTTTCTATTCATAACCTACATGGCTTAACCAGAGTAGCTGTTTCAAAATTTCCTTGATTCGTGGTACATGGCTTAACCAGAATCGTTGTTTCAAAATTTCCTGGTTTCGTGGTCCATGAAGTATATTTAGCATCCTATGAGAGAAATAAGCTTGAAAACTTCAAAGTCTCGGTGAATAACCCTTAAAGCAACAAGCCGATATGTGAAGTCACATGCAAAATCAGATTTGGAAAAAAAAATACAACAACAACGATGCTTACAAGAGAACTCTTACCCTTAGTAGGTATCGAGAACTCACTCTTTATTCCTTAATCAATAATGTATAAAACACAAGATAATCCTCACTATCTTTATGTTAAAGAGAAATTCATTTTCAAAATGAAGGGGTTTTGTTTTGTTTCCATGCAACATGTTGATGTTCTTGAACCACATAAAGTGAATCAAATATCAATGTTGTTATGAAACTTTTTAATTTGCAATCTTTTTTTTAATTATTCATTATATATGGTTGTGGAGAAAATGATATTTAAGTCACTTTTCAAATTTGCATTCAAGATAGATATATTCAAGTTTTTCAAATCAAATATCATCTTGTAGACATTTAGGAAAGTCGTCTAGTGTCCTACAAATTCAAATCTTATTGTGAAATGTTCTCTATCCTCATCGATTTAGAAAGCATATCTATCTTCATAAATTTAGAAAGTTCTCATAGTGCTCATAATTTTGTGGATATCATTCTTCCAAAATAGTTGAACCTTTTTTGTGCACCTTGTTAAGGATCTTATTGCTCAGGTTGTTAATGGCCAATCAATCCATCAAATATCTCTATACAAATAAAAAAAAATTTATAATTCCTTACCACTCAGCGGAATGTAAAGGGTATTTGGAGAACAATGGTTGACACAATTTGGCACCTACACACAAAACCTCCAAGAAAAAATTATGGAATAAAAATGGAAAGGGAGTATCTACAAACTATGTCATCCTAAAAATGAATTCACAAATATCACCCCTCCAATTAATAACAAACTTCACAACTGTTCAACCACAATCCATAATCAAGTTCACTCTTCATAAAGAAAGAAAAAGTCATCCAGAATTTCATTGAGAACAAAGGATTTCAAAAGGGGAAGATAATCTTACATAAACAATAGTACATAAAATTAATTTAAATAAATAAAAAGAATATTGCATAAGAAAGATAATGAAAGAACATAATTAATTTAAATTACCAAGTAAGAGACATTATATTTTATCGAGAAGATACTTAAGGAACCCTTTTATAAATATTTATATGGGTCCCCTTATTGTAAATTCATCATCATTTTTTCATTCAATCATATCTTATACATGCATCATATTATTATTCTCAGCTATTTGAGCACCTATGTACAATATTTACTCCACTCTTCACTCTCCTACCTTGTTTCTTCCTTGCATAGACACCCCTACTATATCACCCCTCACTCTATCCATCCCTTTATTTACTCTTTGAGATCCTACTATCTCCACCTATATCTATTTCTTCTCCCCTCGACTCTCTCTCCACCCTAACCCCTATTTTCCCCTTTTTCTCTCCATTGCTCCCTTGTCATAGCAAGTTCTTCCTTAATTTGGTTGACCCTATTATTTATACTATCTAATCCTACCCTAACCTTGCCTATCCTTTCATATTCCAAGGCCACCTACTTTCTCTACTTTACACTTCCCTTCTCTACTCTCTAACTTATTCTACCCTACCTTTCCATATTGATTACCCAATCTAACATAGAATTTACTACCATAACATAGGTTATCTTATACTAAGATTGTCCTACCGTATCCTACCTTATCCTACCCTAATCATATGCTATATTACCCTACACTTAGCCTATTCTACCATGGACTAACCTCAGTGAAAACTTATTAGCCTATGCTATCGTAACATACCCTATTCTAACAAGCTTATGTTATTCTTACTCTCATCTTTTTAGACATGCTATACAATAATTTTTCTTTTCTGGTTTTTTTTAACCCATTGTAACAACAACACATATACATTATTAACACATGTGTAGTTATAATGCATGCACAATAGGAAAATGCACACAGTCCTATTTTTATAAGAAGAAAAAAACACAAGGCCAAACCTTATTTTATTTGAAAAGGTAGCCTTCCCTACAATATTATAAACATATTTGAGGAAATACTACTTTTGCAATAGGTTTTTTTCTTTCTTTCTATGATTGGCTCTATGAATTGTGTCAAGTTCTTGAGGAAAGGGAATGCCTCAAGAATTCGATGTTTCAAGGAATAGATAGTAGAAAATTTGGTGAAAATGAGTTAGCCAAGATATTTTTTGCTTCATTGGTTTCCATGGAATTCCAAGGAAGAATGAGGTCATAGACCTCCATGCACCAATCTCTCACAATTCTCCACGAAGGTAAATTTACGTTACAATATTGAAGGTAACAATTGAATCAAGGTTTTATTTTATGTCAACAACATCATGTTGTCCTCCTCATTATTGACATTGGCATCTTATGCTTTTATTATACCATAGACAATTTTGTATCCTTGTGATTGATATACAATTTTGTATCCTTGTGATTGATATACAAACATCTCTACATCATATTTAATATTCACTCTCCATACTCTTCTCTTGGTTGTGTAGTTCCTAAGATTATGTTTTAGTTGATGCTTTCAACACTTTGCTTCCCAAAGTCCACTAAACTTTCACTAGTAGAAAAAATTAATGGCACTACATGAATCACTTGACATACCTCTTTTCTTGAGACGCCTCTAAATTTTTTGTTGTTTTTGGGAAGTCCATTTATCATCCTTCCTCTAAAGTAATTCAAACTTGTGGAATGTGTGATTCTTCTTCCAACAAGATTCCTCAACATGGTCTTTCTTCTCATGGAATGAACATGCCTCTAAATACCAACAATTATAAGCATTATGTCCATTCTTCCCATAATCACCCCATAATAGTGTCATACCTATGGTTCTTATTCTTCTTGTTTTGGTTGATATGCTTGCTACTTATTATGACTGCTGTTGTAAGATTAGTCCTTCAACATTTCTCATAATTTCCTTCTAATATCCTTCACATGAAGGATAAATTGTTGATGTGTTTCCCTCTTCATTTGTTTTTTTCTTTCTTTTAGTGAGTAGGCCAAATTTGCAACATCATCTACCTTCAAAAACATGAGCATGGTGGTCATGGTATTTTCCTTTGTGCCATTAAGACCTAGTCTTTTATGATTGATCTGTGTTAAAATACAATGATCCATATGATTCATTGACCTCTTGCCTACCCCCTAACCATTTTACCATATATTCCTTAGTATATTGGAACTAATTCCTTTATTATTCTTTTGAAAATCACCAAAATTATATTAAGAAATATTTGAAGAATGTTACCCTACCATTCTTTAATCCATCATTGTGTTGGATTCTATAGTAGCACTAAACGATTTCTTTTCTTCCTTGGTATCCTATAGAATTTCATGTAACATGCACAATCCTTACTCTCTATCAATCAATAGTTCATTTAGGTAATTTACCTTAAATGGTTGTTAGATAACTTTCATCCACATGAACATGTCTAGGAGATCTTCATTGTGCACTATATATATGAGCTAAGGAACAAATATCATGAGTCTGGAAGCCACCACCATGCTACTGCATAAATTCACTAATAGATTATAACACTTCTTTCACCCGATGGTTAGGATTGGTAGTGAATTGGGAATGCTAGTGGCCAATATGATTAACATCTAGTTGTTCATTATGATATTTCACCATGGGATACTCTTCACCAAAATGATGAACAAAATTCATCTATTTTATTTCACTCTATATATACTTAGCATATTGCAAATTTCCATGTCGTATTCAACTAAAGCATTATTTGTTGATGTAATATTAGTTGCAGGTTGACTTGATATTGGAATAGAAATTCTATCCATTGGATGCATATGCTTCACTCATGTTGATGAAGTAGAGATCACCACAACACTTGATGTGCAAGGAATTGAGTTTCCCACTAATGGATGCCTATGTTTTTCCATACACATATTTTCCTTTTTTTTAGTTCAATTATTTTTCCAAGGGATTTCTTTGCCTTATTCATACTTTTTTTCTCGATTACATCTATTTCCCATTTCACAAGGAGTACAAATGCAACAAACACCTAGAAACAATTGAGGAGACAATCACACAAAGCATAAGGAAGTATTCAAATAGTAGTATTTCCTCAAATATGTCTATACTTCTATAGACAAGGCTTCTTTTTAAGATAAAATAATGTTGATGCTTATGTTTTTGGCTTATACAGGTAAGGTTGTGCACATGTTCCTAGTGTGCATGCATTATAAATGCACATACATTAATAAATCATGTGTTGTTGTTGTTACAATGGGTAAAAAAAAAATACTGAGAGGCAAGATTATTATCATTACTATCTTAAGCGAGACGTTAGAATTATTACCAAAAGTTTGTTACAGTAGGGTAGGTTAGGCTAGCATATGTTAATAATTTGTCACATAGGTTAGTCTGGGATAGTATAGGGTAAGGGTAGGAAAAGATATTGTACGATTAAGATAAGGTAGTGTAGTAGGGTAGGATAGGGTAGGATAAGCTTAGGTTAAGATAAAATAAGTTATCGTAAGAAATGCTATGGTATATTGGGTAAAGGTAGCGTAAGGTAGCCCGGTAGAAGATGTTAGAAGCATGAAGGTTAAAGTAGAGAAATTAGATAGCCTTGGGATATGAAAGGATAAGCTAGAATAGGTTTGGATTAGATAGGTTAAATAATGCGGTAGAATATATTAAGGAAGAATTTACTAGGACAATTGAGGAGTGGAGATAAAATGAGGCAAATAAGGGTTAAGGTGGGGACATAATGGAGGGAAGAAGAGAGAGAGAGAGGTGGAGGGAGTATAATATGGAAGAGAAACCAAAAGGATGGATAAAGTGAGGGGTGAGAGAGTAGGGGTAGTAGAAGAAGGAACAAACAAGGTAGGAGAGTGAAGGTTGGAGTAAATATTCTATACACATGCTTAAATAACTTAGAATAATAATAATAATATGTATATATCGGAGATGATTTAATAAAACTATGATGATGACTTTACAATAAAGAGCCTCTATAAATATTTTCAAATGGGTTCCTTAGGTACCTTTTTATAAAATGTGATGTTTCTTAGTTGGCAATTTAATTTAATTATGTTCTTTCATTATCTTTATTATTCAATATCTTTTTTACTTATTTATATTTATTATTATATTTATTATTCATAATTATTAATTGTATTGTGTATATAATATCATCTTCCTTTTTTGAAATGCTTTGTCCTCAAATTAATTCTGGAAGAATTTTTCTTCCATTGTGGAGTGTCATCTTTATTATGGATCATGGTTCAATGCTTGTGAAGTTTGTTGTTTAGTGGAGGGGTGATATTTGTGAGTTATTTTTTTGGTAGATGTAGATTAACTAAACCATATTATTTGTAGGTACTCTATTTCCATTTGAATTTGATAAATTGTTCTTTTATAGGTTCATTGTGTAGTTGTCCCATTGCATCCACCATTCTTCTCCAAATTCCATGTCCATACTAGTAAGTGGTAAAGCATGATATCTACTTTTTATGTTGAAATATTGTATTTGTATAGAGATTTTGTGGCACTTTCCTATTACATCAACTTCTTGACCATCAAAAACCATACCAATGAGATCATTCACAATGTATAAAAATAATTTTCAGTATTTTTCCATATTGATATCCATGAAATTATTAGTACTTCTTGTATATATGCTACCATTTCCTTTTAATGCATTTAGTTCCTATTTTCTATATACTTTTTGTAAGTGATATCATGTGTTTTTCATCCCAAGTGTTCTGGAAAATTCCACTGTTCTTTGAATGAGGTGGAGTATATCTTATTATACATTGTTGCACTCCCTTCTCTCGAGTCTACTGAGTGCATGTTATTGTTTCCAATGATAGCTTTAGTGATTTTTCATCATCATCACACTCTAACATGACTTCTTCAAAGAAATCCTCTAGTTCCTTCACATATAATGCAATGATATAACTGATTGGATTCACATTTATGTCTTAGAATCCACTCCTTCATGCACCTATGATATTGTTTTCTCTTTTTATTATTGCATTATTAAAGTTGTTGCTAAGGGTATCTTATTATATTTCAATTCATACCTATATTATTCTAGATTGTTGCATTTGTTTATGAGTGACAACTATTCTACATAGTATTTACATATTCCCTCCTCCAACCATGAGTAACCCTTGTCAAATTTTAATAATGAATACCTTTCAAATTAATTTTTCCTTAAGACTCTCTTTTTCCTTGGGTGAGTTTTTTAACTCTTCATATACGTTTCCTTACCTTTCACACATAGGATTAGATTAGTTGATTTTCTAATAAGTCATGTATTCTCGTGGCAAATGATTCCCATTCATGAGTGAATTCATCCACATCACCTTTTTGTTGTAATTTTGTGAGTTTTGAGAAAATATTGTCCCATAAAATACTTTGAAATATTATTTAAAAATCATTTTTGAACATGTCATATTTATATGCAAAGATTGACCCTTTCTACCACATGCACTAATTCTATCTCCAAAATGCATGGAAGCATTCTAAACTTTTACTTAATCTTTTCAGATATTATATATGTCAAAATAATCATCTATCTTGTCAAACCAAGCCACACAATACTTTCATCCCCATAAAATTTTGATAGTTCTCTAGTTTGGACATGAATGGATATCCAAATATCTGTGTATTTATGTAGGATGGTTGTTGTTGTTGTTGGGGAATGATTGGGTTCACATGGTAGTGAACTCTTTTGTATTTGAATTTGGTCATTTAATGTTAGCCAATAAATTTATGATTGGACCGACTTTATAATTTTAAGGATTCTTTCTATATAGACACATAATGACTAATTGTTAGATACAATTACATAATTTTTTTAACAAATTCTATCCTTTATTATTGAAACTGTAATATCCCAAATTTTTGGACTAACTATTTTGGTTGTTATATTGGGCCACGGCCCCAGCACCTATGTTTTATTTGGAGTATTGGGCGTGAGCCCTAGCACCTATGAATTATTAGTTTATATATACATATATTGACATATCGGGCATGGACCCTGACTGACTGCTTTATTTGAGTGTATACTGGGCGAAAAGGCCCCGATGTTGTAATGATGTTCTTCAACTTTGATATGGGTACAAACCCTAATAAACTGAGATGATCTTTTGTTACTTACTGTGCAAAGCTATGCTTTTACATGAGTTGACTTATGAGTGTGTTGGACGTGGACTCAGAAACACACATATAACCTACGTACTAGTCATAAGACCCGATGTACCTAGAAGAATGTTTATGTACTGGGAGTAAGCCCTAAGGTACATTAAGTGTTGGGCCTAAGCCTTGGAGCACTCCAAGCTTGATAAACGAATACCGGATCCGAGGAAACTTAAATATTCTAGATGTGCCTCACAACCACATTCTAGCACTAGTGTTGAGCAGAGGCTCTGGAATTTCACTACTGTAACGGCCATGTGAGAGTGTTGAGTTAAAAGGCTCTGAAGAGCACTCGGGGTTACTGGATCAAAGTGTTGAGTCGGAAGGACTCTGAATAGCACTTTTACTTTCATCACACTTATTTTATTTTGGTTAAATGATTCATCTTTTATCTATCATCAAGTACTGCGGGAACTACTGTGTTAAACGAGGGAATCTGACATGCAAAGAGAGAGACTAGAGGTACCGAACCAAGCTTACCAAGACCATCCAAAGAATTGGACCTTGTCCTTAAAAGTTAAAAGAAGTATCATGTGAAGATAAATAATTTAATAAAAGATAATTACCGGTAGTCTTTTATGACTAACATGCATAAAGGCCTCAAGGCTAATGTTATTATTGAAAGCTTTAATAATAATGTGTCATTATTTAATTATGAAATATATTTATTATAGATGGCTTATGCATTATTTAAATATTGTTAATGAGATGTTAATAGTTTTAAGTAAAATATTATTATTATTATAATTATTGTTAATATAATTATTTTTGAGAGCATAAATCAAAATCATTTATAGTTAAACAATTGAAAAAGTCCTAGTTCAAAAGGACTAGATATTTAATTAAATAATATCTTTTAAATATTAATTATTTAACTTAAAAAAAATAATTATTTCAACAGTCCTAATTAAAAGACTCCCCTAGAAAATTAACGGTAAGTGTAGACTTCCCGATGGTGTGTGATCGAGCGGGGAGAAAAAGGAAGATTAGGGTTTCTTAAGATTTGATGGGCACCACTTTCTGCAGGTTGGGGCTACGCCCTCACGGCGAGCTCCAAGTTGACACCCCCAGGCTATCGGTCTGCGGGAATGTCGATGACAGGATCCCCCGCGAAAATGCTTCAGGCGACAAGGCATCGATGGATCGCGACGAGTAGAGGAGGTTGGGCCTGGGAGGCTGCCTACCGAAATCTTCTACGATCCCGGCTCTGCAGATCCGAGCAGAAAAAGTGCGGGAGAAGGTGAAACTGTGGAAAGAAATGGCCTTGATTGGCAAGCTCATTGATCTCTGGCCCCGGGAAAAAGATCGGATTAGATGGATCAAGAGTACCTGGAATCCCCGTGGAGAATATGACCTTCACCTAGGTGCTAAGGGTTTCTTCACCATTATCTTCTTTAATGTGGAAGATAGAGATAGGGTGATTGAGGGGGGACCCTAGTTCTTTTTCTCAACTGGACTGTATCTCAGACCATGGAGGGAACGTTTCAACCTAGAAATGGAGGACATGAAGGTTGCGCAAGTCTCGATCAGGATTTTTTCACTACCCTGTGAATTTTGGGACCTAGGAATTTTGCGTGACATTAGTAACACCCTAGGAGAGTTAATCAAAGTGGAGGAAAAGACCAAACAATAGAGGTATACAACTTGTGCTAGAATCTATGTATAGATGGATCTATCGAAGGAGCTCCCAGAAGCCATAAACCTGACTTGGGAAGCTGAAGAATGGACACAACATTTGGACTATGAACAGTAACCCTTCCGCTGTAGATCATGCCACGAATATGGTCACTTTGGGAGAAACTGCCCTCTGAATCTCCAGACAAAGCCTCTTTCCCCAAGTGAACAAGATGGAAAAAAAGATAAGGATGGGTTCACTCAGATCTGCAATAGAAGGAAACCATGCCCCGGGGATAGCTATAGGAAAGGCAAGGAGAAGATCGAGCATGGGGAAACCAGTAAAAACTCTTTTTAGATTTTGGAAGAAGTTGATGAGGAAGGTGAGATCCGTAAAGAAGACAAGGAAAAAGCGGAAGTGGAGAAATTTGAAACATTGGAACCAGTGCTCCCTACTGTAGCACAGGAAGATGTGACAATTTCCATGGAGGAAGATGAGGAAGAGGAAGTGGATCTAGGGTAATTAGATCTGGATGAGTTGGAGAGAGAATGTGAAAAAAAAAGGGAGAAGGCTATGTGTCCATGAGATACCTGGAACTCCTTCAGGCCACAATCATCAAGACCAAATCTAGTCAAAAGCAGGGTATCCTAGTTGAATCCCAAATGGGGAATAAATGGAAGTCCCTGGCTGGAGATCTGAAGCGGGGAAGAAAACCTAATAAGCAGCGAATAGCGAAGATTGGTGTGAGTCTTATCGAATCTGGACAGTACCTATCCATTAAGGTGGCCTTTTCTGTTGTTAACCAAGTGTCCTAATGAAAGTTGTCTCTTGGAATATAAGGGGCTATAGTCATCCTCTCAAAATTAAAGCGATAGTAAGAAAAGTGAAAATGGAAAAGCTTGATGTTCGTTTTCTTCAGGAAACGAAGTGTTCTACTATTACTCTTGATAGGATTAGCCAAAGGATGTGGAAAGGTTTCAAGATTATGGAGGTGGATGTAGCTAGATTTGCAGGTGGTCTTGTTGTCCTTTGGCAGCCTGGTGTGGTATCTATGAATAACTGGAGGGCCAATCGGTTTTCCCTATCTTGCGATTTCCTTGTCAATAATTCTAACTGTTCTGGTTCCTTGGTCAATCTGTATGGCCCAAGTATTGCCCCTTTAAAAGATCAATTCCTCTGCTTCTTGTCATGGATCTTTGCCCAAGCCCAAGTTGGATCGTGGATCATTGGGGGAGTTTTTAATCTAATATCTTCCTTAGCAGAAAAGAAAGGTGGGAGAAGGAGTCTTGACAAGTACCAAGAAACGTTTAGGGATCTTCTTTGTCGGGGTCCACTGATTGATGTAGAAATAGGGAATGGATGGTTCACATGGAATAATAAAAGAGGAGGTAATCATTTAGTTGCTTCACGATTGGATAGATTCTTGGCTTCTGAGGATATTGCACGTGGGATTAGTGAA
The DNA here is from genome assembly GCA_027924585.1 of Larix kaempferi. Lineage (NCBI taxonomy): Eukaryota > Viridiplantae > Streptophyta > Pinopsida > Pinales > Pinaceae > Larix > Larix kaempferi. Next base: position 6,382,560 of record BSBM01000991.1, on the reverse strand, counting down.
GTCAACGCCAGTGTCCTCCCTTCGGTAGGTTCTGATCACTGGTCGATCTGTTTGGTTTGGGATATGACCAATAGCAACCTCTTCAAACCTTTTCATTTCGAGCAATTCTGGTTGGACCACAAAGATTTCAAGGATTTGGTGAGCGAGTGGTGGCAGGAAATGGTTCCCCCTAAAGGATCAGCGATGTACCAATTTCAACAGAAACTAAAGGTTCTGAAAGACAAAATCCGGACTTGGAATAAGGAGGATTTTGGCAACATCTTTCAGGATAAAAAGAGGCTGATGGTGGAGATGGAAATCCTGCAGAAGAAGGGAATGGATGATGGATGGAATGATGACATCAGAGGAAAGGAACAATTCTTATTGGAGCAATTAGATGCTAGAGAAAGGAAAGAGGAAACATATTGGAAACAAAAATCGTGAATCCAATGGTTACGGGAGGGTGAAAGGAACTCAAAGTTCTTTCACAACATTGTCATTCAAAACTGACATAGATCTAAAATCCTTAAGCTTAGATCGGCTAATGGGGAAATTTTGGACAATAGAGATGGAATAGCAGATGAACTAGTCCAACACTTTGAACTAATCCTCAAAGAAGATAGACTGGATCGCAGCCATGATATTTCCAGGATAACCAACCTAATTCCTAGGCTAGTCAGTCAGGTGCAGAATGAGATGTTAAATAAGCCTATATCCCTGCAAGAGGTGGAAGATGCTATGAATCAAATGGATTTAGGCAAGGCTCCAAGACCAGATGGTTTTACCTCTAACTTCTTTCATTCGTTCTGGCATCTTATCAAGTTAGAGGTCCACCTGATTGTGGAAGAATCTAGGAGATACGGGGGAGTGCTAAAAGCTTTCAGTTCCACGTTCCTTTCTCTGATCCCTAAGGAGGATGGGGTTGATACCCCAGGAGAATTCATACCAATATATTTCTGCAACGTGATCTACAAAATTATCACCAGGTGATAGCCAACAGGCTCAAACCCCTTCTCCCTTTGCTAATTAGCCTGGAGCAATCAGGCTTTGTTGAAAGGAGACAAATAGTTGATGGCATCATCTTGGTTCAAGAGACTATGCATTCCCTCAAAACATCTAAGAAACCTGGTATTCTTATCAATCTTGATATAGCAAAGGCCTATGACAATATTAGTTGGCAGTATATGCGGTGTATACTGGAGGATTTTGGTTTTAGTAGGGTTTGCGTGGATTGGATTATGAATTTGGTCTCTACCCCTTTCTTCTCTATTCTTCTTAATGGCTCACCCACTAGAATTCTTCAAGCTTCTCGGGGTATCAGACAAGGGGATCCTCTTTCACCCTTTCTCTTCATCCTCATGGCTGCAGGTCTCAACAAACTTCTGTAGGCCCAAGTTGCCAGTGGGGGGATTCGAGGTCTTCAGCTGCATGCTGGTATGGAGAAACAAACACACCAACAGTTTGTGGATGACACTATGCTCATGGGGCACCCTTCAGTCCAAGAGGCCAGAATCTTCAAAAAAAAATTTAGTTCAGTTTGCGAGGGCTTCTGGCTTATAAGTCAATCCTGGAAAGTCTCAGGTCTTTTTCCTCAACACTCCATTTCCAACTCAACGCAATATTATGAGAATTCTTGGTTTCAACCGTGGATCTTTCCCAACCAAGTATCTTGGTGTTCCTTTAAGTGATGGTATGATTCGACAGGTGTTCTGGCAGGATCTACTAGATAGGATGAAAAGGAAACTAAATCGTTGGACCCTACGTCCACTAAACCTTCCCAGTAGGTTGGTACTTGTCAAAGCTGTTCTCCAAGCTATGCCGGTTTACTCATTCTCCATGCTCTCAGCTCCCAAGTCGGTCCTGAAGGAGATTTGATGCATACAGAGAACCTTTTTGAGGGGAGGGAGGGATGAGAAATCAAAATTTGCCTTGGTAAACTGGGATTCCATTTTTCGTCCTAAAATCCGGGGTGGCCTTGGCTTGCGGGATCCAGCTACTTTAAGTGAAGTCTATGGAACCAAAGTTTGGTGGATATGGTGCACTCATGATAGCGAACCATGGGCATGAATTTGGCATATCATGTATGCACGGGGAAAAGAGAGAAGTCAGCTTATCAGATTTAATGAGGAAAAGCAGGGCTCTCACATATGGCACAAAGCATATCTTGGCAGAAAATTGGTACATGATCACAGTTTTTGGGAAATCCAAAATGGAAAGGAGGCCAACTTTTGGGAAGACTGATGGAACCAGCTGCCCAAACTTGGTGATGAACCCCGATGGGAATCCATAAGGGTTCAAGGAATGGCAGCTGGAAAGAAAAAAGTCGAGCATTATTGGGCACAAGATGCTCAGGATGGATATCAGAAATGGCAGGATGCTGTACAATGGGATACCACCTCGTCAGATGATCTCATCTCATCTTTTAACAGAATGCTCCAGGATATATTTATCAGGCAAAAATTGGGGAAGGATAAGATCCATTGGGGCCATGCACAGAACGGTACATTCAACATAAAGGAGGCCTATGATATTTACACTTGTTCAAATGAACAGGTGGATAAAATCTGGATGAAAATTTGGACTATGAATATTTGGCCTAAAATCTCTATGTTTTGCTGGTTAGTTATTCGGGGAACGATCTTGACCTGTGAAAACCTAAGGAAGCAGGGTATCTTGGGACCTTCCCATTGTTCCCTCTGGCTTAGTCACGAGGAGACAATTGGCCACCTTCTTGATTCATGCCCCTTCTCATCCTCGCTATGGGATAGAGGAGCCTCTATTTTCAGACGATGCAATAGAATCAGGGGGTAGCCTGACCAAAATCTGAGATCTTGGGACCTGAAAGCTTTCTCGAACCCAATTATCGCTTCTCTAGCGTTCCTCTTCCCAGGTATGGTGGTTTCGGCCTGCTGGAAAGAATGGAATAATCAGATATTCAGGGACAAACATTGGAGAGAGGAGGAAGTTTGGAAGCACCTGGTTCGAAATATGAACCAAACGATCCAGAGCCAGCAATGGAGTGAGAAAGATAAAGAGATCAATCTACAGGATCTTCGAATTTCTGAATGATGGGGTTTGACCCAGGGGGATATGGCTAGTCTTCGAAGGAAAACGATTATCTGCCACCTAATTATTCCAACAAGGTGGTCTCCTCCTTGCCAGTCTAGCTTCAAGATCAATTTTGATGGGGTGTCTCGTGAAAATCCGAGTCAAGCAGGATTTGGAGGAGTCTGCAGAAATAGTGAGGGGGTCATTCAAAAAAAAAAATCGGATAAATTGATCATGATTCCAACAACTCTGCTGAGCTCGAAGGCATGGTTCAGGGTCTTATTTTGATCCATTCTGAGGCTTGGCTCCCTACTGTCATCGAGGGAGACTCCCAAATTCTTATTCAGATTGCTAAGAAACTCCTCCATGGAAAATCCCCTTCGAACATTTCGTCTAGCTGGCGCTTGCTATACTGGATGGAAACTCCGAAGGCTATGCTTACCAATCAGAATGCCATTTCTTTTTCTCACGTGAAAAGGCACGCCAACAAGGTGACGGACCTTCTAGCCAATCATGGGATTGATGTTGGCATCCATTTGGCATCTGACTCTGTGGTGGATTTCCTAGAGGATCATTGGAAAAGAGTTTGTTGCCAACTAGCAGAGATGGATGTGATGGGCACAAACAACACATGACACAGGTGGAAACCACATCGGAGAATGATAGGAGTACTGACAGTGCAATCAGTGGGGAGCCACGCGCCCCTATGCGTCATTACTCTGCATGACGTCGACATTACAAATGGTCAAGTCTGTGTTTATGGCCGAAGGCATATTTAGGCAAGGTAACACGAATGAATAAGGTGGAGGGAGATTATGGCGTACCACTTCCGTATTTTCAGTCATCTGGGCATCAGTTTTATTAATTATGCAGCAGGATATCTTGTACCTCATGCGGGCTGGCTCTCAGGTCTTTAAATGGAGGAGGTTCATGAACCTATGCATCGACAGCTCTAGCTATAGGCTTGTGTGTGGGTGCATTGTGTGTTCTGCAAATTTTTGTAAGTGGGAGCAGGGGTGGTTCACTAGAGCTCGACCACCTGAATTCCAAGTTTTCTCCGCCATGGCACCTCCTCGTCGCAATAAGGGGTGTTCATCGACGAGCCAGGATGGTCCGTGGAGTTTGGCTGTTGGGGACTTGTCTGGGTAGGGCACTATTAGAGGTGGGAGAATAACATGGGCTTCTACTAGGGCTCGTCTGCGGGCTTTAGCCTCCTTTTTTTGTGGGCGTATTCCTCAAGCTGTCCAGGAGGAAGTTGAGGGCACCGAGCTAGCTCTGTGGAATGAGGTCAGGACCATGCCCATGGATGATCTTATTGCAGAGGAGTCCGAGTGGGTGATGGACCCAGGTCACACTACAGGTTTTCCCTCCCTCTATGAGAGGACCCTGATGACTTACTGGGTAATGAAGAACCTTTTGGCTAATGTCTTGATGGAGGCTTACAACAAGAATTAGGGAGATACCGAGCTTGTGCGATCTTGGAAGATCCATAATATGGATAATCGAATTATGCATGCCAAGATCGATGCTATTGCCAAGAAAATTGGCATGGTGTTTTTCGTCAAGCAAAAAGGGGACGAGGAACCTGGCAGTGCGGGAGGTGAAGGTTCCAGGACTCCTCGAGTTGCTGTTGCGGTGCAGACAAATACTCTGGGTCAGCCCAGTGCCAACAAGCAGGAGATGGATATGGAGGGTAGGGGTCTGCCCATAGTCACTGTTGATTAAAGAATGTCTTGATGTTTATGCTAAGTTTTCCAGGAATTTTCTCACACAGTCTAGAAGCTTTTAATCTGTCTGATAGGCTGTTTAAAATAGGAATTGAACTTCAATGTTTAATTCAAAATTCCTGTTTGACGAAATTTAAGTCGGGAATAGTCGAGTTTTGTTTTACAAACATGTGGTATGGGATTCCTGTTTGGTTGCTTGTAGCCGGGAATGCTCTATAACTGTCTAAGAACAAGGCACAAGCTCTGTATTTTGTTTACAAGCAGTAATATATAATCTTGTTTATTTACAAAAAAAAAATACTCCCCGACATAAAGAGGGCAGATCCCAAGTTGGAGGATCATCTATCTTTTCATTATCATTCTCTGATGGTAACTAAAGGAAAAACTTCTGCTCCGAGAAACTGAACCAGTAGTAACCCTAGGTGCTATATCTCTTTTGCATGTTGGAATCCAGCTCGAGGGGATCCATAAAGAACCAGGAACGATTGTAGGATCATGGTTGGGAGGAACACGGTAGCCCCAAAGTTATCCAGCTGAGGAAAATCATCCTAATAGGTTAGCTAATCATAACAAGCTCCGCATTAACTACTGTCTGAGTGTGCAGGTTTCTACAAGAAAGGATCGAGTACCCAAGCAATCTAGGTATGTGGTATTAATTGTTTTCCATTTTCCCGTTATAGTAGATACAGACATTTAAATTAGAAGTTACTTTTCAGCAGTGTTTTCATTATAAGAATTATCAACATTTAGAGGTCTCAATCAGAAACCAGTGGAGGGTCTAGCAGGCCTAGGCCAACTAGCCTTTGCTAGACAACACCCCATCATAAAAATTTTAGGAACTCTACTCTGGGTTTTCTTTTAGCAGGTCCCTAATACTGCGCATTTCTCACAATATTTCCCCATATTGTCTTCTAGGTTAGGGATATTATGTTTTCTTGTATATAGGTATACGTTTTCTGTTTGAATCGTATTTCCTTATTAAATTCATAGTGCGGGGTTTTATCTATGCCTGTTAATTCTTTTAATTATTATGTCTATGCTGGAGAATCACCAAGTAGAAATAACAAAGATATCAAGCCAGACATCGAAACTATCAACTACACTACACAGTTCAATTATCAAACACCTCTACGATTTCAATCATTAGTCAAACTTTATTTATATTTTTAAAATTGATTTATTCATGAACTTGAATTAATTGGAGGCATTACAATAGAATTAATTGAATCAAAGTCTAAGGGATCATAAATCAATTGAATAATCAAGAGCAAATTTATATGTTTTCCACTTATGCCAGTATGCGTTTTATGGTCGAACTTGCATTGGTGTAGCAAGCCGTGTCATTACTAAACAAGATCAAAAGTAGTGTAACTTTTACTTGATTGGGATAGATCGCAATTTTTTTTTAACATTGGAAATACCATTCTAATAAAAATTATATGTAGATCAGAATGTCCAACTCTCTATGCTGGGTTGCTTATGTTATCTATCTTCTGCCTTTTTATCATCTACTATTGGACACATTGGCACCTGCAGTTATTTTGTAGTGATTAGTTATGATATCGACTATGGACATGGTGGTTGCCTTGGAAAAATCCATTTAGTTGAACGTATTAGTTATTTGTTTCCTTGGATAATTAATGATTTTTTGGTCTTTTAAAACCTCATCAATTCAGTGCGGTAAGTGAATTAACTGAACTTTATAACTCTATAATTATGTAGTTGTGGGTTGGTATCTATTATTGATTCTGTTTGATTTGAAGTTTGCTTCACCCTTGGTTAATGAAGATCCATATTCGCAACATAAATAGTGCCTTTGTGCAGCCTTAACTCTTGCTTAAATGATATTTCGGTGTAAATACGATTGAAATTAAACGTACAGTGGAATCCACATTGCTTAACCAACTAAGAAATAGTTAAAAGTGAATAAATTTATGGTTTAAAGAAGGAAAAATCTTGAAGGTGGTTGGGCAAGTCTTGCAGATGAGGCAAGTCCCACAGTGCAACTCCACGAGACAATTCAAAGGTGTTCTTTCTCACACAAATGGAAAATGGGGAGAAAAAATATATGTAAACCAAGAGACAATATGGTTGGGAAAATTCAACTCAAAAAGAGAAGTTGCACACACTTATGACAGAGATTCCAGCAAGTTAAGAGGCAAAGATGGCCACCAAAACTCTCGCAATGAACCGATTTTTGAAACAGAGTCATATTTTCAGGATCTCTACACAGATGAAGAAGTTGTTCAATTGATCAAGGATAATTCCTATGATGTAAAACTACAACATATGAAGCACCTTCTCAATTTCCATAGATTGATAGAAAAAGGTGGACCTAATCTACAATAGTTGGGTAGTTTACTTATAGGGTCGTCTATGATGTATAAACAGAACCTATTTCAGAAAGAGATGACAGTTAGTGATGTTCGTTCTCAAAAAAAGTTGGTGGTCTGCAAACAACATGCTTTGTGGCACTTTCCTATAGACATCCTAGGCAATGACAACAACAAATTCTCTCTTACTTTATGATTTCAGCTTAATTCTCTCCTACTTCAAAACAAAGAGTGGAAATGCAAACTATCATAAAAAGATGAGCTTTCATCTTCTACCTCCATTATTGCAAAAGCCTTATGGGACTGTGTTCTTCACTACTCATGTAATAGGGGAGGGAAAACTGGAACTCAATAATGTCAATGTTGGTGCATAGTAGTGGGACTCCAGTACTATTTTCCAGGAATCAGAAACCCAAAAACAAAACAAAAAATAAGAGGTTTCTCAACGTTTGACATTGGATTACTTGTACATGAAAAGCAAGGAGCAGAATAATACCAAGGGCACTGATAGTCCTATTCCATTGTAGCACCATCCTAACTGTAAAGCATAACATAGGCTCCAATGGTTAACTATTCTATAAAAATCTATGAGAATGAGATCAATATTCCTACAAGGTAGCATTAGATTCATTAATATATCTAGTAAAAGAGATAAGGGCCAAGAGTGCCATTACCAACCTTTCGCCAATAGATTTTTTTCCTTTCCTCCAAAAAAAACTGTGGATATTTAAGTGATTTTCAATTTAGATTGTTTACGTGATTTTTAAATAATGCTACGAGTAAAATTCATTATCATCTCTACTGAAATCTTTGTTATTTTTGGAGTTCTTTCAAACAAGTAAGCATTGAATTTCTTTTGGTGGTTAGATATAGAATTTTGCTTAAAAAAAAGAGGAAGGTATTTTATTGGTGTACGTGTGCAGGAATTAAGGATCAGTAGAAAACTTGAATCCCCTGCTCCACCAGTGCAATAATTCAAGATTAAGACCCTTTAGGCCAAACTCAATCCATAATCAACATAGAGGCTAAACGAATACTTCATTCGATTGTTCATTACATGGAAACAAAAAGCAAATTACAGTACACAAGTTATACCTTTTACAGCATTTACCAGTAGTGGATTTTTAAGGTCCCGCCAAAGAATCAACACGTCTCGTAATGGCATTTGTTGGATGGCCACAAGTCTATGATCGCACAGATGAAATCCTCCTCCGTCTCTCCAATACCAAACTCTCCCTTCACCCAAAATTTGGCGATCACGGTCTTGCTGAAACCACGGTGTCCTACACCTAGTGTTATTCCTATGCCTATGGGACGGTTCCACAACATCATCACCAAGTAAGCCAATGCCCAAATCCATTGTCGGGCAGGATAGCTCAAATATCCCATGTACTCAACTATTTGGGATTGAATGTGGTGGTCGTGATACTACACTCCAGAGGAGAAAGTAGTTTCTGAAGAATATAAAGGGGAATTGTGGAAGAGAACATCGGAACAGGTCAGGTGGATAATGATCTTTTAAACATGATGGGTTGGGGTGTATGTTTCTTTTCTCTTCTATTCGTCTATATGTCGGATGGAACCTGGAGGGAGTCAATGGAAGTGGGAGTGGTTCTTCTCACATAGTAAAACATAGGAATAAAAGGCTTCAACAAGCGTTGCAAGGAAGCATATTATGCAATGATTTCCCATTAATAGCTGCAGGAAACATAGATGTTCTGGAACTTCTCAAACCCTCTGGAGGAAAAAGGATTCGACCTCTTTCCGTCTCTCTTGCAGGATCTCGGCTTGGGTGAGTCCGGGGTTTCTTTTGCTCTTCTTCTTAACCTTTAGAAGGATTTCTATCAGTCTTCTAATCTCATCATTCCTATTACCGGTGGATTCAGCACCAACCCCTAAACTTTGAAGTCGCAACTTAGCAAGCCTGGCACAGATGGCTACCAGGGGATGCCAAAAACATTGGACCAACATGAAGAGGAATCGCTTGACTGTGCTCGCGGTCACAAGCTTCTGCTATGGCATGATTCAAGATGCTCGCCGCCTCCAGGGTTAGTGTCTGTTGCACTATGCGTAGCCCTGCATCAGAGGTCACTATTAAGAATATATATTATGTGCATTAAGGAAAAAAAAAGTAGACAACAGATAAACTGCCACTACACACATGCATCAAGAGCTTAAACATAGCAGGTGAAACAAAAAATAATTGCTAAGAACCACAAATCCTTGAGAAAATAGGGGATATATGCAGAACATATTAACTTTCCTATACAAATCTCAGGCCATCATACAAGGGAGCAAGACAAGCCTGGCAGATTAACATTCCCTTTACAATTTCTCAAGCAAAACAAAAAGAGAGCAGTGTCGGCCTGGATGAAAGCAACCAAAAGAGCCATACCTCACAAATCGTTGATAGGGTGTGCAAGGACAATCACACCCACAAAGATAAATGCAAACAACAGGATCTCCGCTCAGTGACTTTACAACCACGAGCTACTGAACTTTAAAGTAGAGAAACCTCACCAAAATTCCTGCTGAGAATGCTTGGGGAACGATGAGAAAAAACGGATTGCGACTAGATTTGCAGTCTGTACACGATCCTTTGATTTAATGATGAATCTTTGAATAGTGCAAGAATCGAAGATGAATCTGGCGTCTTCCCTCTATGCCATCACAAAAACATCAGACCTCTGGCATTAAAACACTCCATAACAAGCAAGAACCTCAGATGTTTTGGGATCCAAGTTTGTTTACCACAAGTCCATGGGGAATGAAACCCGGGTTCAAGACGCATTACACCCCATAAAATCTCGGAATTCTACCATATACAACACGAATTTTCCTCAAAAATAGGTAGGTAGAATTTGAAGGAATATTGATTACAACAACTATGTGCGACCTTGGTAAGAACATAAATAAGAAGAGCACACTTTACCCTGAATCGCCTATCTCGTGAAGCGCTCAACCTCCACCTAAAACTCACGGCTATGGTTTGAATGGACCTCTGGAAGGCGGCTGATGCTAACGCGACTCTCAAAGCAGGCAGCGAGGGATGTAATGCGTGGGAGAAGTAGCAAAAGATGATCGCCAAGCTCTAGAAGCTCCAGAACTCCAACGCTGCACCTACACTAAAAACAATAGATTATAAAAAGGTAGTTAATCTATCCATCCACACACTTAGTGAAGCTGAATCCGACACTCCTAAGAAAGGTTTGAACTTTGCCTTAGCACCCAAAACCCTGAGCTCGACCATGCTAAGAACAGACTATGTGAAGTGTACTTAGTCACCCTTATCAAATACCTAGAAACCTCGTCCACCATAGCCATACCTCAAGAAACTTGAATAGGTGTAGCTTCAAGGGCACGAAATGCCATAGCCAGGCCAGACCTGAGTACACAGAAATCCGTAACTTCAGGGACATGGGACATGAAAGACAATTCGCAGTTGGGTATGGACATTGATGGTGGATGTGACAAGAATTTCAACGCTTGGGAGGCCATGATATCAAAGGCCATGAATGATATCAGATGAAACCACGAACACCCTAAAACCTGCGTGAAATAGAAATTGACAGGAAAGGACACGTGAACCACGAGCATAACCAAAACCGCTTAAACTATTGGAGACGTGGCAGCATTCCATTCGCTACATAAGAGAGGAATCTTGCTACTGGAGCATGGATCATCTTTGTAAAAAGAACGCCTTCAACGTAAATATAAACAAAATTTATATACAACTTGGATTTCTTAAGTTTGATTTTTCTACAAGATATTATAATTGATTATACATGTACATCGACAGAGGGAGAAGTAATCTCAACCGCCGTCAATCAGATCTTCTGAACTACTGACTACTGTCAAATCACTCACTCCTCTTCCTTAAATTAAGTCCGGGCAGGATCGACATTTGGACAGAAGCCGCCGAATTAATAGAAAACCGGTTCCGCTACAATGCATCATGAGATCGCTCAAAGCCAGGAAAGTTTACAGAGGATATGACCTCCACTGGTGTAGTTAAAGCAGAGCACTACAACGATAAATTGCATAACTCTGTACACTCTAGTATGTGTAGTCCATCGCCTTTTCGAATCGGAAATCGATGATTTCGTCCAGCTTCAAATTTGCAACTGAGGTCTAATCCTTCTTACGAATGATTGATGCCATATACTGGAAAGCAACTTCGTTACATGGAAGGGTGAGTCCCATCTGGTGACCAAACCCATATAGCACTTCGGCTTTCTCTAACAATTCTCGGAACAGATAATGGTTGAAGTAAATGGCAGGAATGATAAATCTACTTCGTTCTTTTCCAACATACACTGCATAGTGTAGCCAGAGCACTGCATTATCTATCCATGGCCTCATCTTCCATGATGAAGTACTGAGTCTTCTTTGCACAAAGGGCATATCCGATCGACTTATAGCCCTTTGCAAACTTGCATAACGCCCTCATTATCTGCTTTCGAAGGAAGAACTATAGGATTTCTCAATCTTCTCGCCATTGCCCTTGATTAATAGATGAGATTGGAACACAAAAAAACAAAATAAAAGCTCTTAATTATAACCGAGTACTAATGGGAAGGCTGCACAAGACTTGATGATAAAATAATACATACGTTTGGTATATATAACAAGTGAAGGTGAGGATATATCTCACAGAGCCAAAGATTTCATGTGAAGGGATCGTAATGGTGTATAACAATGTGGTCCGCTGTGCTACAAGATAATTCGAAGACTGAATTTCAGGCCCAGCTGCTATCAGAAACGACTAAGCGGCATGACCATGGCAGATCAATATAAATGAGTTGTGTATTATTTATATTTTTATCACTCAATTATCATCCAATTAATTACTAGCACAGCCACAAATAAAGTGGTTGGTGAATACCCATAGGTGTAGTTAACCACTTAGTTTTGTGGAGATGAGTGGTTCTTAAACAAAGCCTAAACATTAAACTAATTAATATAAACATAAAATGAAATACTATTTAATAAACATACCTCTTTTCTTAACAACAATTTAACTAAATCTTATTCCATAAAATGAATCGTCATTGTACTACACTTAGGGTTAATTTTGTTGATCCATTCAACTAAATCCAAAATTTCAGATAATATCTAAACAACTATCAGATTACTACTAAACATGGAGTACTAAACATGGAGAACAAACAAAAGATAAATTATCCATAACACTTAACTTGTAAGCTCGCTACAAATTAAATAATTGTGCTAATGAATATAGTGCGCAACCTAATCATCGTAAGCAACCTAATCATCACACATCACAGAGTATATGAAAACCGATTTTCTAGGGAGTAGTGCGGCCGTATGCAGTAGGAATAGTAGCTTTTTTCATTCGTTGATTTTGAATGGCCGAGGGCCGCGGCCCGCTGTAATTGTAATTCAGTATAAAATTGTTTTCTCTCGAGTGAATTCGTCTGTTAATGCCTTTTGTCCGCAGACAAAATTGCGCGTAATGAATGCAATCATGGCAGAAAATAGACTTTTCACGTGTAATTTGGCGTCTGTTCTGAAGTTTGTTGGATTTTTTCAGTACTACAGACACATTAATCGCACGTCTTTTGCATTAGGGGAGACCGGTTGTTCTTTCATCGCATTCAAATTCAGACACGCTGACCAGGAGTGAGGACTATTTTGAGTCATATATAGCGCTTCTAGTTCTAAGCGTGGTGTGGAGCTCTGTAGATATTCTGAAGTGGTAAATACGTTCAGTACATCGTAAAATTCCAGGCATGCTTCTTAGTGTGGTGTGGAGCTCTGTATATCGAATTCTGTGACAGCGGCTTCTGTGTCTTATCAACCAAGGTATGGAGTAAAGAGCAGGTAGCATGTTACATCATATATGCTTGTGTTTCTTATCAACCAAGGTAGGGAGTAAAGAGGAGGTAGCATGTTACATCATATATAGAGAAAAGTTAAAATAAAGTCGATTGTTGAATTAAATATATAAATTAAAAAACAAAATTGTTTATATAATGGTTTGTATTATATTTAAATATATAAATAAAAAAAACAAAATTGTTTATATAATGGTTTGTATTATATTAAATATAAAATATGATGATGAAAATTTTTTAAGTGATTGTAATAAGTTTCTTATCCTTAGCACTTCAACATTACGTATCTAATTCAAGTTTTATTTTAAACAACTTTCAGTAGCAAAGTTTTTGTCTTTGAAAAAAATTGAAATGAAAATTTAGTAGAAAATTGAAAGCTTCTAAAAATATATATTGTATTTTGTGAATATCTCTACATAAAAATTGTTAAGCATTATCTTCTTATTTTGAAATAAATGTTTGAAAAAGTAAAACTTAGTTGTTTAATGTTCACTATGGCATTGTCAAATTCCTATTGTTTTTTCGAATGTATTGGGGCATTGTCCAATGGCACATGAATATTGCTTTCTTTTTAAATGTGTGCAATAGTTCCAACACTATGGGGATAATGTTCTTGTAGACTTCATAGCTAGTTTGGATGATCTCTAGAAGGAGTTTATCCAATAGAGGTGTAATACCTCTATTTACCCTTGGTGTTTATTGGTCTTAATGTAAATATTGTGTATACACAGCGTGTGTATTTTCCCTAGTGTGGAGCTCAAGGCCAAGGCCCCACTAGTGGATGCTTAAGGTTATTGCATAGGAAAGTATTTGCTAGTTTGATTGTTCATGGGCTATTAACCCATGAAGAAATGTAAATGTTGTAGTTATTTATTATTGTAAAGAATAAAATACCCAAGAAGCTGGCTAAGGAAGTAACCAATGAGAAGGGGCCATGTGTATCCACTAGGGAGAGGTGAGGGGGTTATGGGATTGGTACCCATGTTGCCACATGTCCAACTGTTGAGCCTTTTGATCTCCCTGCTGACATTAATTCCATTGCAGAGGGTGGTTGAGAAACCTGTTGATGAAGCTGATGGAATATGGAGCATTCCTGCGATTTCGTATGGCAGGGCATAGCTCTGATTACTTGTCCTGGAAGACACTCAAACGCCTGAGAACTCATTGAACCTGTTTGGACCACCCATTGGGGAAGGGGATGGGACTCATTCATTGTTCATCATCCATCCATCGATGGAGGAAGAATGCATTAAAGGCATTCTGTAATGTCCCTTTTTTGAATTTTATTAAAATGGTGAATTTTTCAACTTTTTCCACTAGTTCGACCTTTGACTAGTCTTGGGTTCTTGACCTCCAAATGGCTTCAAATGCTCCCAAATTGTTACATAAGGTGTATGAATGGTTTTATTGCATAAATATGAGGTTCATGGATGATTTAAAGACATAAAAGAGCTTCTGCAACTCTCCTTTAAGTTCTGTCCAAAGTAGGGAGTTTGAGTAGCAATTTCTCTTTGACTAGTATTGGTCTCTTGGTCTCCAAATGAATCCAAATGCTTGTATAATGGGTCTGAAGGTATTTGAGAGGTATTAAGACATATAACAGAGGCTTATGGATGCCTAAAATCCCTTAAAAAACTTCTACATCATTCATTTACAATCTCGAAAAAGTAGGGAATATTACTAGTAAATTCGAGCTTCAAATCCCCCAAGGGTAGTGGACAAAGATGGCTTCCCAAATGCTGTTAAACCCTTCCAAATTTCTGAACAGAGGTATGTTACTGATAAGTGTATATAATTAGCTTCCTAATCTATCCTTAATTAGTTCTTATGGCCTTTTGTACCTCCTTAAAATCATATGTTTATATGCAAGATTTGACATAGGGGGAAAAGCTAGTTATTTTCACCACGACTTATGAAATTCGAATTTTAGGTGCCAAGGGATTATGCTCTATTAATGAAAATTCTTCATAACTTTAATAACACTCCATACATCAACAAAATCACAGATAATAACTGCTATAACTTGAAATAGTGTCTCTTCAAACTCCAACAACAAGATCTAGGTGAAATGGCATCACTTATGCATTGTTTGGTATTTTGACATAACTCCACTTAGTATTTCCACCTAAGAGTCTCATGAGCAATAAAAAAAGATTATATATATCAGATTACAAAAATATGGGGCCTCAAGAGCTATCAGAAAGAGTTCATCACCTCAACAAGTGCACCTCTGCTCAAGGAGAAAGGATATGCCAAGAAATAAAAGAATGGTTGTGGAAGCATTCTGAAAGAGATGTGACCATGAGATTCCCTGTAGCTTCAACCTATAACAAAAGAATCCATTAAATCTCCAAATGAAAGGTCTGAATGGCCTTTCCAATTACGAACTAGTATGGGAATCTTTCACCCTCAAAATTGGTGCTAAGGCAAGTAGAGTAGCACTCCACTAGCTCTCCTCTCCCAAATGAAAAAAGCAAATTATAAAATGATCAAAAGCTACCATCCTTATTTGTTATTGTCTTTTATAAACTTCTAAGGTCCTCCATGGGTTGAATTCCTCCCAAGATCTTCATGCCAACTCAAGTTGGGAAGAGATTCCCAAGTATGCCACTTGTCCTTCCAATTCTAGCCCTCTCCTTCTCCAAATTCGAATTGGTGTCTCTTTGGCTTCCCTAACTCACTTGAGCGCCCTCTTGGAGGCTATTTTTAGCCCTTCCATGTCATATATGTCATATGTCAGCCTTCAGGTCTTATTTGTGTCATAGGTGTCATAGCATCTTCATCATTGTTTTCATAGAGCTAGGGAATCTAGTCCAAGTGTGTCACTAGCTCCAAATTGCCTCTTCCTCCTCCATGGGGGTTACTCTTCCACTCTAATTCGACCTTAATTGATTCATGCCAAGTATATTGACCTTGCAACTCATCCCAAGAACCTTTGGCTTCTTATGGATTCGAAATGACAAGAGGAGGATGCCATGTGGCATAGAGAATCTAGCTTGTGTGGGGCCCACATCCTCCATCTGTCTTCATGATCAAATGACACTTTGATTTTCCCTTGTATTTATTTATTTAGCTCATTTATTAAATATTTATTCCATTTTAATGTTCAAACATCATTTATTATCCCCTTTATTTCAAATCCCAAAGCTTGCACTCCCCTAATCTAGGGAACTAGTAATTTTCCTCATGGCAGTTCATTTGGATGAATATATTACAACTTTGAATTGAGAATCTCTCTTAAGGAAACTCACCTTGTCCATTTGGATCGAATTTCACATTATTACTAACTTGGACTTCATTCTTGGCATTTATTTTACCCTTAGCATCCATTTGACAAACTGTCATGAGTGTGGCCAAGGGGCTTAGACCATTGTGACCCAATGCAAACTTTTGGGACATGACAAATCCTCCCTTCCTAATATTGCTTGTCCTCAAGCAATTTCAACACATGTATGTGTAAGAACCTACTTTCTTTCTAAAATTTTGCTTCCCAAAACTTCTCTTCTTGAACCTTGAGTAAAGCCACCCATGCACTACAATTGTGTGTTTCCAAAAGCAAGGAGATGTGAATTTTCTTTTTCATTTTGATATCCCCTGTAACATCACCACTAAAAACCAAAATCCTAATTAAATCCATCAAAACCATGTTTTCACAATTATTGTTTACCTCTTTCATATTTTGGAAACCCCCTATGATACCATTGTAATTCTTGAAGTTGCCACTGAGTTTCCCAACTTTCAGTCTTCGAGATCCCATGAATATTTTAGAGAGGAACTACCATGCTTGCTGCTGCACTACTCTGATTAAAATCACTTTATTAAGTGGGGAATCCATCCCGCATACTACTTTTTTCCCCCAAAAATTGAAACCAATGAGACTAAGAATTATCCGAGGGTCCCATTACTTGTATTGCACTTCAACAATTAGGAGTGCTCTCCAACCCATACCATTAGGAAAGAGAACTCCTGGATCCCATTTTCTTGTATGCATTCTTCCAATCATCTTGAGTACAAAATATATATCATCAAAGTACATAACAACATAATAAATATGTACATCAAGGAGGTGCCTCATCAAAGAATCATGAAAGTGCTTATACCTCCAAGTAAGTAGACCACCATTTGCCAAGTGCATACAAACTTTAAGTGACCAATCAAATATTATACAATGACATAGGTGAGGATCCCATGTCCTATAATTCTACTCCAAAAGGATGTAAGATGCATCAAAATAATCATCCATGTGTTCTTTCATCCAAGAAGTGAATAAAGAACCTCCACTAAAATCTGAACCAAGTAGGGAACAAAGAAAACAATGAGCCTTCAAGGGGCTCACATAAGTAGGATTTGTGCATCCATGAACATGTGTATCATCAAGAAATGAAAAAGGATGCTGCTGCCAATAATAATTTTCTCCAATCATATATCTCTTCACCCAAGTAGTGGATGAATTTCCTCCAATATCAATTGAACTAAGCAAGGAGCAAGAAAAAACATGAGTCTTCAAGTGACTCAAGTGAACATCATAAGTGCATCCATGTGGATGTGTCTCATCATAAGGTAACAAGGGATGCTGCTGCGAATGTAAATAATACATGGCTCTAATAATGTCATCATGTAAAAGAGAGATAGGAGTTTCATGCTCCTCATGTGGCACCATCAAAAATAGACCTTCCACCCATACTTCAATAGGATGAATGCTATAAAATATGGAAGTGTAGGATGTAGGAGAATGAACCAACTCACCCAAATGATCATAAAGTGTAGAAGTGTCCTTGTGTGAATGCTCCATAATGCTAGGATCATGCACCTCCCTCAAAAGTGCAAAACTTTCATCATAGGTTGGTTCCAAGGTAGTGGAATAATACTCTTCTTCAAAAATTGTGTCACCATTTCCAAGAGGAAACTCAAGTTCCTCTTTCACCACATCAAGTGCTTGGATCTCATCAAGCTCATCTTCAAACACATCAAGCACATGAAAATTTCCATGTTTCTCATGATCTACCATGTCATGAGAATCCTCCATGCAATCTACCATATGACAATTTGAAACATAGGAGGAAGAACAAGTATATTGAAACCTTTCAAGAAGTTGTTCATTTTGAATTTTGAGTTTATGAATATCCTCATTATTCTTCAGGTATGAATCATGTAATAATTCATTAAAATCAACCAATTTGTTTCTATAAAAAGGAAAGGACATGAAATTACCTTTGATTTGGGAAATTTCTCTTTGGATCTTCTTTTCATCCATATTCAAAGACCCTTCAAGAAAATGAGGCTCTTGCAAATGAACCTCCTCATCTTTTTCCTTCTTGCTTGGACCAACTTCATGAAGCTCAAGTGGTGATGTGGAAGTTGATCTTAGTTCTTCTTCAACTGCTACAAGGTCTTCATTCTCATGCTTAATGGAACTTTGGCTTGCAACAACACTTTCAAAAGTGATATCTATGTCACCAACATAGAGGTGTGAGCACCCATCAGTAGGTACTCCTTCATAGTTTAAGCATCCATCAGTAGATGCTCTTTGTTTCATTTCCATGGTAGAATGTGTCTCGAAATGATCTTAAATACTTTCAATAGAACCTTCTTCATGCTCATGTGATGTCTCTTCCTCTTTTTCAGATTCACTTGGGAGTGACTTTTGATCCTCTTCAGGTACTGCTTCTTCTACTTCATCTATTTCAGAAATAGGTGGTTCATGGGTCTCCTCCTTTTGCTCCTTCAAGCAAGTTGATGCATATTTCCCTTTGGTTTCCTTAAGATCAATATATTTGGAATCTCTTTTTGAAGAAATCCCAAAAACTGTCCCAAGTTGGCTAGCCAACAATTCGAATTCTTTCATCATCTGCTTGGTCATGTATTCAAATATTGGTTTCATGATTTTCCTAAGCTCCTCACCATCATCTAAGGTCCCCTTTCCATCCCTAGTCATAGTTTCCTCAAAAAAATTCTCTTCTTTTCCTACTTTTTTCTCTTCAACAAAAGAACTTTTGATTTCAATATCTAATGGTGTTCCCTGACTTCTTGTACTCAAGAATATCATACCACATAAGGTGCCAAAATCATGCTCTGATACAACCGTAATGTCCCTTTTTTAATTTTATTAAAATGGTGAATTTTTCAACTTTTTCCACTAGTTTGACCTTTGACTAGTCTTGGGTTCGTGACCTCCAAATGGCTCCAAATGCTCCAACATTGTTACAGAAGGTGTATGAATGGTTTTAGTGCATAAATATGAGCTTCATGGATGATTTAAAGACATCAATAAGCTTTTGCAACTCTCCTTTAAGTTCTGGCCAAAGTAGGAAGTTTGACTAGCAATTTCTCTTTGACTAGTATTGGTCTCTTGGTCTCCAAATGACTCCAAATGCTTGTATAATGGATATAAAGCTATTTGAGATGTATTAAGACATAAAAAATAGGTTGATGGATGCTAAAAAAACCCTTTAAAAACTTATGGAAAATTCATTTACAATCTGGACAAAGTAGGGAAGATTACGAGTAAATTTGAGCTTCAAATCCCCCAAGGGTAGTGGACAAAGATGGCTTCCCAAATGTTTTTAAATGCTTCCAAATTTCTAAACAGGGGTATGGTATTGATAAGCAGATTTAATTATCTTCCCAATGTATCCTTAATTAGTTCTTATGGCTTTCTGTAACTCCTTAAAATCATATGTTTATATGCAATATTTCACATAGGGGTAAAAGCTAGTTATTTTCACCGTGACTTATGAAATTTGAATTTTAGTTCCCAAGGGATTATGGTCTATTAATGAAACCTCTTTATAACTTTAATAAAACTCCATACATAAAGAAAATAACAGAGAATAGCTGATATAACTTGAAATAGTGTCTCTTCAAACTCCAACAACAAGATCTAGGGGAAATGGCATCATTTATGCATTGTTTGGTACTTTTACATAACTCCACTTAGTATTTCGACCTGACAGTCTAATGAGCAGTGAAAAAAGAGTATATATATCAGATTAAAAATATATGGGGCCTAGAGATCTATCACAAATATTTCATCACCTCAACAAGTGCGCCTCTCCTCAAGGAGCAAGAATATGCCAAGAAATAGAAGAATGGTTGTAGAAGAAAGCTGAAAGAGATGTGACCATGAGCTGCCCTGTATCTTCAACCTATAACAAAAGAATCCACTAAAGCTCCAAATGAAATTTCGGAATGGGATTTCCAATTACAAACTAGGATGGGAATCTTTCACGCTCGAAATTGGTGCTAAGGCAAGTAGAGTAACACTCCACTAGCTCTCCTCTCCCAAATGCAAAATGCAAATTCTAAAATGATCAAAAGCTACCCTCCTTATTTTTTATTGTCTTTTATAAAATTATAACGTCCTCCATGGGTCGAATTCCTCCCAAGGGCTTCATGCCAACTCAAGTTGGGAAGAGATTCCCAAGTATGCCACTTGTCCTTCCAATTCTATCCCTCTCCTTCTCCAAATTCGAATTGGTGTCTCTTTGGATGCCCTAACTCATTTGAGCACCCTCTTGGAGGATATTTTTATCCATGACATGTTATATCTGTCAGATGTCAGCCTTTAGGTATGATTTGTGTCATAGGTGTCATAGCATCTTCATCATTGTTGTCGTAGAGCTAGGGAATCTAGTCCAAGTGTCTCACTAGCTCCAAATTGTCCGTTCCTCTTCCACTCCAATTCAACCTTAATTGATTCATTCCAAGTATATTGAACTTCCAACTAATCCCAAGAACATTGGGCTTCTTATTTCGAAATGACAAGAGGAGGATGCCATGTGGCATAGAAAATCTAGCTTGTGTGGTTCCCACATCTTCCAGGTGTCTTCATGATCAATTGCCACTTTGATTTTCCCTTGTATTTATTTATTTAGCTCCTTTATTAAATATTTATGCCATTCAAATGTTCAAACATCATTTATTATCCCCCTTATTTCAAATCCCAAAGCTTCCACCCCCCTAACCTAGGGAACTAATAATTTTCCTCCATGGCAGTTTATTTGGATGACTATATTACAACTTTGAATTGGGAATTTCTCTTAATGTGACCCACCTTGTCCATTTGGATCTAATTTCACATTATTACTAACTTGGACTTCATTCTTGGAATTTATTTACCCTTAGAATCCATTTGAAAAACTATCATGAGTATGGCCAAGGGTCTTAGGCCATTGTGACCCAATGCAAAAATTTTGGACATGACACATTCATGCATACACAGACCCGCAGAGCCCAGCCATGAGGAAGCTCAAAGATAACCGTGTTTCCTATGTAAGAGGGAAATTCCATCGAGTCCATGGCCATAGAAAGTGTGTGTGCGAATTCATCCTACTCGTGATACGAAAACCGTGAGAAGACGAGATTCGGTCGGAGAGAGTAGATTGCGTAATGGAGCTTAGTCTGCAAGTCTGAGAGGAACCAACTTGTTTAAATGTGGTAGAAGGTTGGGTTTCTTGATAAAGATAGTGAAGGCTGTAATCTCATAGAACTAGCGACTGGACCTTTCTATTCCCACCCTGAATAGCACTGGAAGGGAAGAGGCCTTGAGGGACTATGTAACAGAGAAGAGGGTCTTCCTTGTGTTGGGTGGGGTAGGTAATGTGGGTACCATGTCTGCTGAGTGTTGAGATGCCTGTAGATCTGTGGTTGAGCTCACTGTATTAGCAATACCTTCCTTATTATCCTTAGATGCCTGATAAACCCACTACAAGTTGGATTAGCATGACCGGTTTTCTTGGTATGCTTGATAAACCCAACTGCAGGCTAGCTTGGCATGATTGTGTTGTTTGGTATGCTTGATAAACCCAACTGGAGGTTGTATTAACATGACCAGTATATCCCTATATGCTTGATAAACCCACTGTAGGTTGTCTTAACATGGATAGATTCCCTGGAATTCTTGATAAACCCAACTACAGATTGGCTTAGCATTGGGATGGAACCTTGACTGTGAGAGAACTTGATAGCCCTCCTTAGTGGATACACATCCCAACTCGGGGGTGATCTCTCAACTAAAAGAGTACAGGCTGGAAAAATATATAAGGTTGGGTGGAACTTTTCTCTCACTTAGCCAGTTGCTTGGTAGCTTCAGAAAGTTAAAGATAAGTACTTCTTTGGTATGCTAAATGATGATGTTCCATTGCTATGATATGGTTTCTTATGTTCAAGTTATGGAATGTATGTTTATATGAATTTGATTGATAGGAAGATCATGTGTAAGCCTAAGTAGAAGGATGAGTTTATTGTTATATACATCATTTTATTGCATAAGTTTAATGCATTATAAGTCTTGCATGTGATAGATGTAATGGTTATATCTAACTTTATGCACCTTACATGTTGTGATGTATTGATTAACCCTTTGAATGAGTTGTATGACTACACCTGATCTTGGAGAAGGCCGTGGGGGTACCCTGATGTGTTTCATAACCCCTCTATGGGTCAGGTTAAAAAAATGAAATTCATGGCAGGAAGAAGATTAAAGTATTTTAAGTGGAGTTATGCACAAATGTTCAGTTGGAGAAATGACAGGGTTTGATGCAAGGTCACCCGACAAGGGTTCTTTCTTAACAATTACACGCAATACACGCATTCACATAAAAAAGATGTAAACAGGATACCAGAAGCTGGATTCTATTACTTCAATTGAATACAGTTACAATGCGAAATGAAAGGAATGTAAAACAACTAATTATGTCGACCTTAGCCTATTCCAATATAGAAGTAACTGTGTGCTCTCTCAGTGTGTCGATCTTCAACATCTCCTGGTTCACTACAGAACTATGAGCTATGGCTCTATCTTCTCTGCGCTCGGTAGATGTGCGGTTGTTCTCTCCAATATACAGATATTCTTCCGATCGCCTACTTTTTGGTAACTCCCAAAATGGAACTAACTACCTCTTATGTGATTGCACACAGGTCTTCAACGCGCTCCTCCTCCTCCTAAGACACGCTTCCTGTTAGTTTTTCAGAATTTACAATCTGATATAGGATCTTAACTGAGAGAATAACATGTACAGCATATCTACAGCATATCAATCATGGACACAATAAAGCAATCACACAAGAGACACATCGTTTCACCAGGGAAAACCATGAAGGTGAAAAACCCCGCAACTTCCTCAAAGATAGATAGAGCAATGATACAACCCAAGCATAAGAGATAGTCTTCTCCTAGCAGTAGCTTCTCCTCCTCCACTAGTGCGCCACTCTCCAATGAGTGTGTGAGAGAGAAAATAGAATGATCAAATAGAGTGCCTCACGCACTCCATTTATATATGACTTGACTTGCCTAATAACCTTTACTAGGTTGGCCTCAACTTAACCACATAGCATAATGCTGATAGGGTCGACCCCCAATAGGGTGGTCTAATAACCCTTTAACCTACATGACTTATACAGGGCCTACCCCATCAAGGTGGTCTAATAACCTATCAAGTAAAAGTTACGACACTTACAATATAAATGACAACACTTCCATATAGAGGAATAATAACATCTCTATAGGAATACAATATACATATATGAAATACATTCTGAAGTTACAAATACATCAACACTCCCTCTTAACTAGGAAGGTATTTCTCAACACAGATCTGCTAGCACAAGTCTTCTTCTCTGGATCATCGTCACTGGATCATCGTCATCGACATTGCTGCTGCTATCTCAATCAATCTCCGATCTACTCGTCGTAGGAAGTTCTATAGAGCCAGTCCTTTTTCATACTGGATGTAGGCCCACCATTTGTAGGTCTTCATCATCACTGGCCATACTGTGGAATCCTCAGGACTAATTACGTGTGTTAAGCCAAAACCTCGAAAGTGTTGAGATATTGTAACTTCAAAGAATATTATATTTGTACTTTATTATTCCGGAGATGTTTCATTCCTCCGTGAAGATCTTATTGTATATCCGGAGATGTTTATTCCTCCGTTGGAACGTGGTAACTTGGGTTATTAGACTTCCCTAGTGGGGGTCGGCCCTGTATGTGTTATGCGGGTCAAAGGGTTATTAGACCCACCATGTGGGGGTCGGCCCAGTCAGTTATAATGGGGTATTTAACCTAATGGTTAAATACAAGCCTACATGTACTTGTGTAAAATACATATCAGAGTAGTGTATAAATAGAGGAGGTGTGTTCCTCATTATACACATTCACTCACTTGAGGATATCGCACTTGTGGAGGAGAGGTCTGCTATTGTGGAGGAGGAGATCATGTCTCAGGGTTTCATCTTTGTATATTACTGGTCATCTATATTGAGGAAGCTTTGCTGGGTTTTCTACCCCATGAGGGTTTCCCAGGATAAATCTCTGTCTCTTGTGTTTATGCTATGCTTGTTGTTTCTTCAGTGATCCTGTATATGCTATTATTGTGAAATGGAATGTAATGCTGCTATTTTTTGTCTTAGCATATTAAATCTTAACATGGTATCAGAGCTAACCTAAAGGAAGGCAAGGTATGGCACTTACGACACTTGCTTTACTTACGACAATTTGAAGGTTAGGGTTTTACATAGAAAAAACCAGTCATCGTGTAACTTTCGCTATAAATCCATTTTTGTGAAGGTTCAGGGTCTGAAAAGTTTACAGGTAGAATATAACATCCCCAGGTACCTTGTGGCCAAAGGGTACCATCAGATTCGTTGTACTTTGTGAGTTATGATCAGTACAAGTTAGGGTTTCTGCCTCTTCCAGATCTCAGTCAAAATCAGGTGACCTAGGCAAAAAGGTCATAACTTGGGCTAGGAAGCTCCAACTGAAATTTCGTAAAAAGTGATAGGTAGTACACAGACTGTACTATCGTAGGAAACGTTTTCAGAGGCCGAAGTTCAACCAGTGACACGTGGCACGCCGTACAAGTTCGCTCTCCTGTTTTATCCCATAAACAGGTCACGTTGCGACACTTGGCATAACTCTCTCTCAGAGAGTCCAATTGAGGTCAGACCTATCAGGATGGAAATACAACAGGTCGAGATATCTCAGGAAACGTTTTCAGAGGCCGAGGTTCAAACAGTGACACGTGGCATGCCGTACAAGTTCACTCTCTTGTTTTATCCCATAAACAGGTCACGCTGCGACACTTGGCATAAATCTCTCTCAGAAAACCCAATTGAGGTCAGACCTGTCAGGATGGAAAGATGACAGGTCAGGCTACTGCAGAAAAAGGGTTTCAGACCCTGTGGAGCACAAATTTCAGAGTTATAGCAGAAACAATCAGGTGCATATTTCTGTCAAAACAGAATTATTTTTCGAGCACCTTTATTCATGGCTTCCGGAATTTAGGGTTTCGGAGAAAGTTAGAATTTTTGGAATAGGAGTCCACGGCTGAATGCTACTCAGGAAAATTGAAATTTAGAGACCAAGATCTAATTTTTTGGTTGGGTGGAAGACCGGGCTTGATCAAACCCCAGTTCGGGATTTTGATCGGAAAGATGAAAAATTAGGGCTTCAGCAAAAGTTGGAATTTTTGAAGTCTGTAACCACGGCTGGAAACTCCTAAGAAAAATAAGAGTTTAGAGCCTTGGATCGAACCTTTTGTTTGGGTAGAAGGGTGGGCTTCATCAAACCCTAGTTCGGGATCCTGTCCAGAATATCCAGAAGTTTCAAAGGCAATTTTGAGGGGTCAAATTTTTGAAATTCCAAAATTTAAGTATGCTAGTTTGATCAGCTCAGCAAGACATATTCTTTCATCCATTCAGAAGTGTGAAAGTCAAAGATTAAATTTTTAGGGTTTCTCTAGCAAACCCTAATCAAGCTCCAGATCAAGTTTCAGGGGGAGTTGAGGCTAAGGCCTTACATAAGAAGACTACAAGAAGTCTCGACAGGTATGACTTAAGAAGGCTTAGGTATGTCTTGAAATCTAATTCTTGATTAAGTTCATGATGTGTTTGTCTTCATATTATTTATTAGTACAATCTTGATTAATGTTAGAAATGTCTTATCACCCTAGTAACAGTATGAATGCATGTGAATGATCAAAGACATTCATTGATTAGGGCTATATGATTGTACTAATGCATTATGATGTTGTGTGAGGTTGATGTTGTCTGCTAGCAAGATACAGGTACATCACAAAAGACAAATCAGGTTCCATGACCATGAAACATGAAGACAAAGACTCATCCATAATCTTTGTTCTACTTATGAGGTATGTATGACTTTGTTATATTATGCTTAACCTATGAGACATGCAGGTTCTAGCTCAGGATCTCTAAATCATTGAAGAGATTGTTTAGGTATGTTGTTCATAACCAAGTAGGTATACTAATCCAGGTATGTTTCCCATGAATCTTACCTTGTGTTAGGTTCCCCTATATAAGTATACTTGAAATGATTGGTTATGCTTATTCATAAAGTTAGTAATCAAGGGATTATGCATATTATGTCTTTTATCTTGATTGATGATATGCATGAGTAAAAGAAGACTTCCCTGAAATCTTGAATACTAATGTTTATTAACTATAATCATGACTATACATTTTCAAGATTATTTAGAACTATAATGTTTTGATAGCATTTAGAATATACTAATGAGTGTATGTTTGTGTATGAGATCATGAGGATGACTCTTGAGCATGCACAGTGGTACAGAATGAATAGAAGTTCAAAAGACATACAGAAGATCCAGCGGGAGGCAACCACACAAACATAAAAGATAAGTATTTGAGTTGTTATTTGAAATAGTAATGATATTACCTGTAATAGGTTGTATGCATATTTGTATTCCTAGAATATATAATGCTGGGTGTAAACATTCATAGAGCATTGAACAGTATACTACTAATGTGCATATGATTGGTAAGTTGGACAAACATTCCATTGTTGCTTGTCTAGAATGAAACCTCTTTGCTGACATGCTGAGAGCTGTGCACACTCTCGATAGTATGTTCTGGTAGAGATGGAAGGCATCTAGATAGCCACTGTATGCATACAGGATATGGGAAAGTATTGTGCCAAAGTGTTGGTCAAATTAGTTGCATAACTATGTAAATGATATCTGTATGCATAATAGGTTACCATGTCAATATGATTTGATGATTATGAAGTATTACTAATCATGTACTTAATTTTGATTTGTATGAAAGGTCATGAAGAATGATGGACACCGTACAAGTGATGGATGTTCAAACAAGAAGATTTACAAATCAAACAAAATATAAAAGGCTCATGGCTAGAATATTCTGTTAGAAAGGGGAAGAGAATCATGATGAGATGTTTGCTCCAAGTGGCTAGATAAGACCATTCTCTTAATGGTGTAATTAAAAAAAAAAAAAAAAGTGTGAATCAGGTTCTATATGGGTTCCCAGGATCGATAGTAATTGATGAGAATACATGTGAGGATTGCATCATCCTTGAACACAAGTTCTAAAGTGAGCCGTAGACAAGTGTCTCCGAGAAAGAAGAGGGGATTGGATCATCCCTGGACTTCAGTCCTAAAGAGAGCCGTAGACGTATGTCTTCGAGAATGAAGTCCTTGGTGGACATGATAGGATTGCATCATTCTCAAGAGAGCCGTAGACGTATGTCTTCGAGAATGAAGTCCTTGGTGGACTTGAGGGGATTGGATCATCCCTGGACTTCAGTCCTAAAGAGAGCCGTAGACGTATGTCTTCGAGAATGAAGTCCTTGGTGGACTTGAGGGGATTGGATCATCCCTGGACTTCAGTCCTAAAGAGAGCCGTAGACATATGTCTTCGAGAATGAAGTCCTTGGTGGACGGTTGAGGATTAAGTCATCCTTGGACGTAGGTCCTAAATGTACGGTGGAGGATTAAGTCATCCTTGGACGTAGGTCCTAAATGTACAGTTGAGGATTAAGTCATCCTTGGACGTAGGTCCTAAAGGTACGGTTGAGGATTAAGTCATCCTTGGATGTAGGTCCTAAATGTACGGTGGAGGATTAAGTCATCCTTTGACGTAGGTCCTAAATGTACGGTTGAGGATTAAGTCATCCTTGGACGTAGGTCCTAAATGTACGGTTGAGGATTAAGTCATCCTTGGACGTAGGTCCTAAATGTACGGTGGAGGATTAAGTCATCCTTGGACGTGGTCCTAAATGTACGGTTGAGGATTGAGTCATCCTTGGACGTGGTCCTAAATGTACGGTTGAGGATTGAGTCATCCTTGGACGTGGTCCTAAATGTACGGTTGAGGATTGTGTCATCCTTGGACGTGGTCCTAAATGTACGGTTGTGGATTAAATCATCCTTGGACAGTAAATCCGGTAATTCCGAAAGGAAGGATAGTCCTAAATGAATTGAGTGGATTAAATCATCCTTGGACAGTAAATCCAGTAATTCCGAAAGGAAGGATAGTCCTAAATGAATTGAGTGGATTAAATCATCCTTGGACAGTAAATCCAGTAATTCCAAAAGGAAGGATAGTCCTAAATGAATTGAGTGGATTAAATCATCCTTGGACAGTAAATCCAGTAATTCCGAAAGGAAGGATAGTCCTAAATGAGATTGAGTGGACTAATCATCCTGTAAATAGATTGGGATTGCCTCGTCCCTAGACATGGTGAGATGTCTTAAAGTGATAAGGACTAATCATCCTGTAAATAGATTGGGATTGCCTCGTCCGTAGACATGGTGAGATGTCTTAAAGTGATAAGGACTGATCATCCTGTAAATAGATTGGGATTGCCTCGTCCATAGACATGGTGAGATGTCTTAAAGTGATAAGGACTGATCATCCTGTAAATAGATTGGGATTGCCTCGTCCCTAGACATGGTGAGATGTCTTAAAGTGATAAGGACTAATCATCCTGTAAATAGATTGGGATTGCCTCGTCCCTAGACATGGTGAGATGTCTTAAAGTGATAAGGACTAATCATCCTGTAAATAGATTGGGTTTGCCTCGTCCCTAGACATGGTGAGATGTCTTAAAGTGATAAGGACTGATCATCTTGTAAATAGATTGGGATTGCCTCGTCCCTAGACATGGTGAGATGTCTTAAAGTGATAAGGACTGATCATCCTGTAAATAGATTGGGATTGCGTCGTCCCTAGACATGGTGAGATGTCTTAAAGTGATAAGGACTGATCATCCTGTAAATATATTGGGATTGCCTCGTCCCTAGACATGGTGAGATGTCTTAAAGTGATAAGGACTAATCATCCTGTAAATAGATTAGGATTGCCTCATCCCTAGACATGGTGAGGTGTCTTAAAGTGATAAGGATTGATCATCCTGTAAGTTGATTTGGATTGCATCATCCATAGACATGAGAGTTGTCTTAAACCGAGAGGGACTGATCATCCCGTAAGCGGATCAGGATTGTATCATCCTTGGACCTATGTCCTAAAGTGAGAGGGATTGATCATCCCGTAATTGGATCTTGTGTGTTGCAGGGTATGCTGCTATTGTGTATACTTGTATTGATGAGGATACTTGTATTGATGATATGTATACTTGTATTGATGAGGATACCTGTATTGATGATATGTATACTTGTATTGATGAGGATACTTGTATTGTTGATGTGTATACTTGTATTGATGAGGATACTTGTATTGATGATGTGTATACTTGTATTGATGAGGATACTTGTATTGATGATGTGTATACTTGTATTGATGAGGATACTTGTATTAATGATATTTATACTTGTATTGATGATGTTGTTGATCGTGATGATCTAGATGACGATGTTGTTGATCGTGATGATCTAGATGACGATGATGTTGATCGTGATGATATAGATGACAATGCTGCTGATCATGATGATCTTGATGATGATGCTGCTGATTGTGATGATCTAGATGACGATGCTGCTAATCGTGTGATGACGATGCTGATGATCACGTGATGACGATGATGATGATCGTGTGATAACGATGCTGATGATCATGTGATGACGATGCTGATGATCGTGTGATGACGATGCTGATGATCATGTGATGACGATGCTGATGATCGTGTGATGACGATGCTGATGATCGTGATGCTGATGACGATGTTGATGATCGTGTGATGACGATGCTGATGATCGTGAGATGATGATGTTGATGATCATGAGGATCTAGATGTTGATGTTGCTGTAGTTGTTCGAGTGCTGCAGAAGATAAAGACTCAGTACTGAAGATGTTGATGTTCCAGTATTGAAGATGTTCCAGTAACTGCTTGAGTTACTGATGATGTTGAGAAAGCTTCCAATGATTTATAGATGTATCATGTATGATGTTGATGACTCCTTGCTCGTGCAGATGCTGTTATAATATCCTTCTCGTTAAGGGGGAGTGTTGAGATATTGTAACTTCAAAGAATATTATATCTGTACTTTATTATTCCGGAGATGTTTCATTCCTCCGTGAAGATCTTATTGTATATCCGGAGATGTTTATTCCTCCGTTGGAACGTGGTAACTTGGGTTATTAGACTTCCCTAGTGGGGGTCGGCCCTGTATGTGTTATGCGGGTCAAAGGGTTATTAGACCCACCATGTGGGGGTCGGCCCAGTCAGTTATAATGGGGTATTTAACCTAATGGTTAAATACAAGCCTACATGTACTTGTGTAAAATACATATCAGAGTAGTGTATAAATAGAGGAGGTGTGTTCCTCATTATACACATTCACTCACTTGAGGATAGCGCACTTGTGGAGGAGAGGTCTGCTATTGTGGAGGAGGAGATCATGTCTCAGGGTTTCATCTTTGTATATTGCTGGTCATCTATATTGAGGAAGCTTTGCTGGGTTTTCTACCCCATGAGGGTTTCCCAGGATAAATCTCTGTCTCTTGTGTTTATGCTATGCTTGTTGTTTCTTCAGTGATCCTGTATATGCTATTATTGTGAAATGGAATGTAATGCTGCTATTTTCTGTCTTAGCATATTAAATCTTAACAGAAAGAGCATCCCAGGACTGATTACGAGCATATTGCTCAACCTATCGAATCTCCCAGGATATTTTACATGCAACTACACAACCTGTCCACGGCCACGGAATATCATCCTAATACTCATGATCATATTGATCATGTCATCTCAGCGAGAAAGCCATCAAGTAGGTGCACCTCAGGAATGATTACACTACCTCTGCAAAACCTGCAAGATATCTCAGGACTGATTACACTACCTCTACAAAACCTACAAGAGCATCTCAGGACTGATCATATTCCTATACAAAACCTGTGTACGATACTGTCACATCATCATCCTTAGATCACCTCATAGTCCCACGGAGCACAACCCATATGCACATCACACAGCACTTACACCACCGACATGGGAGAACACATATATCACCATTCGGAGAAGGATCAGCACTTACATCACGACCATGAGAGGACTTACCTACCACCATGTCACCATGGGAGGACCTACCTACCATCATGTCGGAAAGGCACAACACTTATATCACGACCATGGGAGAACACATCTGTCACCATGTCGAAAAGGCTCACTCGGCCCTTATATCTCACCATGGGAGAACACATCTATCACCATGTGAGAATTGCCCCAGACCTTACATTTC
Organism: Larix kaempferi; assembly: GCA_027924585.1. Lineage (NCBI taxonomy): Eukaryota > Viridiplantae > Streptophyta > Pinopsida > Pinales > Pinaceae > Larix > Larix kaempferi. The sequence goes on along the minus strand of BSBM01000991.1, from coordinate 6,351,139 downwards.
ACCATGGGATAACACATCTATCACCATGTGAAAATGGCCCAGCCCTTACATTTTAGCATAGGAGAACACATCTATCACTATCTGAAAATTGCTCAAGCCCTTACATCTCAGCATAGGAGAACACATTTATCACTATTTGAGAATGGCTCCAGCCCTTACATCTCAGCATAGGAGAACACATCTATCACTATCTGAGAATGGATCCAGAACTTACATCTCACCATGGGAGAACACATCTATCACCATGTGAGAAGGGCCCCAACACTTACTTCTCACCATGTGAGAAGGGCTCATGTGCATATGTGTCTCTAGACTCATCACTTCCCCTTGGAAGGATTCTCGATCTGAAGTACACCAAGTCTCCCTCTGAAGTATTCAAACTTCTCATTGGCCAGCGGCTTGGTCAACACATCGACTATCTGCTCGTCCGTCGCAATATATAGGAGCTTCACTGTTCCTCTCTGCACCATATCCCTAATATAGTGTAACTTGATCTCAATGTACTTCGACTTGTCATGGAACACCGGGTTCTCCAACAACTTCACACAACTTTGCTTGTCGCAATATATACAAGTAGCACTCAGTTGGAGATCAAACAAATTAGATAGTAGCTTCCTAAGCCATACTGCCTCACAACTAGCCGAACAAGCTGCGACATACTCTGCTTCGACTGTTGCAACACAAGATTGCTTCCTGCTAAACCAAGAGATCATAACGGATCCCATATTGAAGCAACACCCCGAAGTGCTCCTTCGATCAATGGCACTGCCTGCCCAATCTGAATCAACATAACCCTCCAAGTTAAACTTTTGATTCACCTCATACTTGAGCCGATAGTCAACTGTACCCTTCAAGTACCTTAGAATATGCTTTCCAGCTATCAGGTGATCATGTCTCGGATCTATCAAATACTTGCTCAAGGTGTTCACCGCAAAGAAGATATCTGGTCTCGTATTCGTCAGGCACATCAAGGACCCAATCATCTAATGATACATCATCACATGATCATCCTGATCATCATCATAGCATCATCCTGATGCATATCATCTGGAGCAACATCTTGAATCTCATCATCCATGATCATCTTGATCATCAACATAGCATTATCTTGATGCATTCATAGTATCTACCTAATACATATCATCATACATGATCTACCTGATCATATAATCTATCCACCTAATACATATCATCATACATGATCTACCTGATCATACAATGTATCCACCTGATACATATACAAATACACGATCCACCTGATCATAACAAGCATCCAACATGATGCATAAACATATACATGATCCAACTGATCATAATAGGCATCCAACATGATGCATATACAAAGCAGTAACTAGAGCATCATCATGATGCTCATCATCCAGTGCTTACATCCACAGCCATGGGAAGGATCCTCCTCTCACCATGCTTGGAATAGATCCTGCAAGTGTGTCCATCACTTCTTCCTCGAAGTGTCATCAATCTGAAGAACACCAAGCAAGAAGGCTATCTTGACATCCATCCGGTGTATCTTCCATTTCATCACTTGCTTTGTATTTCTCTATGCTACCTTTTGTCGCATGCTTGATCTTATAGATCGACTTGGAAGTCACAATAGACTTCCCTTTAGGTCTTGGGACCACATCCCAAACATCATTCTTCATGATCGACGGATCATGGCATTCTTCCCGGATCCTGGGTAATTCAATATATTCAATATCTTCAATAGATAACTTTGTTGCTGGAACAAATGTTGCAGTCCTTCTTTTGTAGGTGCTCGTATCCGATCCTTCCTACAAAAACAATTTAAATTGCATGATTAGAAACTTCTTATAGTTTTCAGAACAAATTCTTACACATAAAGAAATATGTCATATAGTCATGCAATTCTTTTAGCTAATGCTTGAATACAACATTTATCCATATCCCGTAACTTCCTAGATGCCTTCCAATCTCTACCAAAACATTGTTATGTCAGCAAAGAGGTTTCATTCTAAATAAGTAGCAATGGAATGTTGTACAGTGCCATAGGCCACTTACCCATCACATGCATATTAGTAGTATACTGTTCATTAATGCAATTATTCTAATATGCATAATACACACCTTAAGTCTAGGAACATAAGCATATATATCACTGAACAAAATTATTTAAACAAACAAGTATGCAAGAAATGACAATTCAAATACTTATCTTTGTTGGTTTGTAGGGTGGACTCCCTCTCAATATTTGCTTCCTTCTAGGAACTACTGGAGTGTGCTCCCTCTTGATCTTTGCTTTCTCGATTACTTGTCCTTGAACTTATATCCATCCTCGATCACTTATGCATACTTACTAGTATCATCACTGTATTATCCTTGAGGTCGCATACATACATTCATTAGTATAATCTCAATACTATTAAAACACAATAATCTTAAACATGTATAGTCATGATCATTTCAAACACAGATAATAAACATTAGTATTCAAGGTTTCAAAGAATACTTCTTTTGCTCATGCATATTCTTATTTGACCAAAGGACTTTTCTTGTTAGTCATATCATCAATCAAGGTAAGAGACATAATATGCATAAACCCTTGATTACTTACATTTCTAACTTCATGAATAATTATTATCAATCATACAATTGTATAAGATCCTAACACAAGGTAGGATTCTAACTTGATATAAGAAAAACATACCTAGATTAGCATGCTAGCTAGTTATGTCTAACATACCCACATAATGTCTTCTTGTTCTCTTCAATGATTTGTGCTAGTAACCTGCATATCTCATAGGTTAACCATTATAGAACCAAGTTATACATACCTTGTAAGTAGATCTTCTATGTGATCCATGACAATGGATGAATCTTTGTCTTCATGTCAACATGGTCATATGTTCTTGAACTAGAACATGATTTGTCTTTCTTGATGTACCTTTCATGTTAGCGGACAACATCAACCTCATACAACAACACAATGCATTAGTACAATCATATGTGTCAAAACCCTAATCAATCAATATCTGCATTCATAATTTTATTAAGGTGATACGACAAGTCTAAAGTTAATCAATATTGTACTAAACTTAATGAAGACAAACATACAATAAACTTAATCATGAACATATCTCGAAACATACCTGGATAAGTCACACCTGTCGAGATTGCTTGTAATCTTCTTATGTAAGGTCTTAGCCTCATATCCCTCTGAAATGGGAACTTCTTCACTTATGCAGGTTACCAATCCATTCTCTTCTAGGATTAACCCAATACACTTGATTTGTAGAAACTGGATCTCCAGTTGGATTAGGGTTTGTCAGGGAAACCCTAAAATTTCAAAATTTGAATTTCAAACTTCTGAAAGGATAGAAAGATGTGCCTTGATGAGATGATCAACCTGGTATACTCAGAATTTGAAAACTGCAAAGTTTCACCCCTCAAATTTGCTTTTCAATCTTCTGGATTCACTAGGGAGGACCTTGAATTAGGGTTTGAGTTTCCCAAAGATTCACCCAACCTAATAGTTTGATCCAAAGCTCTAAAATTTGATTTTTCCAAGGAGCTTCCAGCTATGGTCACAGATTTCAAAAATTCCCATTTTTGCAGAAGCCCTAATTTTTTACTTTTCCGTTCAAAGTCCCAAACTAGGGTTTGATCAATCCCAACCTTCTTCCCAACCAAAAAAATTGATCTTGGTCTCTAAATTTAGATTTTGATGAGTACCATCCAGCCGTGGCCTCCAATACAAAAAATTCCAACACTCTTTGAAACCCTAAATTCCTGGAGCCATGAATAAAGGTGCTCAAAATCCAATTATGTTTTGATAGACATATACACTTGATTGTTTCTGGTGTGACGCTGAAAATTCAGATCTACAAGGTCTACAAATTCTATCTGTGGTAGATCAACCTGTTATCTTTCCAACCCCATAGGTCTGACCTCAAATGGATTCTCTGAGAGAGATTTATGTCAAGTTTCGCAACGTGACCTGTTTGTGGGATAAAACAGGAGAGCGAACTTGTATGGCATGCCACGTGTCACTGGTTCCGTTTTGGCCTCTGAAAAACTTACCTACAAAAGTACAGTCTGTGACCTAGCTGTCACTTTTTACAAAATTTCATTTGGAGCTTCCTAGCCCAAGTTGTGACCTTTTTTCCAAGGTCACCTGTTTATGACTGAGATCTGGAAGAGGCAGAAACCCTAACTTGTACTGATCATAATCACAAAGTACAATGAATTAGAGGCTATCCTTTGGACTCAAGGTACATGGGGATCTTATCTTCAACCTGTAATATTTTTAGATCTTGAAACCTCACCGAAATGTATTTATAGCAAAATTTCTACGATGATGGGTTTTTTCTATATCAAGCCCTAGCTTCGCAAGTGCAACAAGTGTCATAAATGACATACCATGCCTTCTTTCAAGTTAGCTCTGATATCATGTTAGTTTTTCAGAATTTACAATCTGATCTAGGATCTTAACTGAGAGAATAACATGTATAGCATATGTACAACATATCAACCATGGACACAATAAAGCAAGCACACAAGAGACACAGAGTTTCGTCGAGGAAAACCAAGAAGGTGAAAAACCCCGCAACTTCCTTAGAGATAGATAGAGCAATGATACAACCCAAGCATAAGAGATAGTATTCTGCTAGAAGCATCTTCTCCTCCTCCACTAGTGCGCCACTCTCCAATGAGTGTGTGAGAGAGAAAATAGAATAATCAAGTAGAGTGCCTCCCGCACTCTATTTATACATGACTTGACTTTCCTAATAACCTTTACTAGGTCGGCCTCAACTTAACCACATAGCATAATGCTGACAGGGCCGACCCCCAATAGGGTGGTCTAATAACCGATTAAGTATAAGTTACGACACTTACAATATAAATGATGACACTTCCGTATAGAGGAATAATAACATCTCTATAGGAATACAATATACATATATGAAATACATTCCGAAGTTACAAATACATCAACACTTCCTCTGTCCGTCGATCTCCCTGGTCTTGCAGACCCGCAATTGTTAGCACCGCTACTGTGCTACAAAATATCCCCCTGTGGCAACACCTGACGTGTCTTCAACCACCCTCAATAACTTCTCATAACTTCCTTAGCAACCCCGAACGGTTACCAAGTACTCTGCTTGAATTTCTGCACATCCTCCTAACACTGCTACAGTAGTCGGTCATGTCACCGCCTCGACCATACTATCTTCCAACATCCTTCGACATATCCGTTGGATTTCTTTCGCATCTAAGGCTTCACCTATCTACCCCTTCGTCCTCGCTTGGCTTTCGCCTCAAACCTGTCATGGTCGTGGTTCGACAATGTGTCGACCCTCGACGTGTCTGCTACAACTCCGTCGTCTATCAACCTTAAACATGTCAACTCTCGACTTACACCTCCTGTCGATGCACCTCGACAACTCTTACTTGACTTATTGACTTCAACAGCCAATCTGCACTATTGCACTAGTGGTCATCGACACTCCTTCTTATCGGCCTTCTGTCGATCATCTTCAACTACTCTTCCTAGGCCCCTATGCTCCTGCATCATGGGTAGAGACCTTTTTTAGGAGTGGAAGTTAAACCATTGGATATAGCTCTCCAAGATATTTCCAACGGTACTGACCTTGTCTCATTTGGACCAAGGATGAGGAAGTTATGCCCTTAGGAGTTGCTTGGGAAGTTACCATTGTAGGGGTGTGGTTCTGCATGCCCGCATCCACAATGCAGATTGTCGATTGCAGAATGGTAAGTTTTATGATGGGAAATATCGCACTTCATCATCCGTAATTGTGAACTGCATATTGCGGAATGGTAAGTTTTGCCGATGGGGAAATCTCACATTTCTGCATCCACAATGCGGATTGCGGATTGTGAAATGCAGATTCCAGATCGCAACTGTAGATCGTGGATTGCGGATCGTAATTGTTGATTGTGGTTTGTGGATCGCAATTGCGGATTGTGGATTGCAGAATGCAGAATGTGGATTACGGATCGCAACTGTGGATTTTCGATTGCAGATTGTGAATCGCAATTGCGGATTGCGGATCTCAATTGTGGAATGTTGATTGCAAATAGCAATTGCGGATTGCGGATTGAACTTACGGAATGCGGATTGTGTTGCAATTGCGGATTGGGGATTGTGCATTGCAATTGCGAATTGCGTAAAGTGGATTGTGGATCCAAGCTACTTCGACTGTGTGTGTGTATTCAATCGAATTTGGAAGAAAAAAAAATGTATTGGGGTCTCCCATGGATTCAGAAGTTCATCTGGAGGTATGGGGACATGACAAAGTGGTATCAGAGCTTTTGTTGCAACACTGGGAGCTGTTTGGGATGAACCGTGCGAATTTTGATGAAGAGATGCATCCATGGCATGGTTTTGATGAACTTATTTGATTAATTGATTGTTCAAATGAATAGTTCCAAGTTTGAATGGGTATAATAGAGTTTAATTGCATGATTTTGATGTATAATAGATGTCTCTATATGCATAGTGATAGCAACAACTGTAAGACGAATTGTATAACATGAAAATGTTCAAAAAGGCATAAGAATGGTCACCTTAAATGATGCGCAAGACTCGTTTGAACCAAAGGATGATGTGTTGGGTCAGAATGTACAAGAAGCACATACAAATTCTGAGTCTGGTGGAAGGAGGGCACACGTAACGCCCCCAAACTTGGCTGAGACTATGGTAAGATTTAACGAGCGGATGATGAAATCACAAGAAGAACAACATCAACTCAATGTGTCCATTTTGTAGAGTCTCACAGACATACAACAAAGAATAAATGGTGGTTCTAACCCAGGAAACAAAGGCCAAGAGGAAAGAAATGCAGAAAGTCAGTCTAGGAGTCGTTCTAAGATAAGAAATCCAAGCCCTAGAAGACGTTCTATGAGAAGAAGGCACATAACACCTTCTCCTAGATTCTCCTCTAGAAGGTCAGATGATTATGAGGGTTCTCAGGGAAGCCCAAGACACCCTTCCAACAAGAGTAAGGGTAGAAAGAAGTATAAAGGTATTCCACAGGGTGAATTTAGGAAGGCAAGGCTTCCCACTTTTGATGGTGAAAGCAAAGAAGGTCAAGAAGCAGAGGCATAACTTCTTGGAATCAAGAAGTACTTCAAAATGCATGAGTATTCAGAGAATGAAAAGGCTAGGTTTTCCATCTATAACCTTAGTGGAAGAGCTTCAATCTGGTGGGAACACTTCACACAAGTGAAGGGAATTAGTGAAAGAAGAGTCGACTGGGAAAGGTTTAAAAGATACTTTCAGGAGAAGTACCTATCAGCTAGGTATTATGATAGAAAAATAAAACATTTCAATGAGCTCAGATTATGGAAGAATACCATGGATGAGCATGTCCACATGTTTTTAGAGCAGTTGAGGTATGTAGACTACATCAAGGATGAAAGAGTGAAGATCGAATACTTCCTTGGTAGTCTACCAAATATCTATAGAGATAGAATAGATTTTGTAAATCCACCAAGCTTGGATGAAACCATTAGGATGGCATAGCATTGCTAGGAGCAGGGTAAAGGTAAAGCAGAGATGCAGCCAACATGGAAAGGTAAAACCAAGGGAAGGTTTGAATAGAGGAAAGGTGAATTCAAACCACCATTCAAAAATATGCCGAGAAGATTTGCACAGGGCCATGAAGCAAGAAGAGAATTCAAACTAGCTGTAGCCCCAGATAGAACATCAAAGGGGCCACTTCAGTGTTGGGGTTATGGAGGAAGCCACATGTTTAGAGATTTCCCAACTGAAAGGAAGAACCCTAGGAGGTTGCACAACATTAAAGGAGAAGCTACAGTAGGGTATATGGCAAGAGCAACACCTAGGATTTATGCATCATTGGATGATCACCAAGTAGACCATCAATTAGGAGTGGTGGAGGTTGAAGGTAAGATTGCTAAGGGGTCTATTTTGTTTTGATTGATCCAGGGTCTACCCATAGTTATGTATCTCCTAAGGTAGTTGAAAGTTTTTCTCTTGGTAAAGTAAAGCATGATAAGGCTTGGCTAGTTCAATTAGACACTAGTACCAAGAGAAAGGTAAGTGAAGTAGTGAAAGAGTGTCCTATAGAATTGAATGGACTCCTCATGAATGCATAATTAAATGTCTTACCATTGGGATCATATGATGCCCTAATTGGCATGGATTGGTTGGAAATACATAGATCCAAAGTGGACTGTTATGATAAAGCACTGAGATACCTTGATGATGAAGGAAGGTCAAGGATGGTAAAAGGAATTCCGAAGCATGTTTCAGTAAGGCATATTCCAACCTTACAACTAAGGAAATTTTATAAAAATGGTTTCCAATTAATGTTGTGCATATATCAGATTCAGCAGAAGATAAAGGAACCGGGTTAGAAGACTTCCATATATTGCAAGAGTTTCAGGATGTATTTTCGGATGAAGTTCTAGGGCTGACACCTAGGAGAGAAATTGACTTTTCCATTAATCGTATTCCAGGGGAGGCACCCATCTCCAAAGCTCCTTATAGAATGAGCACACTTAATTTATTGGAATTGAAGATGCAGCTACAGGAATTAATGGACAAGGAATATATTAGACCTAGTGTATACCCTTGGGGTGCACCTGTTTTATTTGTCAAGAAGAAGGATGGAACATTGAGGCTGTTTATTGATTATACGAAGCTCAATAAAGTGACAATTAAGAAGAAGTATCCCTTCCCAATAATTGATGACTTGTTTGACCAAATGAAGGAAGCTAGAGCATTTTCAAATATTGAATTGAGGTCTGGGTAACATCAAGTGAGGATAAAGGAAGAAGACATTCATAAGACAACCTTCAGGACAATGTATGGCCATTATGAATTTATAGTGGTGCCATTTGGTCTTACCAATGCACCTGCTACATTCATGTGTCTTATGAATAGTGTCCTCGACAAATATTTGGATAATTTTGTGATTGTGTTCTTGGATGACATCCTTATGTATTCACAAAGTGAAGAAGAAAATAATGAATATTTGAGAATGGTATTGCAAGTCCTTAGGGAGCACCAGCTGTATGCTAAGATGAGTAAATGTGACTTCTATTAGTAGAAGGTACAATATTTGGGTCATATTATATTGCATAAGGCATTGCAGTGGATCCAAAGAAAATTGAGGCCATCATGGATTGGCCTATTCCAAGGAATGCAATAGATGTTAGATCGTTTAGGGGCCTTGCAGGTTACTACAGAAGATTCATGGAGGATTCTCCAAGATAGCCCATCCAATCACTTCATTGCAAAGGAAGGACATCAAATTCACATGGTCTGAAAAATGTGAAAGAAGTTTCCAACAGTTAAAGGAATTACTTACTAGTGAACCTGTTTTGAAGATTGCAGATCAAAGTAAGGATTTTGTAGTATGCACTGATGCTTGCATTGAAGGACTCGGTGGAGTACTAATGCAATAAGAGTTTGTAATTTGTTATGAGACAAGGAAGCTAAAAGAGCATGAAAGTAACTATGCCACCCATGACTTAGAGCTAGCAACCATAATACATGCTCTTAGTAGGTGGAGGAATTATCTCTTCGGAAGAAGATTTGAGCTCATAACTGGTCATATGAGTTTAAAATACTTGTTTGACTAGACAAATATGAATGCTAGACAAACTCGATGGATGGAGTTTCTTTGCAAGTTTTATTTGGAAACTAATCATGTCAAAGGTAAGGAGAATAAAGTTGTTGATGCACTCAGCATAAAATTTCATATTGCAGTAGTAAGTAGGTGTGAATCAGACTTGAAGGAAAGGATTTTAGAAGCTCAAAGTAATGACGAGGTCTACCTTCAGGTCAAGGAGAAGTTGCAGCATGCTATTGTGGAAGAAAAGCATACAAGATATATGTTGGGTGAGGGTAATGTTCTCATTTATCAAAATACCAAACTGTACATTCCAAACAGTACAGATTTGAAGAATTTCGTAATGGATGAGATACATCAAACACCATACTCAGGACATCTAGGATACCATAAATCTATAACAACAACATGGAAACAATACTTTTGGCATGGTATGAAGAAAGACATAGCTGAGTACATTGCTATATGTCAAAGGTGTCAACAGGTCAAGCTAGAGAATCAACATCCGACAAGATTGTTGCAGCCATTTCCCATCCCAGAATGGAAGTGGGAAGTGATCTCTATGGATTTGATAACAGGTCTGCCAATGACAACGAAGAAACACGATTCAATCATTGTAGTAGTGGACAAGCTATCAAAGGTATCTCATTTCATTCCAGTCAAGTCCACTCACAAGGTTAGTGACATAAACAATATTTTCATGAGAGAGATATTAAGATTACGTGGATTTCCCAAAGCAATAATTTCTGATCGTGACACAAAGTTCACAACCAACTTTTGGAAAGGATTGTTCTAGGAATTAGTAACTCAATCGAAGTTTAGCACAGCCTATCATTCTCAAATGGATGGTCATACTGAGAGAGTAAATCAGATTCTTGAAGATATGTTAAGGATGTATGTGATGGACAAGCCATCCACGTGGGAAGACTGTTTACAATTAGTGGAATTTGCTTACAACAATGGACATCAAGCATCATTGAAAATGAGTCCTTTTGGAGTGTTGTATGACAAAGGATGCCGAACTCTAGTCAGCTGGGATAACTCAGTGAACTAAGTAGTGCTTGGACTTGAAATGATTGAGGAGATGGAGCAAGAGATTGTGAAGATCATGTAGAATTTGAAGGAAACAAAGGACAGGCAGAAAAGTTATGCAGATCTGAAAAGAATGCATAAGGAATTTCAGATTGGGGATCATGTCTACTTGAGAGTGAAACCAAGGAAGAGTTCCATGAAGTTGGGAAGTTGTGCCAAGTTGGCACCAATATATTGTGGACCATTCGAAGTCCTTGATAGGATAGGGCCAATTGCATATAGGATTGCATTTCCTCCTAACATGAAATCTCATTACGTTTTCCATGTCTCTTTTCTTAAGAAAGATGTGCACGATCCTAATCATATCATTGATTGGCATGTGATGCTGGTAGAACTAGAGCGAGAGTTCTAGGTGCAACCTATATCCATCCTCAATAGGAAATTCACCTTGCTCCGGAACAGGGCCATCAAACAAGTAAAGGTGTAATGGGAGGACCTTAGTCCAGAAGAGGCCACGTGGGAGCTGGAGGATGCCATGAAAGAGGCATTCCCATTTTTGTTTAGTTTTGAGAACACCGAGGACAGTGTTATTTTAAGGGAGAGAGAGTTTTAATACCGCTATTTACCCTTGGTGTTTATTGGTCTTAATGTAAATATTGTGTATATGCAGTGTGTGTATTTTCGCTAGTGTGGAGCTCAAGGTCAAAGCCCCACTAGTGGATGTTTAATATTATTGCATAAGCAAGTATTTGACATTTTGATTATTCATAGGTTGTTATGCCATGAATAAATGTAAATGATGTAATTATTTATTATTGAAAATAATAAAATACCAAAGAAGCTGGCTAAGCAGACAACCAATGAGAAGGGGCCATGTGTATCCACTAGGAAGAGGTGAGGGGGTTATGGGATTGGTACCCATGTTTCCACATGTCCAACTGTTAACCATTTTGACCTCCTTGCTGACATTAATTTGGTTGCCGAGGGTGGTTGAGAACCCTGTTGCTGAAGCCGATGGAGTATGGTGCATGCCTGCAATTTTGTATGGTAGGGCATGGCTCTGATTAGTTGTCATGAAAGACACTCAAGTGCCTGGGAACTAGCTCAAATTGTTTGGACTAACCATTGGGGAAGGGAACGAGATTCACTCATTGTTCATCATCCATCCATGGATGGAGGCAGAACTCATTCAAGGAATTCATTCATACACAAACCCGCAAAGCCCAGCCATGAGGAAGTTGGAAGATAACCTCATTTCATATGTAAGAGGGAAATACCATCGAGTCCATGGCCATAGAAAGTGTGTGTGCGAATTCAACCCACTTGTGATAGGAGTGGTAAGTGTTAGAAAAATAGGATTGCAGAGCAATAACAATAAACAAAAATGAAAATACAATCATACACACATTACAAGAGAGAAACAGATATATCGTGGTTCACCCCAACTTGGGTTACTTCTACACTGAAATTTTCCAGTCCTTATTATTATGCCGTCCAACAAAGTGAAGGGATACAGCACAACCGCTGCACTTCCTCTTCACTATCTCATAGTCTTTCTTCTGATCCCAGAGATCCTTACAATGCATAAAACCTAATGCATCAACCCTAGCCATATTACAATGTCTTTATTTTATAAGGGAAATACAATGGGAAAATACCACGGGATACCCAAAACCATGGGCCCGAAAACTATTGGCGAAAACAGCCCCAAAAATTCTTCCCCTACCTTGGGCCCGAACCCCAAGGTAGGGGAATGAGTGTACAGGCCTCTGGGGTGCACGGCTGTGACAATATCATATGTGAGACTAGAATATCTGGCTCCACAACCAATAGTAAGAACCCTGAGAGGAATTAAAAAGCTTAAACAACATAGATAAAACTGTGAGAACATGGGATTGGGTCGTAGAGAGTAGTTTGCAGAATAGATCTCAGTCCGCAAGTCTGAGAGGAACCAATTTTTTTAACTATGGTAGAAGGTTGGGTTTCTTAATAAACCTAGTGAAGGTTGTAATATCAGAGAACTAGCGACTAGACCTTTCTATGCCCACCATGAATAGCACTCGAAGGGAAGAGGTACTTGAGGTATTGTGCAGCAGAGAAAAGAGTCTTCCTTGTGTTGGGTGAGGTAGGTAATGTGGGTTCCATGTATGCTGAGTGTTGAGATGCATGTAGCTCCGTGGTTGAGCTCATTGGCTTAGCTATACCTTCCTTATTATCCTTAGATGCCTGATAAACCCACTGCAGGTTGGCTTAGTATGACCAGTTTTCCTGGTATGCTTGATAAACCCAACTGCAGGCTGGCTTGGCATGATTTTGTTGTTTGGTATGCTTGATAAAACCAACTAGAGGTTGGCTTAACATTACCAGTATATCCCTATATGCTTGATAAACCCACTATAGGTTGGCTTAGCATGGGTAGATGCCTTGGAATGCTTGATAAACCCAACTACAGATTGGCTTAGCATTGGGATGGAACCTTGACTATGAGAGAACTTGATATCCCTCCTTAGTTGATACATAGCCCAACTCGGGGGTGATGTCTCATCTGAAAGAGTACAGGCTAGACATAGATCTAAGGTTGGGTGGAATGTTTCTCTCACTTAGCCAGTTACTTGGAAGCTTGAGAAAGTTAAAGATAAGTACTTCTTTGTTATGTTAAATGATGATGTTCCATTGCTATTATATGGTTGCTTATGTTCAAGTTATGGAATGTATGTTTATATGAATTTGATTGATAGGAAGATCATGTGTAAGCTTGATTAGAAGGCTAAGTTCATTGTTATATACATCATTTTATTGCATAAGTTTAATGCATTATAAGTCTTGCATGTGATAGATGTAATGGTGAGATCTAAATTTATGCGCGTTACATGTTGTGATGTATTGATTAACCCTATGAATGAGTTTTATGACTACACCTGATCTTGGGGAAGGGAGAGGGATACCCTGATGTGTTTTAGAACCCCTCTGTGGGTTGGGTAAAAAAGAGGAAAGTCATGGCAGGAAGAAGGTTAATTCTTTTAAGTAGATTTATGCACAAATGTTCGGTTGGATAAATGACGGGGTTAGAGACCTCTGTTAGGAGTGGAAGTTTGACCATTGGATAGAGCTCTCCATATTTCCAACGGTATCGACCTTGTCTCATGTGGGCTAAGGATGAGGAAGTTATGCCCTCATAAGTTGATTGGGAAGTTAGCGTTGCAGGGGTGTGGTTCTACATGCCCGCATCCGCAATGCGAATTGCGGATTGAGGAATGGTAAATTTCCCAATGGGAAATATTGCACTTCTGCATCCACAATTGCGGATTGCGTAATGGTAAGTTTTCCCGATGGGGAAATCCCGCATTTCCGCATCCGCAATGAGGATTGCGTATTGTAACTGCGGATTGCGGATCACAATTGCAGATTGTGGATTGTGGATTGGGGATTGCAGAATGTGGATTGCAGATCGCAATTGTGGATTGCGAATTTCATTTTGCATATCGCAATTATGGATTGCTGATCACAATTGGGGATTGTGGATCACAATTATGGGATGTGGATTGCGGATCGGAATTGTGTATTGTGGATTGTGTATCGCAATTTCGGATTTTGCGGATAGTGGATTGTGGATCCATGCTACTTCAACTATGTGTCTTTATTAAGTCTAATTTGGAATAAAACAAAATGTATCACGGTCTCCCATGGCTTCATAAGTTCATTTGGAGATATGGGGACATGACAAGAGGTCTTCACAGAGTGCATTTAAGTTATGTATCTTTTTTTTTTAGTGGGAAAAGAAGACTATGGTTGTAAATGAATTATGTTTCTTCACCACATATGTTGCAGTAGCACTAGCGATTAAGTGGCAAAGCAGCAACAAATATGACTTGACCACAACTGTTGCAGGCTAGCTCAAAGGGAGATGAGTAAACACTTTTTGGTTGTAGCACGCCTTCAACCTAAAACATGAAAGAGATATGTTACTCTAGCTATTTTGTGTGCATTTTATTAGGGGATTTTTTTTTCATAGGACCAATAATAGAAACATAGAAGTAGAAGCAAGAAATCAATATCTATATAGAAAATCCTCCATGTAGATATAAAATCCATGTGGATGATTCCTAACAACATTTTTGAACCCAAAACTTATCTTACAATAACTCTTTATTTATAATGTATTAAGAATACCATTCCTAACAACATTTTGAACTCAAAATTATCTTTTATGAAGTAATCTAAGTAGCTTGTCCAAAGACCTAGGACTCATATCCGGTGCTCATACTAACACCTAATCAATGACTCATGTAATATTGATAAATTAACAAGTATTCTGCTGTAAATTTCCACCAAAAATTGCATATATCCAAATACATAGAGTCCATAATGTCCAAAGGATTTTGACACAACTATAAAATGTTAATTCTCAACTAGAGGAAATACTACAACTAAAAACTTAGCCTTGGTAGCCATAACTAACTCAAGATAATCCTCAATGATATTCTCTAAATAATGTGGATTTGAATCATAAGTGAGCACCTCAAAGTAAATAGCTTCCAAAAATAATAACTATCCATATACCAATAACCACAAGCATCCTCTAAATACAAACGCTCAATCTATGTTTGGTATGTATTCACTATTATCATTATCCATATACCAATTACCCTTTAGATAGATATACTATTCAGTAAAGTAATGTCAATGTACATGTCTAGAATGTGCTCTTGCTCCTTAAATTATTGTATTATTTAAGACAACTGATCATTCCATTTCACTAAATTTCTTGAATTATTTAAGAGAATTGATCCTTCCATTTCATGGCCCGCCATTGGTGTGTGCAACATATTTTCTCTCTAAAGTCTAGATTATCACACTTTATTTGAGTTTTATTTTTTATTGAATTTCTTTATGAGCATAATTAAAATATACACTTTGTTATTTAATTTTTTTTATATAAGACTCTAAAAATGGATCGCACGTATCCTTTTTACAGTGAAAAATATGGTAGAGAATAAAATAGAAAATAGATTTATTTTATTATATCAAAATGCTTTTAATATATAGAAATACTACAATGATGATTTTGAAGAAGGAATACACTCTTATTCACATGCTTATTAAAGTATGGTGGCTTTTAGATGGATTTATCAAATATAATTTACTTCAATACATATCAATAAGGAGGACTCCATCACTCTTTTTAGCTCACAAAAAACTCTAATCAATATCACCTCCTAATTTCTTTATAAATATTCTTTAATAAAATCACATTACATTTATTTTATATTAATGCTCTACATAACCACCATAACTATAACATTGCCCTTCTAATAAAATGTTATACCTTTATTACACAATTCTTTATTACAATATTTAAATATAATTATAATCAATTCACCATATAATAATATTTATTCAAGTTGAAATTTGGGACTCAACTAGCCTTTGCATACCAAGGCTATTTTGGAAAGCACGGAACCATATATACCTCGTGTGTAAGAAAGACATCACAACAGATAATAATAAACCACTTATATTATACTGCTCGAAGTGATTGAAATTTAAACACAAGTTAAAAAGCTATGTAAACTATATATAAACCTATATTTTTCATCATAAAGGCTTTCATATAACTTTTTAAAAATCACTCAATTTTCAGCTTCTAATGACTTTCATATAACTTTTAAAAATTATTTTCAGCTTCTAATGAGAGCACAACACCATCTACAATTCTTGTGTAGGAAATACCTCTCAGTGCTAATAATAAACAACTTAAATTATATAGACAGAAGTGCGTGAACTTTAAACCCCAGTTAAAAATGTCTGTCAACAATATATATAAACTTGCATTTTCCAAAATAAAAGATTTGATATAACTTTTAAAAATCACTCAAGCTTCATCATGAAACGAGAAGAGCTCTTGTGTGTATTCAGGGAAATGGGCAGGAACTTTAATAAAAACTACACTAAATACTATTTTTTGAAAAATTAAGAAATAAATGAATGTAGATTTTATTAAAAAAACAAATTCATAATATTTTTAAACGTATTTGTACAAATATAGATTTCAATGATATTCTTATGGAAAAATTAAGAAATAAATTAATGTAAATTTTATTAGGAAAACAAATTCATAATTTTTACATCTATTGTACAATCCATATTTTAATGAAGTCATGCTTGCACATATCTAGTATAATATCCCGAGACATGGACTATTTTATTATGTGTTAAGCATAAGCTCTAGAACATATGGACTACTTTATTATATGTTGACCTTAAGTTTGGAGCACATGGACCATTATATTGGGTGTTGAGCATAAGCTCTCGGAGAGAACTAGAAATATTCATATACATCTTATAATGGAACTAATATTTATCTTTATTTGTATATAGCTTTCTTTCTCTCTTTTTATATATATATATATATATATATATATAATTAATTAATTTAAAAATTATTAATATTATTAATAAAATTAATTTATAATTTTATGTAAAAAATTAAATTTTAATTTTACTCTTATAAGCATCTAAGCCCTACTAAGTATTTCAACCCAACGTAGGAACTAAGCCCCAGGTAGGAACTAAAATTACTTATAATTTTATGGCATAATGAATTGTAAATTTTTATTTTTTTTTAAAATACAACTTTTCTTAATAAAATAAGTGATAAAATTACTTATTATGTATTGTATATATTTTATTTTTTCGTATGATAAAAACGTAGTTTATTTATTTTATATTTTGAATTTTCTAATAAATTTTGGTTTAATTTTATAATTTTTTTAGTTAAATTTAAATTTATAAATATTTAAATTGTGTTTTTAAATTCATAAATAAATTCACTCTTAAATACTTCATAATATCTTAGTATCTAGATTATATAATTTCTATAATTAATATATAATTCTATTTTTTTTTTAAATTTCCAACTAAACTAAACAAAACAAAACAAAATTAAACTAAAATGAAAACATAGAATATTTAAACTAAATCTCTAATAAAATATAATACTATATTATTCAATATCCAAAATACTTCCTCACCTTTTCTAAAAAAAATTATAATACTAACTTATCACTTATCTAAATTAATTCCTTAGATTTTCCAAAAAGATAAAAGCTAAAACTATGTCATCCTCACATTTTCGAAAAAATAAAAATAATATTAATATCTTTGTAATATGAAAAAAATAAGGATGATACCCTTTAATATGTAAAAGGGTTTATTGTAAGATGTTTTTTTATCTCATATATATATGAATGTATGGAAATAATACAAGTTATAGGTTGTTTATGAAATTTTGTAGGTTTTGGATTTATTTAAAGATTATTATTTTTATGTATTTTATTTTATATAATTATGTTTAATTTAGTATTATTTTTGAAAGATTTTGGAAAGGATTTAAAGATTATTACTTTTTGGTATTTTATTTGATAATATTATATTTAGTTTTATTTAATTTATTATTTACCATAAATCTTGAGTTAAAGATTGATTTTCTCATTAAAATGTTTTTTTATATTGATAATTAATATTCATATCTTAAATAATTCTTTTAATATGCAAAAAAATATTCAATATTTTATTATTTTATTAAAACTTTACTATATTTCAAATAAGGAATTACACTTTTCTATTTAATTATTTTATTAAAATGTCACTCTATTTTAAATAAAAAAATATATTTTCTTTTATAAAAAAATTTATACAGACAAATCTAAACAATTTTAAATAAAAATTATGTTAAAAAAATCATTTGACTTAATCCAAATGCAGGGTTAATGCAGGGTCATATAAGTAAATATTGTAAAGAGAAATATATAATTAGAATATATTGTAAATATATAAAATTATAAAGGAACAAAAGAGTGAGAATGTATCATTAATGATTAATAAGTAGTTCGTGGGTACAACCAATTTAGATTTCGTTTCCAACGTCCTTGTTTGATATGATTTCAAAAGAATTTTTAAAAATATAAATATTGCGTCTTTACAGATAAGGAAGATAATCATCAAATTCAATGAAGACACACATCAAATTCCATTGTACCTACTCGCTCCTATGAAAACCCTTATGATTCATCTTCCTTGAAATTAACTCCTGGCAGAATCGAGTTTTGGTCTGAAGCAGTTGGACTTATACCGAACCGACTCCACTACCATGCATCCTGAGATTGTTCAAACCCAAGAAGATTCAATCAGGATATGAACTCCGCTCGTGTTAAAGGAGAGTACTGCAACCATAAATTGCATAAGTTCGAAAAGTCTAGAATTTGCAGTCCATCTCCTTTTGAGAGTAGAAATCAATGATTTCATCCAACTTCAGATTGGCAGGTGCTGCGTGATCCTATTTTCCAAACTTGGACGTCAGATACTCGAAAGCAACTTCGTCACAGGGAAGGGTGAGTCCCATCTGATGACCAAACCCATACTCCTCTTCGGCCTTCTCTAACAATGCTCGGAACAGCGAATGATTGAAAAGTTGCAGGAATGACAAATCTTCTTCGTTCTTTTCCAACATACACTGCACAGTGGCCCTTGGGAATATCTGTTGGCAGAGCCCTGCATGATCTTCCCATGGCCTCATCTTCCATAATGAAATAGTGTGTCTTCTTTGAAGAAAGGGCATATCCGGTGGCCTTATAACCCTTTGCAAACTTGCAAAACGCGCTGATTATCTGCTTCAAAAGAAGAAGTTGAGCATTTCCCAATCTTTTTGCCATTGCGTTAATTGACTAGATGAGATTGGAGGATAAAATTACAAACTGAATGCTCTCTCTTAAAACCTATACTAATGGGAAGCTTGCGCAAGACTTATGTGAAAAGAAAGCATATGTTTGGTATATATAACAACTGAATGTGAGGATCTATCAAGCAGAACCAGATATTTCATGTCAAGAGACGGTAATGGTGAATAACAATGGGGTCCATAGTGTTCTTATGGACCACATACAAGATGCTTAGAGGACTGAATTTTGGGCCCACCTACTATCAGAAGCGACTGAGCAGCACGAGCGTGGCCGCTCCGGATGTAGGGATACCCGCAGACCAATATCAATCAGTGGTTGTTTCAGGACCCATCCCTTTCTTATTTCCGGGTAATCTGTAACGAATATTATCGACTTCTGTAAACAGAATGGCGATACACGTAACACGAAAATGAATATAGTGTGGAATCTAATTATTGACACTCGCCATCCCTGTAATTCTAATTCTAAGTCATAGAAATGATTTCCAACCATGTCTGTCGTGTAAATTTCTCTCTGTCTGTGTTTGTACGGCGATAAAATTGCGTGAAATGAATGCAATCCGGACAAAAAGTAGACGTTCACGTGTAATTTGGAAGTGTGTTGTGAAGGTTGTTGGTTTTATTTGGAGACCGGCCGACAAACTATTTGGACGTCGTTTCTTTAGGCGGGATGGGTTGTTCTTTCATCCTATTCAAATTCAGAGAGTCTCAGAATGCAGTGAATGTTAGAGATAATGTTTATCTTGTGTGTTTAGTTGTTGATAGATGAGAGATTTTCTGCTAGTTTGGTCTGTGGTTGAGATATTCAATTTTGTATATTGGAGATATCATTTGTACATAAGATATTGCAATAATAATAGATTTGTGTGTTGTGTATAATAATGACTCCTCTCTCCATTTCTAAATGGAGCATATCTTTATGATCTAGCTTAGTTGAATATTTTCCTATATATGTAAGTTTTATTTATCAATACAATTGAGTTGAGCGTGTATCTCCTCTTGTCTGTGCGAGCCATACTGCTCTGCTGTTTCATTTGTTTATTTAAATTGGTAGACTGACCATGGCTCCCTCACGGGAGTGCTCAGGACTATGAAATAGAGGATCATTGTTGTAGTTGCGTGGAAGAAAGCGGCCCGTTGTTTGTTGTCGTTGTAATGAAGATCGCTACATAGCCAAATAGCTGCCCAGGAAATTGCAGAGGCATCATTTTCGAGTCTTGCAAAGGACATGCAATAGATGCAAGTGAACATACGTGCAATTGTAGTGGAGTGTGATCTGGTAGTAAGTCACCAATGTGCTCCTACCCATTATCCGTTTGAGAAAGGACTGTGCATGATCTGCTGTCACTACCATTATTTTTTTCTAATCAAGTTGTGAGCCTGTGGGTGCCGTCATCCTAGAATTTTTACTATGCTGTAAGAAGGGCCATTGCATGAGATGGTGTGAAGTTGAGCTAGGCGGCGTGACGGTGAGATTTTGGAGTTTAGCAGCCACCGTGGATATGCAGTTCGTGGACCCTGCAACGTGTGAAAGAGTGATGCCTGAGACCATCCTGCAAGAAGAGATCCGTGTAGTCGATCATAGAAACTTGTTGTGGTTTTTGAGTGAGGTACATTTTCGAAGAACCTGAGTTTTCAGAGCCATGAAAGATCTGTGTGAAGGGAGAAAGGAGCCGCTGCACATGAGATCACTACTGGAGAAGGTGCCCGAGGTTACTGGAGATACTGAGTCTACGTTGGAGAAGTGGCTGCGTGAAGCTTGAGGAGTCAACTGGTGGAGGCCGCAGAACTGGAGATCGCAAGTGCATATGATATCTGCAACAAGAAGACTCCCACGCTAAAGGGGAAAGAGCCAAAATTTACCATTATCATGAAGGAGACATCTGATGTTATGTTAAGGAGTTGCAATATTAATTAAAAGAGCCACCTGCAAATGCAAAAGGAGTCTAGGTTCATTGCAGAAATCTGAAGATTGAGAAGCATTTTGTTTAATTGTTTTTATCTGCTGCACTTGCCAAGGAGGTCAACATTTTTCATATTTGTGAAGTGCGCGGGTATAGCAGAAGGGAAACCGACCTCCGAATCCTCATAATGCTTCATAGTGATAACATGATCAGTTGTACCCAACATCCCAGAATTTTTTGGTTCACAAATTTTTCATATTTGTGAAGTGCGCGGGTATAGCAGAAGGGAAACCGACCTCCGAATCCTCATAATGCTTCATAGTGATAACATGATCAGTTTTACCCAACTTCCCCATGTTGTTGTAAGACCTGTCCCAAATGTTTAAGCATACTTGTTGTGGTGCGTAATCGTACATAGTTATCCGTCTTATTCATAGAGTGGATGTTATATCAAGTTGTGGAATAGACCACTATGAGCAGTACGAGGGTGACAGGTGTACCCATAGCCTGAACTTGATGAAGGTCGAAGAAGTGAGAGTCTTCGATTCAGGGGGGGAAAGTTGAGATGGAATAATCTCACAGTATGACAGACCAAATTATGATTAAGGGAGAATTTAATCTATTGATGAACCATAGCTGAAAATGATTCCTAGAGAACTGGCGATTACAGTGGCTGAGCACCCAAGTATTCCGTTAGATGGATTTCTTATCATATGGACATCAATAATCAGATGCAAGTACATCAAAAGTTCGTGATAAAACTCAAAGTGATGAAAGCCTCTAGCGAGTGCATATGAAGACCAAGACTACTCTACAAGTAAATTCGAGATAAACATTAAGGGAGGATGTTAGAGATAATTTTTATCTTGTGTGTTTAGTTGTTGATAGATGAGAGATTCTCTGCTAGTTTGGTGTGTGGTTGAGATATGATCTCAACCTATCTCAGCTATATTTAGAAACTGTTAGATCTGATAACAACTCTCTCATCTCTAAATATTGGAGATATCATTTGTACATAAGATATTGCAATAATAATAGATTTGTGTGTTGTGTGTAACAATGTCTACTCTCTCTATTTTTAAGTGTGAATACTATTTTAGCTCATTTATGTTTGTGAGTATTATTTTAGAATACAGTGAGTACTATTTTGGCTACTATTTCCATGATAATTATTGGTCATCTAATGGTTTTGTGTATAAAGGCCTTGTCCTTTATTGATCAAATTAAGGTACCATGGCTTGTGTGTATAAAAAAATGGATGCTTTGTGTCTATGATGACCTTTGTCCTTATTCATCAAACTAATGTACCATAGCTTTTGTGTAAAGACTAGATGATTTGTGTCTGTAATGACCTTTAGCCTTATTGATCAAGCTAAGGTTCTGCGGCCTTTGTTCACACAAACCTTTGCTCTTATCGATCAAACTAACCTATGGACTCATGCCTCATTTTCCAAAGACTTTGGCATTATTGATCAAACTAAGGTACCTCAGCTTGTTTTGATAAGAAAGCAATGGTTAGTAAGGGTTTGGGTTGTTTTCAAAAGCAATGGTTAGTAAGGGTTTATAGTTTTTCTAGAACTTCATTTGATTGTACAGATGTACGTTCGAGTCGAGGGGCCAATTGTGAAGTCAACGATGTTGGTCGAACGAAGGGTTATTTCTATTTCCTTTTCCTATCGTGGATTATAGGGTTAGTAAGGGTTTCTATTGCATATGTTTCTCTTCGATAATGTTCTTCACCAATTAAGATATGGGCAAGTTTAGTTTTCTTGTACACATCAACAAAGCTATGGACCAGTTTTAGTTGTCTTGTACACATCAACAAAGTTTCAATTTTGTTTGTTTTGTTGGTGAAAGGACTGGTTAGTAAATGGCCCTGGTTTTCTTTCGAATGATCGAAGGAGCAAGTGCAAGTTAATTGTTAACTAGGAATTTTTCTATACAATCATCCAAACTATAAATAGGTTTAAAAATGATCCAGAGTTTGAATTGTTATTCAAATGAAGTGTTAGTAGGACTTCACAATTTTATTGAGAATTTGAATTGTTATTCAAAGGAAGGGAGTGTACTTCTTAATTCCATTTAGATTATTGGTAGGGGTTAGTAAGAGTTGTTATTCAAAGGAAGGGTTAGTAGGACTTCTCAATCATATTTAGAGTTTGAAGTGTTATTCAAAGGAAGAGTTAGAGTTAGTAGGGATTCTCAATTATATTTATATTATTGTTAGGGGTTAGTAAGAGTTTCCATTCTAATGATTATCTTGGATAATTGATATGTATTGGTAATTAAAAAATCAATAATGTTATCCATTAACAAAGATATGGGTAAGTTTTACTTTAGATATACAAACTAAACAAGTTTCAATTGTAATCGGCTTGTTGGTTAAAGAAGGGGTTTGTAAGTGTCATGTATTGATAATGAATTCATAAGAGAATAAATAGTTTTGTAATATATAATGTTAAAAATAATATTTTCTAATATAAATTATTTATTTATTTTTAAATATAAAAAATTAAATAATTTAAGATATAAATTAAATAGAAAAGAATTAATGGTGTTTTGGTTTGGGTTGTTGGTTAAACTATTGTAGATCCATCTTAAACCCGGATCCACATGTAATATCCCTAATTTTGAAGTTTACGCAAATTGGCCAATTTTCGAACCTTGGATTGGTGAAACCCCAAAGTATCCAAAATGATCCCAAATGGTTTCGAATTCTGTATGGAGGGACTTAGGAGGATATAGGACACTCTAATACAACCTTTAGACAACCAAACCTCTGTTATAAACATTCATGGTCTGCAATTTTCAAGGAGGGAAGACTTGGGACAAAACTAGTCAATTGGATTAGTGAAAATACCCCTAGGTCTACCACTATTTTTCCTTACAAACACTGCACGGCCTTCCCTAATATTCAGTATGAGAATTGGTTATGTTATATGACATCAAAAGAGAACATGTGTGCAACTCTATATCAAGTTTTAGGGTCGGATAAGTCTCCCAAAGGACAACAACTTCTAAGGCATACAATTTATGTGAAGATGGTGGACAAGTGAGAATGAATTAATGTTGCAAACTATAGTATGAATTGAGGTGTATCGCTGCAATAATTTTGGAATCCATTTAAATTCCATAAGCAACTTAAATCATAGGAAACACCTCCATAAAACTATGATGCAAAACATGCTACAATTACCATGAGAATATAGGGAGGAAACTAGCTCGAATATCAATGTTACTTGGAGAAATAGTACATGAAATGCTTAGTATTTCAAGATGTGGCTCTGATGATCTATCCATTACAAATTTATTCATCCATTAATAAGTTCATAAGGTCGAAAAAACAACCTTACATTATCTATGTGCAACAAAGAGTGCACTATCTCACTTTACATGAACATTGAGAGAAAGATAGTAGAATGAGAGAAGAGGAGAAACAATCAATATGAACTCAAACTCAAATGGGGGTTTAACCTGCACCAAAACATCTCCATGAAGCTCTTTTGAAAGGTCTGAATGGCCTCCCCATTAACCAAATTGGATGGGAATCTTGCACCCTCCAAATTGGGTCTATGGAAGAGAGGATGAACATCCACCGTGCAAGGACAAGCTTGAATCTCTCCCAAATTGAAAAGATGCAAATAAAAAATGACCAAAATATGCTCTATTTTGAATTGGCCTCCTTTAAATGACTTTATTTAACTCATTTACCTCCTTAGAACTCAAATTATCTCCTAATTACTCATGAAATTTGAATTAGTGGGAGTTACGACCCTTCATTGGCCCCACATGACACTTGGCTCATCTTTTGTATCCAACTCCTCCATGAATTAGAATTGGGAAATATTTTGGATGCTTTGGATATGTGTAACTCCTCTCATGCACCGTCTTGGTCTATTTTTAGCTCTTAGATTGTCATAAATGTCATAGAATCGGTCATAAGTGTCATAATGTTTGTCATAGTTGTCATAGAATCTATCATTTATTATTTTTATCTCTATGACTCTTCCTCTTACTTCATGAATGTTACCTCTTCCCTTCCAACTCGAATTTGGGGATGGATCCATGTTTAAAGGAGGAATATTCTCTCATGTGGACCCCACATATCCACTTATGCGCCCCGAAGTCCAACTAGGACCTAATGCCACTTCATTTTGGAGCATTTAACATTTATTCCATAATTTATTGGCCTATTTTTCCACCATCAATTTAGAATATTCAATTTTCATGAGAAACTATAGACCTTGGGGTTAAATGTCAATATTTTAATTCTTCCACATAACCCTTAGGAATTGGGTAGGCCAACTTAATTATTTATTTGAAAATCATTTAATTGGCGACATGGCAATCCTCCCAACTCAATATTGCTTATCCTCAAGCAATTTCAAACAGGGATGTTGAAGAACATGATTTCCTTCCAACTTTGATTCCAACTTGTTTCAAAAATCATTTGAAACTTCATACTTGCACTAAACAAGCTCTTGAATTTGCCACTAATTTCCCAAAATTTTCAAAATTTCAGGTTTCCAAGAAAATTTATGAGAGGAAATGCCATGCTTCCAGTGCTCCACTCTAATATAATCACTTTTGTAAGTGGTGACTTGAACTTCCAGCTTCTTGCTATACCCGAAATTTGAAACCAATGAGACCAAAAGTGATCCCTTGGTCCCAAATGATCATGTAGTATGCATGGTGAGAAATATCTACAACTAAACTTTATACACACCAAGCATGTGAAAACTGAGTCCAACTAAAGAAACTGAAACAATACTCATAAATGAACTCAATGAAATGAAGGTTAGCTTTCTCCATCAAACCAACAACCAAGGTATTGTTCCAAATGAACTGAAAACAAGCAATGTTGGGATACCATGGCTTGTGTTTCATTCCAAAAGATAGGCATACTCTACCACAAAAACTTGCAGGAAAAATATTTTCCAGATCCCACTTCCTTAGTTGCAAATATTTGAGTGGCAATGTCACAGGTGGAAAACTAACATTACAAAGAATGCCAGGATCCCATTGTCTCATCTGCATCTTTCCAAACATCAGTAACAACAATAAAAATTCATCACTATGAAAAATGCGAGGAAGGATGTAAAGATCATACAACCACACTAGAAGTTCCACATTTCTAGTACACAATTGAAACTTTGAGGGCCCCTACATCAAAATATGAACTTCTTCAAGGTTGGGATGAGACCAAGAGAGACTCTCCATTGTGAAATACATATCCTCAAAGTGAGGCTGAATGTAAACACGTATCCCCCAATCAACCATATAGTCGTCATGTGCCAAATGCACACAAGAATCAAGAGTGAGACCATTGAAGCTCAAAGGACAAGGGTGAAAGTCCCATGTCTCATCACAAAAAGAGTAGGAATCATCCAAGAAGAAAACATGTCCATGCTACTCCAAAAGAATTCAAGATACAACAAAATAATCATTCATGTGTTCTTTCATCTAGGAAGTGAATGAAGAACCTCCACTAAAATCTGAACCAAGTAAGGAGCAAAGAAAATAGGGAGACTTAAACTGGCTCAAAGAAGTCTCATCAAGACACCCATGAATATGTGTATCATCAAGAAATAACAAAGGATGTTGCTGCCAATAATTATTTTCTTCAATCATATATTTATTCGCCCAATTATTGTATGAAGTTCCTCCAACATCAAATGAACTAAACAAGGGGATAGGAAAATCATGAGTCTTCAAGTGACTCAAGTGAACATCATAGGTGCATCCATGTACATGTGTACCATCATAAAGTAACAAAGGATGTTGTTAAAAATGTAAAAATAAAGTGCTCTAGTCATCTCATCCTCAAAATGGGAGATAGTATTTTTATACTCCTCATGTGGCACCTTAAAAAATAAACCTTTCACCCATATTTCATTAGGAGGAATGCTGTAAAATATGGAAGTGTAGGATGTAGGAGAATAAACCAACTCACCCAAATGATCATAAAATGAAAACGTGTCATCATTTGAAGGCTCCATAAGGGTAGGATCATGCACCTCCCTCAAAAGTGCAAAACTTTTCTCATAGGTTGGTTCAAAGGTAGTGGAATCATACACTTCTTCAAAAAGTGTGTAACCATTTCCAAGAGGCAACTCAAGTTCGTCTTTCACCACAACAAGTGCTTGGCTCTCGTTAAGCTCATCTCAAACACATCAAGCACATGAAAGTTTCCATCATTCTCATGATCCATCATGTCATGAGAACCCTCCAAGAAATCTACCATTTGAAAATCTGAAACATAGGAGGAAGAACAAGTATCTTGCAACCTATCAAAAAGTTGCTCATTTTGTGTTTTGAGCTTATGAATATCCTCATTATTCTTCAAGTATGCTCCATGTAACCATTCATTGACTTCAACCAAATTGTTTCTATCAAAAATAAAATACACGACATTACATTCGATGTTGTGCATTGCTCTTTGAATCTTCTCCATGTATTCAATGAAGGATGGATCCTTCAATGAAGAAACTCTCCAACAAGAATTTGACACCAATGCTTGAGTGTCATGGAGTATGCTAAGGGACTCTTGGATATTCTTTTCATTCATCTTTTATGACCCTTCAATAAAAAGAGGCTCTTGTAGAGGTACCTCCTCTTGTTTGTACTTTCTTCTTGGACCAACTTCATTAAGCTAAAGTGGTGATGGGGAAGTCGATATTGGTTCTTCTTCAACTGCTACAAGGCCTTTGTTTTCACGCTTAATGGAACTTTGTCTTGCAAAAACACTTTCAAAAGTGATCCCTATGTCACCAACATATAGGTGTGATCACCCATCAGTAGGTACTCCTTCATAATTCAAACATCCATAAATAGATGCTCTTTGATTCATGTCTAAAGTGGAGTGTGTCTCAGAATGATCTTCAGTATTTTCGACGGAATCTTCTTCATTCTCATGTGAAGTTTCTTAATCCTTTTCAGTCACTTGGGAGTGACTTTCGACCCTCTTCATGTAATGCTTCTTCTGCTTTACTTATTTCAGAACTAGGTGGCTCATGGGTCTCCTCCTTTTCACTCAAACATATATGATATGCTCTCTAAGGTATTTTGAAAGAATGGCATATACATTTCTTCACTAACTCCAAATATTCATTCTTGGGCCTATATTCAAACACCCAATCGATAAAGTCTTCAAAAGGAATGATCTTTTGTATATCTCTCTTCAAAGCAAGATATGCTTGATATTGTTGAGGCAAGGTATTACATGTTGCTCTCAATATTTATAATTCATTCATAGGATTAGCCTTTGGTGGTATGAAACATTCATCTTCATCAGATATAGGTTCATATGAATAACCTTCATTCCTTATGAAATTGTAAGAAGTGTTGCATGACGGCACCTCTTCCTCATACCATTCACATTCTTCTTCATATTGCTCACAATCATCTTCATATTGATCATAAGCATTGTACTCATAGGAGTCATCATAATAGTAATAAATGGCCTCAATTTCTTCTTCAATGGATTATATTAATGCATAGGTGAAAGGACAATTCCTTGATACTACTGTAATATACCGAATTTGGAATTTTACACAATTTGGCCTTTTTGAACCTTGGACTAGTGAAACCCCAAACTGTCCCAAATGATCCCAAATGGTTTCAAATTCTATATGGAGGGACATAGGAAGATATAGGACACTCTAGTACAACCTTTAGTCACCCAATCCTATGTTACAAACATTAATCGTCTACAATTTTCAAGGAGGGAAGACTTGGGAAAAAACTAGTCAATTGGATTAGTGAAAAGCCCCCTAGGTCTGCCACTATTTTTCCTTCCAAACACTGTACAGAATTCCCTAATATTCAGTATGAGAATTGGTTCTGTTAGAGTACATTAAGGAAAACATTTTTGCAACACTATATCAAGTTTTAGGGTCGGATAAGTCTCCCAAAGGACAACAACTTCTAAGGCATACAATTTATGTGAAGATGGTCGACAAGTGAGCATGAAATAATGTTGAAAACTATAGTATGACTTGATGGGTATGAATAAAATAATTTTGAAATCCATTTAAATTACATAAGTATATTAATTCATAGGAAAAACCTCCATAAAATTCTGATATGAAACTGATACAAAACATGCTACAATCACCATGAGAATATAGTGAGGAAACTAGCTCGAATATCAATGTTACTTGGAGAAATAGTACATAAAGTGCTTAGTATTTCTAAATGTGGCTCTCATTATCTATCCATTACATATTTATGCATCCATTTACAAGTTTATAAGATCGAAAAAGCATCATTCCATTATCTATATGCAACAAAGAGTGCACTATCCCAATTTACATGAACAATGAGAGAAAGATAGTAGAATGAGAGAAGAGAAGAAAGAATGAATATGAACTCTAAATCCGATGGGGGTTGAACCTGCACCAAAACATCTCCATGAATCTCTATTTAAAGTTTTGAATGGCCTCTCCATCAACCAACTTGGATGGGAATCTTGCACCCTCGAAATTGGTTCTAAGACAGGGAGGATGAACATCCACCGTGCAAGGACAAGCTTGAATCTCTCCCAAATTGAAAAGATGCAAATAAAAAATGACCAAAAGATACTCTATTTCGACTTGGAATCCTTTTAATAACTTTATTTAACTCATTTACCTCCTTAGAACTCAAATTATATCCTAATTACTCATGAATTTTTAATTAGTGGGAGTTATGACCCTTCATTGATCCCACATGACACTTGGCTCATCTTTTGTCTCCAATCCTCCTTGATTTCAAATTGCGAAATGTTTTGCATGCTTTGGATATGTGTAACTCCTCTCATGCACCCTCTTGGTCTATTTTTATCTCTTACATGGTCATAAATGTCATAAAATCTGTCATAAGTGTCATAGGTGTCATAGAATCTGTTATAAGTGTCATAATGCTTGTCATAGTTGTAATAGAATCTGTTATTGCCTATTTTTAGCCCTATGACTCTTCCTCTTCCTTCATGAATGTTACCTCTTCCCTTCCAACTCGAATTTGGGTATGGCTACATATTTAAAGGAGGAATATTCTCTCATGTGGTCCCCACATGTCCACTTATGTGCCCCCAAGTCAAACTAAGACCTAATGCCACTTCATTTTGGAGAATTTAACATTTATTCTATAATTTATTGGCCTATTTTTCCACCATCCATTTAGAATATTGAATTTTCATGAGAAACTATAGACCTTGGGTTAAATGTCAATATTTTAATTCTTCCACATAACCTTTAGGAATTGGGTAGGCCAACTTAATTATTTATCTGAAAATCATTTAATTGGGGACATGACACTACCAAGCAACCATTTTTTTTTTTTTTTTAATTTTTAACATGTTCAAAAAAATTTACACCTCGAAAATTTTGATCCCTTTGGTTCTTGGTAGATATGGATTTATTAATTTTCATTTGGTTATAATAAATTACCTTTTAATTTTTGTAATGTAGCATAACGTTACCTTACTTATGTTATGTGACAACAAACATGTTTGTTAGTGATATGTAATGATAAGTAAATAAACTAGCACATCCATTTAATTTGGGACTGCTACTCTTATTGCAATAAATGTAAACACACAAAGAAAACATGATTAAAATAAATATTATTACACGTAAGTAGTAATCAAGTGCAATCCAAACTTCAATTTTATAACTACCACTTGAAGTTACATAAATAACTATATGCATAATTAAAATAAGTAAATAAAACACACCCCCAAAAAATCAGCTTGTAAAATAAATCAAAATTTCCATAAATGTAAATTTTGATGATAAATAAATTTTAATTATATAACTTAGGTCATTGAATTACCAACTTGTTAATTACTCATACTTAAAACCATAGTAGCATAACTCGAGTACAAATACGGATACAAATACGATTCGATACGGAAAAAATACGTAATGAAAAAATCTAGTACTAATAAAATACGGAAGTAGAATGCTTACATATAATACTTTTAATCAAATATTCACAAATACACCATAAATATACATAGATATTTATATAATAAAATCAATCATTTATTTAAAAAAAAAAAAAAAAAATCTCAAGAACCTAGAATACTGTTAGTGTGACACACGGCAAGTAGTTATTAATAGTTATTTTAATAAGATAGTATTAAATTGAATTGTATTTTTTTTTTATAATGTTCAAATAATTAAAGTTTCTTTTTTTAAATTGCTTTTAAAAATTTAATTGTTCACTAGTAAAAACCCATATCCGTATTCAACTTACACCGAATATTCGACGAATTCGAATTGTTCCGAATTTCCGTACATGAACTACCAATACGATTTAATTATGCTACTATGCTTAAAACCACATGATAAATTAAGATAGCTATTTAAAAGTACATTGATCTATCGCCAAAGGACAAAATTAACCTTCATAAATACTGCAGCTTGAAAAGGCATGCATTATTAATTTCAAAAATTAAAGAAAAACTTACTTTATAGATAATATAGGAGGTCCTCTAAATACTTCAATAGTTTTGTATAGTTGTTTTCCGTTCAATTGAAAATCTTCTAGAGTCCAAGGAAGGGATAAAAAATGTTTCCTATTTTCACTGGGAAAAAAAAATGTTTCCTATCAACCCACATCTAGTGGTCTTGGGAAAGTGAACGATTTGTGTGTCCATTGTCTCTACAACACTCAACTTCTTCTATTTTGGTTAAATCATAAACAAAAGAAAAGGGAAGTATATCCTATGAAATTTAGGATGTTTTTTTTGGAAAATGAGACTTAAGAGTTAATAAATTACATTAAGAAATTTATCAAGCAAAACAAAAATAATGTAGCAAGTGATTCAAATCTTTCCGTATAAATGAAAATTATAGACTAGTGATTTAAAAAAAATGCAAATATAGAATCACAAAAACAATTCCAAGCTACATTAAAAGATTACTTTATTAACATAAAATAAATGTTATTTAACTTACTAGAAAGCATACTCCAAGCCAAGTTGTGAACTCCTAGTGATTTTAAAAAAATGCAAATATGGAATCACAAAAAAAATTCCAAGCTACATTAAAAGATTACTTTACTAACATAAAATAAATGTTATTTAACTTACTAGAAAGCATACTCCAAGCCAAGTTGTGAACTCCCAAAGGCGAGAAATTACTTTGCTTGTTAAATGGAGGTGCATCGAATTGTGAACGTGCTTGGTGTATTGTGAACGTGCTTGGTGTAGCGATCGATTCTTTCTTACAATTGAATTTGTTAATGGAAAGTGGGTTTCCAATATACTCGAGGTACATTGAAGCAAGTCTGGATTGTCACCTGTGGTTCCACATGAGAATGGGAATCTCTATCCTTGTGCTACGACATCCATTCCAACAGATTATTTTATATGACAGTCAAGCAGGTCCTCTAAATATTTAATTATTTATGTATATTTGTTTGTCATTTGAAAATCTTTGGCTCCTCGTAGATGACTAAAAAACTACCATAATATTGTTAGTCTTCTTCTTGAATCTCAATTTTTTGGGGATTTACTTCCATCAATAGTTATTCAAACACCTATCAACATAAAAATTTAGTAATACATAATGTTAAAAGTAGGACTTTTAAAATAAATTATTTATTTATTTTTAAAATAATAAAATAAAAATAAAAATAAATTATATTAAAACTTTTATTTAATATCATTATAGTTTTCTCATAAACATAGAGCAATTGATAATGAGTAATTGGAATGAAAAGTTGTAAATGGAATATATATATTGGCGGACTGTAGGAATGGGTACCTATTTGGGATAGCTATACCAGAAGTATACTTTAATTATCGACGAGGGAGTGTACAAACTTCAGAGGTACTTAGCACTGTACATGCACTATGAGATGATCTTTTGTCGTTTGTAAGTGTCCTAAAGACTATCCTAAGATAGTTTGAAGTATTGATCTATGAAAACAGGAAAATAAGGAAATGCTCAAAGAAAGCTTTAGAAATTCTATTCTATTTATGCAACACACAAAAGAATATAAATCCTATATTATCAAATGGAATGGTGAAAAACAATTAATCTTGTTTTATCGAATTGAGTGTTAAAAACTAATAAATGATATCTATCAAATTGAAATGCTGAAAATAATCAAATATTGTTCTATTGAATTGAGTGCTGAAAACTGGTAAATCTATTCTATTAAGTCGGAAAGGGAAGCATGCATAACTCTAGTTTAAAAAGCTTGAATCTAATCTAAATAGGTAGAGGTTCGTCCCATCAGTAATCACCATTTATTATCTTAGAAGTACGAAACCATAGATATGATATCTTTCTGGAAATGCCATGAAAAAATGGAAATTCATATATGAAAATCGCCTGTGCAGATGGCATGCATAGGACTACAGACAGTGTATTACAAAACTACGAACGCAGTTTTATCGGACTATGGAAGAAGAGTGCTTATGCTGAAATCAAAATCTGATATTTAAATGAATGTTGAAGTTAACTCATACATAATGATAATAGAAATATTAAGTATAATGCATAGAAAATACCTGAAATGAAACATGAAACTCCTGATCTACATATTGAGCGGGCCCTCCCCAACATGTATTTTAGGAGGGAAAGAAACTTATGAACTCACAAGATTAATAGAATGCTGGTCTTTCATTATCAATTCATAAATCCATGTTACAGAATAGGTAAAACGAAAATGTCTTAGCTACAAAAATGATGAAGATTGTTTTTCAGAAAATGTCTCAAGACCGCCTACTACCCAAGAGGTCCCTATTCATCATTAGTTATAACCTAGATCTACATAGAAATTAATGATTATGTTTAACAAGATTCTTTCCTACAAATAAGGAGGAAATAAGATCGCTGTGTCTCCTGCAATCTTCAGTTTGGAGCTTGGTCACTGGTTATTCTTCCATATCACATGCATCTTTTCACACATGTCTTTATTCCTATGATTAGTATTTGTAAACGATAAAACATAAGAAAATATAATCTATAAATTACTATGTTTAATAATCAACCAAAATGCATTCTCCCATACAAAAATGGGTACTTTCTTATCCTTTCTCTGCTTATGTGTGGCATAAAAGGCATCCATGGAGTACCTATATTCTGAGCTCATCATCTCCCCCGGACTTGAAGATGTCACCCATCCTTGGGTGACACATCCTGCTCCATAAAGGCCTCCCTGATATCCCAGGCAACAACTAGAGGAGCCCCTTCCTGTCTATAGTATCCTTGGCTCAGTTCTTCTTTGGCCCACACTATATTTTCCTAATCTTCATAAATATGTTCCTTAATAGCCAGAGGAAGAAAGAAAAGTGGGATTAATTTTGTTCCTATCCATCTGAGTTGGTTCTTTATTAAAGAATCCCTGTACAACCTTTAGGCTCTGGTGAGTGCGACTTCCAGCCTAAGGGGGCAGTGAGGCTCCCGTGTTTTCAAGTCCTTTGTGATTTTTCCACCTCTCACCGATAGATTCTTGAACTTCGTTGTAGGTTCTTTGGGTGGTGTTGTCAAAACGTGAGATTGTTTCCTGCTGTTTTTCGAGAAGTATGGAAATTAGATCTTCATCGGAGGTTATAGCCAAGTAGTCCTGAATTACCTTCTTGGGATGTGTAGTTTCAGCCCTGATCCACAATGGGTTCTGCCATTCTTCTGCATGGTGGAGGTGAACATCCTGGGTTGTTTCTATTTCATGATTCATCCAAGAGCATAGGGCTCTTAGTTGGAAGTCACCCATGTAGGGGTTCGGTGACCAATAGGGTGAGTTTGGTACCACAAAATTATGCAAGAAGAATTCACATAACTGATATTTTTCTAGCTCAATGCAAGCTAGGGAGGTCTCTACAAACTGCTTAGGAGTGGTTAATTCCAAGGGTAAACTCTGTTTCAGCCTCTACAATTGGAGCCGACTCCAGTTTTCTTTTAGGTAGACTATGTAGACCGTGGATGGCGGCCTGAACCCCAATATTTATTTATAAATTTTGGCAGTGATGGCTAAAGTATCTACCAACTGTAGGATTTTATGGTCTCTCTGGGTCAATTCCTCGTGGGCTTGGCCCAACTTTTCTTTTAGTGTTGAATTCTACTGCTCCATCAGCTATAGTTCAACCACGTTCTGCATTTTCAATATTTGGTTCTTCTTGTGCATAAATGGGGGTGATGCCAATAAAACGGCCTAGCTTCTGTGGAGCCATGCTTCGATTTTTAAAGCGGCCAGTTCCTCTTTGAACTTTTCCAGCTCGCTCAATGCTTCAGTCAGTTTCTCATTCTTTTTAGTGTTCATTTCCTCATCCCAACAGTCTTGCTGGAAGGTGTCTTCCTAAATAGGTGTCAAAGGATCATCCTATTCTACCCCATTATCTCTGGAGTCTGACAGATCCTGCACTATGGGGATTTTTTCTTTTCCTTTCATTTTCATCTGCTTGGATCTGGCCTGTTGTGCCAACCTCTCTCTCTGTCGCTTCGACGTTTGCTTGCTAGCAGGTGTTCCTGAGGTTGTCTGGTGGAAGATATACCGGTAGTGATTTATATTGATAAGAGTTTCAGCCATAAACTCATTATCATTGTCACTTTCTAGGTCAATTTTTCGTTAGGCACCTGACACAGTGGCAGACTTTTCCTCCTTTGATGCTGAGGTGCGGGTTATGCCTGCCTTTGACCTGCCTTTCATCCATTGGACATCTTTAGTTGATACCAGGACGGACTCTTCCCATGAGAGCTCTGGGGTTTGAACCTTCAATTCTTCGCAAATGATCAAATTTATTAGACCGTGATGGGCCAGTGCATCCTCCTTTCCTTGTACCACCTTCCTACTCATCTCCCAGAGGGAATGCAGAAGGTAGAAATGGATACTGATGTTGTTGTTTGACTTGATGTTTCCCATGTTCCTTAGAAGGTCCAAAATTCTAAAGTGGAAAGTTGGAATGTAGCTAAGCCTTCTCATGCATGTGATATATTTCAGGATGATGGAAGCCACCTCATCCTAGTGTCTAGGCATAATGTTTATTTTAACACCATTTTTATCCTCTTCATGGCTCTCACCCTGTACAAAGAAAGTTGTTTTTTTCCCTCAGGTTGGCTTCTTTGTCATCCCTTCCCCAATGCATCCCTATTGGAAAGCCTGTATGTTTTGCAATTGCCTCCTCATCTAATATGATGTGCAACCCCCTTAGCCGAGTAATGTATTGCTCCTCTTTGATATGTTTCAGGTTTTGGGTGAAATCTAAGGCTATTTCTGTATCATAACCTCTCAGGCCAATAATAAATGGCATCCATCCTGCTGTGCAGAGGATGGTCAATACCTGAGGTTTTTCATATATGGGTGTGTGGTCCTCTGGCTCACTTTTCATAAATCCTTTTGTCATTTTATGTAATTGCCAAGTAGCATCAAACCACAAATCTTGAGGCAAATGACTTACTTTCCTGCTTGGGGTCGATCGCTAGTCTATTGGTTGAGTGTCGAGTCCTTCCTTCTATATCCCTCGTTTCTGAGAAAATTGGTGTCGCCCGCTGGGTCTTCTTACTTATCCCTCTCTGTCTTATTTTCTTAACTTATGCATTCACTCTCATCATAATTTGCACAAACTCCCGTTGGTTCTTTATTATCAAAGGATATGGCTGCAGGATATGGAGGTTGTCTTTTCCCTGACTTGGATGCGGTAAGCCATCATGACCCAGTAAGGCTACTTGTTGGTCAGTCATCATTATATAATAGGGATACTATGAACTGTCCAGTCATCATTATACAATAGGGATACTCTTAAACTGTGCCACTGAACTTACTTGAAAGCTGACCTCAGCTGGGAAATTATCTTTTGTCCATGGAGAATGATTTGATTGAGAATACAAAAAAGAATTTAGTGATTACCTCTTATGTCTTGCGTACCTTAGCTGATGATGTGGGCATATTCGTGTAGACCGAGGGTAACGTAGTAGGTTAACTCTTCGTTTGTAGTAATTTTTGGTATATATGTAGTTGTAGTTTTATATCTGGCTGGTTTGATATTTTCTCTTGCTTGGTTGACTTTTATTCTGGCTCGCTTGATTTGGATTTTCTTTTGCTAACTATTACTTTTGGATGTTGCATTGGCTCGCTTGATTTGGATTTTCTTTTGTTAACTATTGCTTTTGGATGCTTCACTAGCTCGCTTGATTTTTTTCTTTTCCTTTGCTGAAATTTGCTTGCTGGCTCGCTTGATTTTTTTCTTTGCTTTGCTGAAATTTGCTTGCTGGCTCACTTGATTTGTTTCTTTCTCTTTGCTGAAATTTGATTATTGGCTCGATTCATTTGTCTTTCCTCATGTGATGTTCATTTCTGTATTTTTTATTTGGTTGCTTGGTTTGATTTTAGTTTGCATGGGTGCTGGCTTGGTTTATTATGTTTTCTTTTTTCAGTTTTTCTCTCTTTTTTTTTTCAGTTTTTTCATTTTTTTTTTTTTTTTTTTTTTTTTTAACAATAATTAGTGATTATCTATGTCCTCTATCAGCATTAGATTTTTCTGATAGAGTGTTTGTGTGAAATCCTCCCTGGACTATGGTTTCTTATATAATTTGAGTTTATGTCCATTCAACAACATGGGGAATTATGTTTCATATATTGTTGTGATTTTGACTGCTCCATTGTCATAGAGTGTGTCAATGATGTAGGGTCCGAGCCATCTGGTGGTGAGTTTTCCTTGAAAATTTTGAAACCTGGAATCATATAGTAGTGCCCAATCACATTCATTGAATTCCTTCTGTTTGATGTTCTTGTCATGACATTTCTGTCTCTATTGCTGGATAATTTCAGTGTGGGAAAGGGCTTGTTAGCAGTGCTCATCCAACTGGTTTAGCTAGAGAATACATTCTTCTTGTATTTCTAAAAGTTGCATGTTTAAGCTGGCTACAATTCTCAATGTCTTAATTTCAAATTCAATGGGGAGCATTATTTTCTTTCCATATATCAACTCATATGGGTCAAAGCCTATTGTTGTTTTCTATGTTGTGTTATAAGCCCAAATTGCCTCACTCAATATGTATGCCCAATCCCTTCTATGTAGCTAGACTGTTTTTGTCAGAATTCTTTCAAGTTCTATGTTTTTCACTTCAGCTTGACCATTAGCTTGAGGGTGGTAGGAGGAGGACCTTCGATGTTTGACATTATTTCTTTGAAGTAGGTCCTCGATGGGGTTGGATGTAAACCGCTTCCCTTGGTTAGAAACTAACTCTCTTGGAACTCTAAATATGTGGAATATTTGTTCGGTAAATAATTTTGCTAGATTTGTATCATTTGCTGCTACAAGTGCTGCCACTTCTGCCCATTTTGTAAGGTAGTAAGTGCATACTAAAATGTAGCTTTTCTAATTTGATGGGGGATTTAATGTGCCAACAAAGTAAAATCCCCACTTTTCAAATGCTTCCAAATATATTTGGGGATGTATAGGCATCTCTTCTCTTTATGTAGGCTTCCCCATGCGTTAACAATCATCACAATGAGATACATAATCATAGGAGTCCTTATGCAGTGTTGGCCAGTAATATCCAGTTTGCAATACTTTATAATATTTTCTTTTTGCAGCATAATGGCCTCCACAAGGCTCATTGTGAGTATCATGGAGTATATCATGGACTTCATCTTATCTGATGCATCTCCTTAATATTTGGTCAGGCCCTTTCTTGAAAAGCATTCCTTGTATCCATGTATAAGTCACACGTTTCCTTATGATTCTACATTTTTCTTGATAGCTATAATGTTGTGGAAATTTGCCAAATACCAGGTAGTTTACTATATCGGAAAACCATGGAATTTGTGTGGATATTGCCAACAGGTGTTCATCGGGGAAATTATCATTGACCAACTCATTGTCCTATCCATTGGTTAGTCTAGACAGAAAATCAGCCACAACATTATGCTTTCCTCGCTTGTCCAAGATTGTTATATCAAATTCTTGCAAGAGGAGTAACCATCTAATAATTCTAGCACTAGTATTGGGTTTATTCATGAGGTACCTGATTGCAGAATGATCAGTATGGAAAAAAACTGGGTACCCAGTGATGTAGTGCCTGAATTTATTTACAGCATGTATGAAAACCAAAAATTATTTTTCTGTGACTGTATAATTGAGTTATGCTCCTGCTAAGTTCTTGCTAGCTAATGCAGTAGATTGCGTATGGTCTCTTTTATTTTTGTTGTTTGAGTATTGACCCAATGGCTTTGTCTGGCTTTGTCTAAAGCATCTGAATGGATGTGGAATGGTAGTGTCCAGTTTGGTCCTTGAAGGACTGGTGCTGTGATTTTCCTCTCTTTTAGTTGATCAAACGATGCCATGCAATGGTTGGTCTAGATGAATTATGTATTCTTTGTCAAAAGGGAAAACATAGGTGCAACAATTTTGCTATAGCTTTCTATAAATCTTATGTAGTAGCCTGTTTTCCCAAGGAAACTGCACACATCCCTTTGTTTGGTAGGCGGGGGAAGTGTTTTAATAATTGTGAATTTTTCTTGATCAACTTCAATGCCCCTTTGGGAGATACAGTGTCCCGACACTATTCATTCTTGCATCAGCATCCTGCATTTATATTTATTGAGGCATAAGCTCATTTCAATGCATTTCTTCAGGACCAATTCAAGGTCCTGCAATGCTTGTAAAAACGTTTTCCCATACGGTGTGAAGTCATCCATGTAGACTTCCATCTAGTCATTAATAAAATATGAAAATATACTCAAAATTGCCCTTTGAAATGTTGTTGGAGCATTACAGAGGCCGAATGTTAGTACTATATATGCATATGTGCCCCATGGGTAGGTAAATGTTGTTTTATCATAGCCGGTAGGGTGGATTTGGATTTGGTTGTATCAACTAAGTCCATCCAAAAATGAGAAGAACTTGTTTCCATCCAGGGTTTCCAACAATTGGTCAATGAACGGTAGAGGGAACTGGTCTCTTTTAGTTGCTTTATTTAATTCCCTGTAATCTACACAGATCCTCCACTTTCCTCCTTTCTTAGAAACTATGACCAATGGTGAGGCCCACTCACTATCTGAGATTGGGTAGCTAAACCCTGCATCTAATAACTTTTGTAGTTCCACTTTAACTATATCTTTTAATGATGGATTCATTCTTATTTGGGGTTGTCTGATGGGTACATCACCTTCTTTGATATATATATATATATATATATATAATGCTTGTAAATGTCTGGGTGTATGCACTTCATATCATCCGTGCAAAATCCTTGCTATTTTCTGAGAGTACTTTCATGAGTTGATGCTCCTTTTTTGGCTCCAAATTTGAGTTAATATTGATTGTTTTTCCAGGAAGGACCTCAACTATTTTGACTTGTGGTGACTGTTGTTCAAGTTAGAGCACTTCTTCCCACATTCGTTTAGTGTTGTAGGGAGAATCCTGAATTTCTTGTTGTTGATCTGTTTCAAAAATTTATGCAAGAATATCATGATTAGGAGATACATTCTGTATAAATCTATCTAAATGACCATCTTCATCGTTAGCCCTTAAAGTTAGGGCTGATTCTATAGTGAGAACAGGTCGTATGTTTTGTTCATTTAAAATGTCATAGTCATCTGCCCAATTTTGATATTATATGTCTGTCAATTTTCTTGCTGGATGATATATCATAATCTTTTTTCTTGACTTCCCACTCGTGATTTTCATGTTTCCTGATCTACAGCCTATATAGTTGTCTATTGTTGCTAGCCATGGCCTCCCTAGGATGATTGGGTACCCACTAAGTTTACCTTTCACCTCTATAACTATGAAGTCAGCTGGATACTCCCAGGACTCAATATTCATGATGATATCCTCAAGCATTCCTTCAGGTTTGACAGTGGAGGTATCATCAAGATGTAGCACCGTACTGGTTAGTCTGATTAGTGATTGAAGACCTAGGGCTATCATTGTATCTTTTTTCATTACGTTGATTGTAGCCCCTAGGTCAACTAGACTGCTTGAAATATGTTTGTTATTTATGGTAACATTGACAATAGGGCTTCCTGGGTCGAGGTATTTAGGGTTAACAATGATACCTAACATCAAGTCTACTAGTTGGCCTACTACGTTTATAGTTGGTGGATCTCATTTCCTTCACCAATGATTCTTTAAGCAATTTTATTTTATAAATTTATTACATATCGGCACATCTATTATTGCTTGCAAAATGGGATTTGTATGTTTAAATGCTTTAATTCATTTAGTATAGAATTCTCCTCCTCTTTGGTGTTTTGTATCAGTTTCTCATGGAATG
Source organism: Larix kaempferi (assembly GCA_027924585.1). Classification (NCBI taxonomy): domain Eukaryota; kingdom Viridiplantae; phylum Streptophyta; class Pinopsida; order Pinales; family Pinaceae; genus Larix; species Larix kaempferi. The sequence goes on along the minus strand of BSBM01000991.1, from coordinate 6,309,654 downwards.
GAGGGTTTTTGTTTGGTATTTGTGGTCATTTTTCTTCTTCCTGATAGTGTGTCACCATCGTTGCTGTGGTGTGGGATATGTGGTATGTTCCTGATGTATAGGTTCCTGATTATTTTGTGAATGGGTTCTCTGCAACATTTTTCCAGATCTGAGATTGATTTCATTTATTTCAAGTGCATCCATGACATAGGTAGGAAATTGCACCACTTCATTATTATAGGGTTGTTGCTGCCCTGCTCTATTGTTATTTGGATTTGGAACCGGTTGGGAAGCGATTGGAGGTGGTCTGGTTAGTGGTTGGTTCTGTCGGGGAGACATGATGAGTGGCTGCTACAATGGAGCCCTCCAATTCGTTGAATATGGATATCAATTTCCATCATTCATCTGTGGCTAGTAAAAAGGTGGGGAGTATGGAGAATAAGGCTATGGGTAATATGGTTGTTGATACAGTGTTTGGTTTTTCTACTATTGGCTTGGAGCTTCTTGAGGTGACCATGTAGTTCGTGTTGAAGGGTTCCAATTTTGTTGATTAATTCCTTGATTAAACTATGCTTGGTTGTTGGGCTGGAAGGGCCTAGCAAAATTGTTCCTTCTCTGATTAACAAAGCAGAGTTGTTCCATAGTACCGTTGGATGTAGGATCCTCTATGGAAGCTTTGCATGATGGTAGCAAAGGGAATTGATCAGTAGTATGATCATCAGTGTAGAGGCCACATATCTCTATTGCATTTAATGGGCATTGTCCCTTTTCATGTTTCTTCCTCCAACATGGGCAAAATACTACCATTGCTTCATTGATCTCATCCTGTTTCTTTTTTATTTGGATTGCATATAACTACATTGCTAGGGACTGAAGGATATCTGTTTTCATATCATCGAGAATATTTCCTAAGTCATACTTTGCGAGGCTTGGTCCTGAAAAGGATGACCCTCATATTAATGGATGTGTATCTCGTATTCCATTTTTACCTTTTCTGGATCTCAAATAGTTCTTGAAGATTTGTAGAATTTGATCATAGGTTTTCTGGAATATATCCCCATCTCCTAGTAGGTTCAAGACTTCTAGATATTCCTCCTTTATTCCTCTAAGAAGGAAAAGTTTCAATGATTCCTAATCTAGGGTACAGTGACTAGCTCATTTGTAACTGAGTAGAAAGCGTTGTGCATAGTCCTCTAGGGATTCTTTTTCTCCCTGTTGCATCTGATAATTTCATCTATTGTGTCTTTTACTTTATAGTAATCCCTATATTATTCCAAGAAGGATTGTTTCATCTGGTCTCATGTGAAGATATTGTTTCCCTCAAGACTCATAAACCATCTAAGTGATAAATCTTTTAATGTAGAAGGAAAGAGTCTCATTTTTTGTGTAGCAGTGGTATAACCGAAGGATCTACAGACTAGCTAAAATTCAAATAAGAATATGTCAGGGTCCTCTGAGGTTATGCCATGGAAGTTTAGCAGATTATTAGGGTTGATAGTTTTCATTCTAGCATCCCAAAGAGGTACACTAATAGGGAAAGTAAACATTTCTATGTATTCCTCTTCCTCCTCTTCCATAGTACTGTTTGAGCTAGAGCTAGTGAAGAAGTTATCATGGTTTGGATCGTAATTGGAATCAACTTCTTTGTCATGGTTAAGGAATTTAAATTGAGAGTGCTTAGAACTGTTGTTGCTCATAGGGAGGTTAGGAAGGAAGCGTCCAAATTTATCCCTCTTTCGTCGTGACATTCATCATAAATTTTTATTTTGATTTAATAAGATGTGTCTCCTATAGTTTAAGCACCTCCCCGGAAACGGTGCCAAAAAGTGTTGTACTCCAGGAATGGGTACCTATTTGGGGTAGCTATACCAGAAGTATATTTTAATTATCGACCAGAAAGCGTACAAACTTGAGAGGTACTCAGCACTGTATGTGCACTATGAGAGGATCTTTTGTCGTTGCTAAGTGTCCTAAAGAATATCCTAAGATAGTTAGAAGTATTGATCTATGAAAATAGGAAAATAAGGAGATGCTCAAAGAAATATTTAGAAATTATATTCTATTTATGGAACACACAAAAGCATATAACTCCTATATTGTCAAATTGAATGTTGAAAAACAATTAAATTCTTTTTGATTGAATTGAGTGCTAAAAACTGATAAATGATATCTATCAAATTGAAATGCTGAAAGCGAATAAATTATATCTTATCAAAGTGAAATGCTGAAAATAATCAAATCTTGTTCTATTGAATTGAGTGCTGAAAACTGGTAAATCTATTCTATCAAGTCAGAAAGGGAAACATGCATAACTCTAGTTTAAAAATCTTGAATCTAATCTAAATAGGTATAGGTTCGTCCCATCAACAATCACCATTTATTACATTAGAAGTACGAAACCATAGATTTGATATCTTTATGGAAATGCCATGAAAACGTGGAAATTTAGATATGAAAATCGCATGTGTGGATGGCATGCACAGGACTACAAACAGTGTATTAAAAAAATACGGACGCGATGTTATTGGACTACTGAAGAAGAGTGCTTATGCTAAAATCAAAATCTGATATTTAAATGAATGCTGAAGTTAACTCACGTATAATGATAGTAGAAATATTAGGTAGAATGCATGGAAAATACCTAAAATGAAACATGAAACTCCTTATCTACGTATTGAGGGGGCCCTCCCCAACACGTATTTTAGGATGGAAAGAAACTTATGAACTCATGATATTAATAGAATGATGGTCTTTCATTATCAATTCATTATTAAATCCACGTTACAGAATAGGTAAAACAAAAATGTCTTAGCTGCAAAAATGTTGAAGATTGTTTTTTCAGAAAATGTCTCCAGACCCCCTGGTACCCAAGGGGTCTCTATTTATCATTACTTCTAACCTAGATCTACATAGAAAATAACGATCATGTTTAACAGGATTATTTCCTACAAATTAGGAGGAAATGGGATCAGTGTGTCTCCTGCGATCGTCAGTTTGGAGCTTCGTCACTAGTTATTCTTCCATGTCACCTACGCCCTGTCACACATGTCTTTATTCCTATGATTAGTAATTAGAAATGCTAAAACATAAGAAAAGATAATCTCTAAATTACTTTGTTTAATAATGAAACAAAAATACATTCTCCTATACAAAAAGAGGTGCTTTCTTATCCTTTCTTTGCTTATGTGTGGCATAAAAGGTGTCCATGGAGTACCTATATTCTGAGCTCATATATATATATATATATGTATATATGTGTGTGTATTTCAACATTTATATAAAAAAAATCAACTTAAAAAATATAATATAAAATTTGTAATACCCCTACCTTGCCCTAGTATTTATTGACCTCAATGTAAATATTGTGTATATGCAATGTGTGTTTTCCCTAGTGTGGAGCTCAAGGCCAAGGCCCCACTAGTGGATGCTTAAGGCTTATTTGCATAGGAACGTATTTGACATTTGAACTATTCATGTACTACTAATCCATGAGATATTGTAATTGATGTAAATATTTAATATTGCAATGGAATACCAAGAAAACTGGCTAAGGAGACTGCTAATGAGAAGGTTATATGTGTATCCACTAGGGAGAGGTGAGGGGGTTATGGGATGGGAACCCATGCTGCCACTCATCCATGGGAAACCAATTTGATTCCTCATTATGACCTGGAATTCGGTTACAGAAGGTGGGGAAGGAAGGTCGGTTGAGGAAGGGAATGGGGGGTAAAAAAAATGACCCTAGGATACGGGAGGGGGTTCTTCCTATTCTCCCTTCAAGAATTCGACCACCTTGGAATCCAGAAACCCTATTTGGATATGCCATTGTGAACCAGAACTTCATATTCATCACAATTTGCAGAGCCTAGCCATGAAGAAGATAAGGGAAACACGATTTATGTGTATTTCGAGATTACAGAGTCGAATGCTATAGGAATCTTGTGTGGATGCATTATCTGTTGATAAAATCCTTGAAATCAAATCCTAAGATGAATTATAGAGCGTTAGTAGATTGAGGAAGCTCCGAGAAGACTGGAATCTATTTGCAGAGAGTCGATTTGCGGGGAAAAGATTAGTCTGCAACCCTATGAAGCACCCAGCTTGTTTAATAGAGAAGAAGGTCACACTTAGGGTTGGAATGTTTGACAAACCCAGTGGGGGATGTGATGTCATAGAAGTAGTAGTTGGACCTTTCTATTCCCACCTTGAATAACACTGGAAGGGAAGGGGCCTCGAGGGATTGCGCAACAGAGAACAGGGCCTTCCATGTGTTGGTTGAGGTAGGTAATGTGGGTTTCATGTCTGTAGCTTTATGGTTGAGCTCAATGGCTTAGCAATATCCTCCCTATTTCTCTTGTATGCTTGATAAACCCACTGTAGGTTGCCTTAGCATCCATGTTCTCTGGTATGCTTGATAAACCAAACTAGAGCTTGGCTTAGAATGAGGATGAGACCTTGATTGTGAGAGAGCCATTAGCCCTCCTTAGTTAATAAACATCCCAGCTCAGGGGTGGTTTCTCAGCTGAAAGGGTATAGGTTGGACAAAGACCTAAGGTTGCGTGGAATGTTTCTCTCACTTAGCCAGTTGATTAGGAAACTTCAAGATCCAAAGATAAGTGTTTTTGTGGAGTGAATGTTGAAATTTCATGTTTTATATTATACTTATTTTGTTCAAGTTGTTGAATAAATGTTTATATTAATGTGAGCAATAGGTATACTATGTACAAGCCTGAGTAGAATGCTGATTTCATGTCGGATTCCTCATTCATTTGCATGATTTTAATGCATTATAAATCTTGCATGTGGTATATGTATCGGTTATACTTAATTTCATGCACCTTATGTATTTTTTATGCACTGCTTATCCTTGGGGATGGATTGTATGGATTCACATGTACATGGGAAATGATTGGAGGAGCCTTGGGGTGCTTCATGACTCCTTTTGAGTCATGGGGAAAGAGATGGAGTCATGGTAGAAAGCCGACAAAGCTCTTGACGAAGGTTAAATGCACCTATAGGAGGTTATGGGAAATAACTTCAGTTGAAAAAATGACAAAGTTAGAGACCTCAGCAGGGCAGGGGATTACACCTGTGGATAGAGCTCTCCAAGATATTTCCAATGGTACTGGCCTTGCCCAAATTGGCTTAAGGATGAATAATTTATGCCCCTGGAAATTTTGTAGGTGCAGAGGAGGTGTTCCCGTAGTTCTACATCCGCAATGCGGATTGCGGATTGCGAACATTGGAAACCAACGTTGGATTTGGACTTCTGCATTTCTGAGTTCTGCAATGCGGGATTGAGGAATGTGGAAAGGGGAAAAAATTCTGGGGAAATGGATTTGGACTTCTGCATTCCCGCATTCCACAATCCAGATTGTGGAGTGAGGAAGGAGAAATTTTCCGGAGGAATGGATTTGGGTCTCCACATTCCCGCATTCCGTAATGCGGATTGTGGATTGCAAAAAGGGAAATTTTCTCTGGACAGTGGTAAGGGTCTCCGCAATTTCGCATTTTGCAATGTGGATTGTGGATTGTGGAAGGGGAAAGTTTCCAGGAAGATAAATTTGAGCTCCCGCACCTTCGAGTTCCGCAATGCAGATTGCGGATTGCGGAAGGATGTTTTGGCGAAGTTGTGGATTTGGATTTTATGCAATTCCCAGTTCCACAATGCGGAATTGCAGATTCTGGATTGTGGAAGTAAATTGTGGTATGGTGAATTGCAGTCCCTCATTTCTGAATCTCACAATGTGGATTGCGGATTGAGGATCGATGGCCATTGCAACTGTGTGTAAAATTGGAAGACAAAGAAGAAAAAAAATGAGAGAATGGATCTGAGGGTATCCCACCACCTCTAAAGGAAATGGAGGGGTTGGGGAATGTTACAAAGTGGTATCAGAGCTCAAGTTACAACACTGGGGCTGCTTGGGGAAAACCATGGAACAAATTGCAGGCATAGAAGTGCCCATGGTGTTGTTTTAACATAAAAATAAAAATTATTCTTGAGTAACTATTCAATGAGTGATTTCCCGATTGTATGGATGTTTCAAGTTCTATGCATACTTACACTGTCTAATAAACATTTCTACCATGCATGGCGATTGCAGCAAATTATAGTTGAATGGTACAGCAAGGTCACGTGTAGGAAAACAAGAATGGTGACCATTAATGACGCACAAGATTCTTATGATCCTGAGGAAGACGTGCTGGGAGAAAACGTCCAGGAAGAGCATGCTGAAACATGGTCTAATGGAAGGAGGGAGCAAGTAACTCCCTAGAAATTGGTTGAGAGAATGGTAAGTTTTAATGAGAGGCTAATAAAGGCTCAGGAAGAGAAGCACCAGCTCAATGCCGCCATCCTACAGAGCCTTACTGATATGCATCAGAGGGTAAATATTGGGTCTAACCCAAGTAGTATGGGAAGAGAAGAAAGGAATGCAAATATTCACTATAGAGGTTGTTCTTGGCAGAGCAATCCAAGCCATAAAAGGGGTTCTATGAGCAGAAGGCACATAACACCCTCTTCAATATCTCTTTCCAGCAGGTCAGGACACTCAAGAGGCACCCAAAGAAGTCCAAGGAACACTTACAGCAGGACTGAGAGAATTTAGGAAGACAAGAGCTCCTACCTTTGATGGATTTTAGAGGGGTCCCACAAGGAGAATTTAGGAAGACAAGATCTCCTACCTTTGATGGAGAAAGCAAGACAGGTCACGAAGCAGAGGCATGGCTTTTTGGAATGAAGAAGTACTTCAAATTGCATGATTATCCAGAAAATGAGAAAGCCATAGTTGCCATTTTCAATATGGATGGAAGAGCTTCCATTTGGTGGGAACATCTCATGCAAGTGAAGAGAACCAGTGAAATAAGGATCAGTTGGGAGAGGTTTAAAAGATACTTCAAGGAAAAATACCTATCAGCTACGTATTATGACAGCAAGAGAAAGGAGTTCAAAGAAATCAGGTTGGGTCAGAATTCCATGGAGGAGCATTTTCATAAGTTGTTGGAATTATTGAGGTATGTAGACTACATCAATGATGAAAGAGTGAAGATTCAATGTTTCCTTTGAAGCCTACCACAAAATTTCAGAGATAGGATTGAGTTTGTCAATCCACCAAGTTTGGATGAAGCCATTAGAATGGCCATGCATTGTTATGAGCAGAATAAAAGAAATTTAGAAGCTCAGCCAACATGGAAAGGAAAGCCTAAGGGAAAGTTTGAACCCAAGGAAAAATGGCTTCAAGCCACCATTCAGAAATCATCCCAGAACCTTTCCATAGGGACAACAATCAAGAAGTGGATTCAAGCCAACTGTAGCAACAAATAAAACATCAAAGGGTCCACGTTAGTGTTGGGGATGTGGAGACAACCACATGCTTAGATATTTTCCAAACCAAAGGGAGAATCCCCGAAGATTGCACAACCTATGAGAAGCAACCACAATAGAAGATATGGCCAAAGAAACACCTCGAATCTCTGCATCACTAGATGATCACCAAGAAGAACACCAATCAGTAGTGGTAGACCTTGAAGGTAAGATTAATAAGCAATCTATTTTTGTTTTAATTGACCAAGGATCTACTCATAGTTATGTGTCTCCTAATGTGGTTGAAGGTTGTTCTCTTAGTAAAGTGAATCATAGTAAGTCTTGGCTAGTTCAATTATCCACTAGAACTAAAAGAAAGGTGAGTGAACTAGTGGTGGAGTGCCCCATAGAGCTGAATGGAATTCTCACCAAAGTGAACTTGAATGTCCTACCATTAGGTTCTTATGATGCCCTGATAGGTATGGACTAGTTGGAAAGACACAAAACCAAGATTGACTACTATGAGAAGGTACTTGAGTGCATTGATGATGAAGGAAGGCCAAGGTTAGGAAAATGAATTCCCAACCAAGTTTCAGTGAGGTGGATTTCAGCACTGCAGTTGAGAAAGCTCTATAAAAAGGGTTATCAATTATATGCAGTGCATATATCAGAATATTCAGAAGATAAAGGAACAAGGATTTAATACTTTCAGATATTGCAAGACTTCCAAGACATGTTCCATGACAAAGTACCAAGACTTCCACCCAAGAGAGATATTGATTTCTCCATTAATCTTGTCTTAGGGGTAGCACCGAGTTCCAAAGCCCCTTATAGAATGAGCACACCAGAATGTGTAGACTTGAAGATGTAGCTGCAAGAATTAATGGACAAGGAGTATGTCAGACCGAGTGTATATCCTTGAGGAGCACCTCTGTTATTTTTCAAGAAGAAGGATGGAACTTTAAGGTTGCGTATTGATTACAGGAATCTTAATAAAGTGACAGTCAAGAACAAGTATCCATTACGAAGGATTGATGAATTATTTGATCAGATGAAGGAAGCTAAATTGTTTTCCAAGATTGACTTGAGGTCTAGCTACTATCATGTGAGGATAAAGGAAGAAGAAATTCACAAGACATGTAATTCCTCTCAAGGGCATTAAGAATTTTAAACTAATTAAGTATCTATTTTTTATTTATTTTTGAAATGTATAATAGTGTCAATACAAGCTCAATATACATCATGTAACCATAGCAGCATATAAACAACACATAAGCATTTTACAATAGCATCTAACAAATTTACAACATTACATAAACAATTTGAAACCACAAGAAAAGTACCTCGATATAAGAATGTGATGAAGTCCAAACTAAAGCAAGCTTCCTTCTTCATCTCGATTTGCTTCTATCTTCATTTCCCAAAGCGGAACCACGGTTTACCTCCTAGCCAACTAGGGGCCTAGCCGGCTCCCTAGCCCCAGGAAACCATCTAAATGGTCCCATCCAAATGGCTCCTGGCCCTCTGTTCCCGAGACCCCCAGAGAACAGAACAGTGATGCACCAGTAAGCTATGTATCAAATCTTCCAAGAGTTCTCAAACTCTTCCAACTCTTCAAAACTTCTCATACCCCAAAATACCGAAAATTCTCCATCCTAGAATACTCTCACAAAAATAATCTTCAAGAGAAAAAGAACCTCCCTCCTTCCACTCTCAAGTCTCATATTTATATCAAAAATACTCATCATCCTCCTCATCCATCAATAAATTCCCATAAATAATAATCATCAATCAATAAATTCATTTTCTCCAAAAAAATAGAAATTTGATTTAAATAATTAAAATATTAATAAACATGGATGCAAAGTCTCACTTGTCATGCTTCCATCTTAATGCAACTATGACAACCACTTTCTAAAAATTTGTGCAAATCCTATCTATCCATTTATTTATATTATCCTTTCATTCATAAGTCAAATAAGATATTTTCATATACTATATTATACTATGGCATGTTTTATATTATATGTATATAATTATATATGTTATTTAATAATTCAATCAATTTATATAAATCTAAATCATATTAAACAAGTCAACAAACTCATACTTTCAACACACAAGTAATGCTTTCATCAATTCGTCAACCAAGTTACTAATAGATAATATAATCATATTAATTTATTCATCGATCGACCAATCATAGTAATGTAATCACGAATTGACATATGCATGGCCAGTGCACACATCTTAAGCGTGCGTACTAATAATCACATTTAATGCTCCTAATAAATCATTATTACATCCTCACAAACAACATATAGAAAAACAATTAAACACTGCATCATTCATCATTCATAATCATTCATACAGAAACAATAAGACAAAATTAGATAAACATAATGGTGAAATCAAACATATAATCATGATGGTTAATAACAATCAAGAACACCATCCAATCCATCATTGGTACCATCCATCACATCAGTAATCCATACCCCAAATCACCACTACTTCCATCTCCTGACCTCACCATCCCGTCCTCTGCTGCAACATACTGTGGCGTCGACTGCACTACCTAACCACATATAGAACCCGTAAGCGTAAGTGTCAATCGACTACATTGACCAAGCTTCCCCAGCAGGCATCCGCTAGTCGTCATCACATGTCTAGGGGAGTGCACAACACAAGCCTCGCATGACTTCAAGTTTCGGGGGATAAACGGTGGGAAATTCCTCCACCCCCCCTAATAGTACTAGGGTCAACACCCTACATCAACCATATTGTGCCATCACTATTCTAAGGGGTCCCGTCATTGAAAAACAACTTTGGGAAAGTCACAATTCCTGTCAAAACTCACACTCACCCACAAGTCATAGAAATATTGGAATTCACAATTAAATAGCATGAAATTTGATATAACATAATAATACTCATGATGTTTAATACATCTCGTGCCCCTTGGCAATATAGGAATCCGCCTATCTCATAGCCAATTAACATGTGGAATAGTTCATCATTAACATGAAACATATATAAAGCCATACCCAACTCTTTCAAGTGTTAATCCATTTCACTAATACAACATTTACAAATAATCATGTAAGTACTTTTGCAAACAACTAAATTAGCATTGCTCATATGGATATTCTATATTCAATTTTGAATGTTCAAATGAAATAACATATTCATTGTCATTAATAAATTAAAACATTATATTTCATTTACTTTTCACACATAGGGAGTCCATATATTCACATAACAATAGTCTTACTCAACTTAGATGAGTCTAACATATAATAAACAAATGAAAATGTTAAGCTAATTCACATTATAGTTTTAATTACTAAGTGTGCAAATATGGGGCATTACAAGACAACTTTTAGAACTAGATATGGTCATTATGAGTTCACTATGGTGCCATTTGGTCTTACCAATGCACCTGCCACATTCATGTGCCTCATGAATAGTGTCTTCAACAAATATTTGGATAAGTTTGTAATTGTGTTCTTGGATGAAATTCTTGTCTATTTAAGGAATGAAGAAGAGCATGAGGAACATCTATGGACGTTGTTGCAAGACCTTAGAGAACACCAATTGTTTGCAAAGTTGAGCAAGTGTGACTTTTATCAAAAGAAGGTCCAATATTTGGGTCATGTCATTTCAGAAGAAGGTATTGCAGTAGATCCAGAGAAGATTGAGGCCATAATGGATTGGCCTACTCCAAAGAATGTTTCAGATGTTAGATCTTTTATGGGTCTTGCAGGTTACTACATATGAAGGTTTCTCCAAAATAGCTCACCCAATTACATCATTCCAAAGGAAGGAAGTCAAATTCATATGGTCTGAAAAATGTGAAAGAAGCTTTCAACAATTAAAAGAATTACTTACTAGTGCTCCTGTTTTAAAGATTACAGATCCAAATAAAGACTTTGTCGTATGCACAAATGCTTACATTGAAGGACTAGGTGGAGTACTCATTCAAGAAGGATTTGTAATTTGCTATGAGTCAAGGAAGTTGAAAGAGCCTGAAAGGAACTATGGCACACATGACTTAGAGCTAGAAGCCATAGTTCATGCCCTCAAGAGATGGAGGAATTACCTTTTGGGAAGAATATTTGAACTCAAGACAAACCACATGAGCCTAAAGTACTTGTTTGACCAACCAAATCTGAATGCTAGGAAAACAAGGTGGATGGAGTTTCTTTGTGGATTTGACTTGGAAATTAAGCATGTCAAAGGCAAGGAGAATAAGGTTGCTGTTAGACTCAGCAGGAGGTTTCTTATTGCAGTAATGAGTGTTTGTAAATCATATTTGAAGGCAAGGATTCTTGAAGCTCAAGCTAATGATGAAGCTTACCTCCAAATGAAAGAGAAGTTGCAGCAAGGTAATATGGATGACAAGTGTGCAAGATATAAGATTGGAGAAGATCATGTTCTTATGTATCAAGATACCAGACTGTACATTCCAAATTGTGCAAAATTGAAGAATCTTATGTTGGATGAAATACACCAAAAGCCATATTCTGGCCACCCAGGATATCAGAAAACTATAAAAGTAGCAAGGAAGCAGTATTTATGGCATGCAATGTAGAAGGACATAGCAGATTACATTTCTAGGTGTCAAAATTTCCAGCAGGTCAAGGAAGAGCATCAACACCCAGCAGGTTTGTCGTAGCCATTGCCAATTCCAAAGTGGAAGTGGGAAGTGATCTATATGGATTTTATAAAAGGTCTTCCCATGAATGTAAGGAAGCATGATTCAATTATGGTTTTGGTGGACAAACTATCAAAAGTATGTCACTTTATTTCGGTTAAGTCTACTCACAAGACAAATGATATTGCAAATATCTTCATGAAAGAGATATTCGGGTTGCATGGATTTCCCAAGGCAATAATTTCAGACTGTGATACAAAATTCACTTCCAACTTTTGGAAAGGATTTTTTCAGGAATTGGGAACTCAGTTGAAGTTTAGTACAACCTATCATCCTCAAACTGATGGTCATACTGATAGAGTGAACCAGATTCTTGAAGACATGTTAAGGATGTATGTGATGGATAAACCATCCAAGTGGGAAGACTACCTACACTTGGTAGAATTTTCCTACAACAATGGATATCAAGCATCATTGACGATGATTCCTTTTGAAGTATTGTATGGAAAAGGACGCAAAAATCTAGTGAGTTGGGACAACCCAGTGAACAAGGTAGTGCTTGGACCAAAAATAATTGAGGAGCAAGAAGTTGTAAAAATCAGGCAGAATTTGAAGGCATCTCAGGACAGGCAGAAGAGTTATGTTGATTTGAAGAGAGTGCACAAGGATTTTCATATTGGAGATCATGTTTACTTAAGAATGAAACCAAGGAAGAGTTCCATGAATTTGGGGAGTTGTGACAAGTTGGAACCCAGATATTGTGGGCCATTTGAACTCCTTGATAGGATCAGATCGGTTGCATATAGGATTGCATTTCCTACTAACACGAGAGCTCATAATTTTTTCCATATCTCTTTACTTAAGAAACATGTTTATGATCCTAATCACATCATTGATTGGCATGTGATACAGGTGGAGCCCGAGTGAGAGTTCCAAGTGGAGCCTGTGTGCATTATCGATAGGAAGGTTACATTGCTGCAGAAGTGAGCCATCAGATAGGTAAAGGTGCAATGGAAGCACCTTAGTCAAGAGGAGGCTACATGGGAGTTGGAGGATGCCATGAGAAAGGCATTCCCATTTTTGTTCTAAGGGGGAGGGAGTTGTAATACCCCAACCTTGCCTTAGTGTTTATTGACCTCAATGTAAATATTGTGTATATGTAATGTCTGTTTTCCCTAATGTGGAGCTCAAGGCCAAGTCCCCACTCATGGATGCTTAAGGTTTATTTCCATAGGAACGTATTTGAAATTTGAAATATTCATGTGCTACTAATCCATGAGATATTGTAATTGATGTAAAAATTTAATATTGCAATGAAATACCAAGAAAATTGGCTAGGGAGATAGCTAATGAGAAGGGGCTATGTATATCCACTAGGGAGAGGTGAGGGGGTTATGGGATGGGAACCCATGCTGCCACTCATCCATGAGAAACCATTTTGATTCCCCATTAGGACCTGGAATTTGGTTACAAAAGGTGGGGAAGGAAGGTCAGTCGAGTAAGGGAATGGGGGATAAAATACAGCCCTGTGATCCAGGAGGGTGTTCTTCATATTCTCCCTTGAAGCAGTCAACCACCTAGGAATCTGGAAACCCTGTTTGGATATGCAATTGTGAACTCGAACTTCATATTCATCATGTTTTGCAAAGCCTGGCCATAAAGTAGAGAAGGGAAACATGATTTCTATGTATGCCATGATTACAAAGCCGAATGCCATAGGAACCCTATGTGGATGCATTATCTGTTGATAAAATCCTTGAAAGTAAACCTTGAAATGTATTATAGAGCATTAGTAGCTTGAGGAATCCCTCAGAAGACTGGAATGTATTTGTAGAGAGTCGAGTTGCAGGGAAAATCTTAGTCTGCAACCCTCTAAAGAACCCAATTTGTTTAATAGAGAATAAGGTCACACTTAGGGTTAGAATGCTTGATAAACCCAGTGAGGGTTGTGATTTCATAGAACTAGTAGTTGGACCTTTCTATGCCCACCCCGAATAGCACTGGAAGGGAAGGGGCCTTGAGGTACTATGCAACAGAGAAGATAGCCTTCCTTGTGTTGGGTGAGGTAGGTAATGTGGGTTCCATCTCTGCTTAGTGTTGAGATGTCTGTAGCTCTATGGTTGAGCTCACTAGCTTAGCAATATCCTCCTTGTTTCCCTTGTATGCTTGATAATCCCACTATAGGTTGGCTTATCATCCCTGTTCTCTGGTATGCTTGATAAACCCAACTATAACTTGGGTTAGCATGGGGATGACACCTTGACTATGAGAGAGCCATTAGCCCTCCTTAGTGGATACACATCGCAGCTCGGGGATGGTTTCTCAGATTAAAGAGTATAGGTTGGACAAAGACCTAAGGTTTCGTGGAACGTTGCTATCACTTAACCAGTTGCTTGGGCAACTTCAAGATCCAAAGATAAGTTTTTCTATGGAGTGAATGTTGATATTTCATGTCTTATATTATGTTTTTTTTTCAAGTTGTTGAATGAATGTTTATATGAATTCGAGCAATAGGTATACTATGTATGAACCTAAGTAGAAGTATGAGTTCATGTTGGATGTCTCATTCATTTTCATGAGTTTAATGCATTACAAATCTTGAATGTGGTAGATGTATTGCTTAGACCTACTTTCATGCACCTTATGTATTTGTTATGCACTACTTATCCTTGGGGATGGATTGTACGGCTTCATCTGTACATGGGAAATGATTGAAGGAGCCTTGGATTTATTCACGACTCCATGTGAGTCATGGGGAAAGAGATGGAGTCCTAGTAGAAGGCATAAAAAGATCTTGAAGAAGGTTAAAGGCACCTAGAGGAGGTTATGGGCAATAAATTCAGTAGGAAAAATGGCAAGGTTAGAGACCTCAGTTGGGAAGGGGATTACACCAATGGATAGAGATCTGCAAGAGCTTTCCAATAGTACCATCCTTGCCCAATTTGGCTTAAGGATGAAATATTTATGCCCCTAAAAAGTTTGTAGGTGTAGAGGAGGTGTTACCGCAGTTCCGCATCTGCAATGCGGATTGCAAACATTGGAAACCAACATTGGATTTGTACTTCCGCATTTCTGAGTTTCACAATGCGGAATTGCGGAATGCGGAAGGGGGAAAATTTCTGGGGAAATGGATTTGGACTTTCGCATTCCCATATTCCGCAATGCGGATTGCGGATGTTAAATTTTGAGCATTAATTCACAATACTCTAGGATCTTTACTGAGAGAATAACATGTACAAGATATCAATGCATAACAATCACAATAAACATGACAAGCATCACAAGAATCAAAAGCATGAGAGACAAGAGACACAGAGTTTCCGTGGGGAAAACCCTAAGGTGAAAAACCCCACAACTTCCTCAAAGATAGAGAGAGCAATGGCTCAACCAAAGTACAACCAAAATACACTGAGATAGTCTCCTAGTAGCAGATGATCCTCCTCCTCACTAGTGCGCCACTTTCTGAGTGAGAGAAGTGTGACTTTTCGAATGATCCAAATAGAGATCTCTCGATCTCTATTTATACTTAACCTGTTTGCCTAGTTACACTATGAGGATGACTTGTCTATCTAGATACATCCACAATATAATATATATTTCAGGGCTGACCCCACACATGGTGTCTAATAACCCATCGGCAAGTACATACACTTGCGACACTTGTCAATCCACATGACGACACTTCCTTATAGAGGAATAACACATCTCTAATAAGGGCACAATATATATATATGAAATACATAGATGAAATACATTCCGAAGTTACATATACATCAACAGCGGACTGTGGAAGGAGAAATTTTCTGTAGGATTGGATTTGGGTCTCCGCATTCCCGCATTCTGCAATGTGGATTGCAGATTGCAGAAAGGGACATTTTCTCGAGACAGTGGTTAGGGTCTCCGCATTTCCGCATTCTGCAATGCGGATTGCGGATTGCGGAAGGGGAAAGTTTCCAGGAAGGTAACTTTGAGCTTCTGCACTTCTGAGGTCCGCAATGCGGATTGCGGATTGTGGAAGGATGTTTTTGCAAAGTCATGGATTTTGATTTCCATAGTTCTGAGTTCCACAATGCAGAATTGCGGATTGTGGAAGGAAATTTTGGTATGGTGAATTGCAGTCCCACATTTCCGAATCTTGCAATGCGGATTGCGGATTGCGGAATGCAGATTGTGGATCGATGCCCATTGTGGTTGTGTGTAAAATTGGAAGACAAAGAAGAAAAAGAAAACAAAAGAATGGATCTAAGGGTCTCCCACCACCTCTGAAGGAAATTGAGGGGTTTGGGAATGTTACATAATTAATAAATAATATTTACAAAGTGCTTTCTATCCCATCCTTCACAAATAAACAAAATTTTAATAACATTTGTATCTTTTAAACACAACCAAGAACTAACAACAATTTGAGTACAATCATATAATTACAATCTACTATATAAACAAATATAATTAATCATTTAAAAATTAAATTACTAACATAAATATTTTGTAATAACTATTTTGTATTTGTAGATTGTGATTTTTAAAATAATTTGTGTGTTCAAATTATTCAAACATAAATACAGATAATAATAATATTGGATCCTTCCATATAAAGAGATCAAAACTCTAATTTTCTACAAATAAACACCTGCTAACAATCCTTCTCATGAGCATGTGGTAAGTGTCGAGGTTGAGAGTAGAGAAATAAGAAGACACTTACACATATGAATATAGTGTATTGTAAAACAATCAATATTCACACTATATCTTAGGTTATTCACTCTAATGGATATGAGCATCCAAATGGTCAAAGAGGTACACACCTACTTGTTATAGGCATTGTTACTAATCTCAACAAAGAAATGCATGTAAAAACTGGGGGTGACAACATGTTCATATTAAAAATATAGTTAATAAATAAATAATTAGACCATGATGGAAAGGAACACAACATTATGGACAAATATAATGCACATTGGGTGAATGCATGGTTTTTTACTAAAGCAATTATCATAGTATCCCACGTATCCTTTCACTCTCTCCTTATTGTGTGAGTTTTAATTCCTTCATGAGTGAGCCTTTTTTTTCATACTGGAAAATGCTATACTTTTGTTAGTATTATATAAAATTAGTTACAATAGACAAATATTAGTCCTAGGGAATGGACAATGATGGACCAGTGACAACCTAATCGAACCATAGAGGAGAGAGACCGAACCAATAGCCACAACTTCAAGGGGAAGCAAACAAACTGTCTACAGCCAAGGAGACGAGCGGAGAAAAATAAAAGAACATGAATGATAGATCTTATGGCTCATAGAGAGACAGTGAACTCAAGAGAGAAACATTGCCACCTTGCCATTCCTAAAAAAAAATTTCCCTTCCATCGCGCGTAGCCCACGTTTTAAGAGAGAATTGGTGAGATCATTAAATTCACGAAAAATATGGACCAAAGAGATCGATGGCCAGTGATTTAATAAAGAAATCACCTTATCCAACCATGGGGAAATAGCCAAAGCACTGATAGCATGGATACCTTTTTCCCAGTTGATGATGGTGAGGGAGTCCCCAACAATTTCCGGAAAAATAAGGTTTTTATGCCTTGCAAAGTAGATGCCATCCGAAAGTGCTAACAATTCAGCGTTTGTGTTCAAACCATAACCACAATTCATCCATAAATGGAACGACCGATCATCCTCTAAAAGGATCACTAAACTAGCACCACAAAGAGTGCCATCAAGCTTAGACGCCCCATCAAACATAACATGGTATCCTAAAGTAAGCATTGGCGGAGGATCTAGCCTCTGAGGAGGCCGCTGCTTGGGAGTCTTGTTAGGGTCCACAAACTTTATAAAGGAGGCCATGACTCTAAGGGCACATCTATCTGGTGGTAAGTAATTACCTTTGAGACTAAGAGGGTTCCTGGCTTTCCAGCACTCCCATAGAATAAAACAAGCTACCTCTCGAAACCTATGATTGTGATCAAACTATAAAAGAAGACATTCCTGCAGTGAGTTTCCATGCCACACAGAAAAGCTGGTAAGTGATTGAGCAATAGTTAGCCACACCTATTCTAACTTGGAGCAAATAAAAAAATGGTGGAAAACTGACTCCTGTGTAGATTTATAAAGTGGGAAAATGTTTGGTCCACAGAAACCACGCTTTATTAGATTATCCCATGTTAAGATTTTTTTTTTCTAATTCAAGCCAGATGAGGAGTTTCACTTTCAATGGGAGTTTCCATCTCCATCATTTGTGATACCACCATTTATCATCAAACTACAAATCTTCCATGATAGTCGAGTAGGCTAATTTAGCACTTATTGTGCCCTCCTACCAGTTCCAGGACCAAATTAATTGTCCATCCACCTCTTTCATTCGAATGTTACCTCAATAGATAGCTTTGGTATATGACATCCATTCCTGATCCAATACCTCGTAGAGGCCCAAATGAGAAGTGTTAATCCCTATATTAGTTGCTTGTTCAAAATTGGTTGACCACAAGGCATAGTATAAAGTCCTTAAGCCCTTAGAATATAGAACTGCAATCAGCTCAAAAGAGAGTTTATAGTCACATGGTTCCCCAATAATTGGATCTATTCCAATCAAAATAGATCTACCATTTTTTGGTAGCCAATCCATCCAATCTGAGATAACCTGCAATGAAGAAAGTAAGTTGGACCAAATTATATTCGAAATACCTTTGCTGATCTTATCCTTGGATCTAAATCACTGAGGTATAGTCAACTTTTTTATGTATTTTTCTTTTATGATCTGACCCTAGATACTATCCATAGTTAGTGCCCGCCATAAGCTTTTTGGTAGGAGTACAGTAGAGAATTTGTAGACATTTTTTTATGGCTGAACCCCCCTGGTTATTTGGGAAATAATGTCTCTCCCATTCGATGAGATGATATTTTTGCTTATCGAACGCATCCCATATAAAGTTGAAAATTTTCCTTCTGATGCATGTAAGGATTGACTTGGGTATTTTACATAGTGAAAGCCAATAAATAGAAAGGTGTTGGGCATGGCCCAAGTAGGTACCATTTTGTTGGAACACAATTTTGAGCTGCGTAGTAGAAAAACACAATATTGTTAAGTGCGCAGCTTGCTAGGCATATTTAGTTGCGCAACCATGCTGATGCACAGGACCCTTGCATGAGGAAGTTTTGGTAAGAAGATATAAGAAAAGTTCAGACGAGGAAGTGACCTATTTTTGGTAAAGAGCTAGGTGAAGGAAGGAGAAAGCGACCTGTTTGGAAGAGTGGCGGCAAGCAGTTGAGAAGTTAGGCCACTACGCTGATGGCGACAGGCAGGAGAAAGGAGTACAAAGGGATAGGTCATGATCCAGTTGTAACTGTTTTGAGGACTGCGGCTATCAAAGGAGCATGTGAGCCACGAGTGGCACAACAGGACAACCTGGAGTAGCCGGAGTAAGCTGTCGACTGCGAGAGTCAGGCTGGCAGTTAGCCATGCCAGTTTTGTAAACCTAAGGGTTTTGCCTACGAATTGTGAAAACATGACCTACGGGAATGATCTATAAATAAGGAAATTTTGTATGGGAAATGGTTACTCTTCATTTTGTATTGTTCTTATTCCTGATTTGACAAACTCCTGTTGACGAACAATTTTGTAGAAGCTCTACAAGCTGAGTGCGCAGAGGCCTGTTGAGAGAGAAGAGAAATCTGCAGCTGAGTGTGCAGACTAAGAATTGTTGTACCCTTCCCAAAGACTAATTTAACAATAGTTCTTGTGGACATAGCCTCCATCCGGGGGGTGAACCACGTTAAATCTTGTGTAATGAGACTGTATATGTGTTTGTGTTTTGAACTATCTATTTGCTTACTATGCATGCTTGAATTCTCAGTTATCAATTGGGTGGTTAATGCTTTTATATGTATTCTCCCTAGGAGAAAGATGGGGATAATATGTTAAGTATTTCATGAATGGATGATTGATGAATGTGAAGTGTTCTAAGTCTGTGAATGTAGCAGCCATGGATAAAACATATATGCATGTAAAGAGTGGTTATATAATTCTATTAATGTGTAACAATCGAAGGGTCCAATACTGATATCCCGTTTGATTACATCAAGTATAAGGTTAAATAATCAATGGTAGTAATTAAAGGAATAAGTGCTATGTAAAACCCTTAATACGATTGTCATCAAAGTGGAAGTGCATAATCCTGTTGCATTATCCCCTCGAGTGAGTTAAATCGACACGTGCAGTCCATGGATGCGACGGGTGTGCAGCCTTGTCATTTGTAGACATATCAACCCACGACGAAGATAGTTACCGCCCGGCCCTCAGACCGCAGCGTGAGCCTATAGACTGTTGCGCAGTGTATTTTCCCATCATCCCATCACACTACTGTGTAAACTTGATTCTGCAACAACCCCATAGCTTCGCCTCGGGTGAGACCTCAACTTGTGCGCAAGTTGTTGCCGAAAGGGCCAGTGAAAAGGGATTTTGTTGGTTAAATCTAAAACCGTAAAGAACCTGGGTCTATATTGGAAAACCTTTAGATCAGTTACCTACGCCAACAAATGGTTCTGTTTCCGTGCTAAGAATCCGTGATGAGTTGAAGCAGTACTATGTGAAGAAGAATATTAGTTCCTGTTGGGTTCAGACAATTGGCATCCAGAAAAGAAAGAGATCTGGGATTGGTGTGACAAGATCACAAGAGATTTTGCAAAGAAAGAAAACAGACACCTGCGTTTACCGACATACAGTGGTTGAACAGATACTTGTGGAAAGAGATTCACAAGATATTCTGGGTTTCTTTTGGAAACAAGCTGCATGAGTGGATATCGCGACTTGCAGGGAAGAAAACCTGTTTTCAAGGGACAGTTCCTACAGAGTGGACTGCAGAGCTCACAACGCAGCTCAAAGAAATAGACAGCCCACTGTCTCGAGCAGTCAACTTCTAGGTTGATACCATACTTGAAGGATTTGTAACATAATTTGCTGAAGACACGCTGAAGTCCTATAGTCAAGATGAAACATACTTTTTCGAAGGATTTAGAGGTAGGTTCCTGAACAATCTCAATCTATACATTAAGATGCTTTTAGCTGAGAAAGGCGTTTTAAGAATGCAGTAATATTTTTGAATCTGTCATGGTCAATAGCATTTTTAGTGATTCTGACGAAGAGACAAATAATCTAAGAAGTGGAAAGAGATATAAGTTTAATAAAGAAAAGAATCCCGGAGGACCTGGACTCTGTGTGAATACCAAAATCCCATGTGACCTTAACAATCAGACCGCACCGTTATCAGCCACCATCCATCCTATCACACCTCAGAATCCGTCGGTTGTCAAAACTGCGCAACCTCTATCTTCGAACCCACCTGCTACAAGTCTAGCACAATCCAGTCCACAAAAAATCAATACTGGTAGCACCGCAGGAGTAGGTGCTTAGACCATTCCAACTCAGACTATTCTAGTTCAGAATACCCAATCTCAAAATATTCCGCACAGTAGTATTCCTAGCGCTATTCCGAATACCACATTTATCT
Source organism: Larix kaempferi (assembly GCA_027924585.1). NCBI lineage: Eukaryota > Viridiplantae > Streptophyta > Pinopsida > Pinales > Pinaceae > Larix > Larix kaempferi. Next base: position 6,288,210 of record BSBM01000991.1, on the reverse strand, counting down.
TTTCCGCTCAGAACCCCACGCAGATTGTTGGCACTACTCAACGTGCTACACAACCAGGAAAGAGAATGACAGATAATGATATAAAACTGCCGATATTCAAATGAATGGGTCTAGAAGACCCTGATCAACACTGGTTTCTCTGTGAAGCTGTATGGAGTGTGAAACAAGTTCAGGATGATGCTGTGAAGAGTGCACAACTCATCACTACATTTAGAGACTGCACCTTGCATGGGTTTATGAAATATTCTCAAGGACAGCTGAGAACCCTAATAGAAATTAAGGCTACGCTCGCAACAGAGTTTAAGAAGCCGAAATCAGAATCGCAGTGCATAACAGAATTAAAGGAAATCAAGCAAAAACCTACCAAAACGGTTTGGGAATTTGACCAAAAATTTAAGACATTGTTGGATCAAGTGAACTTTGAGATAGCTCCAAAACAACATAAGGAGTGGTTCATCGCTGCATTGTTACCCCACATGAGACAACCATTGATGTAGCAGAAGGTTGCGTTGCAGGTAGAGGCCTTAGAGATTGCAATGAAGCTGAAGGCTTCACCGATTGGTGAGAGTAGCTCTGGGATGTCACAGATCCAGAACTAGTTGACCACCTTGACGTTAGAATTGCAAGTTATGAAGAATGGAAAAGAAAAAAGATATGAAGCAAGACGCAAAGTTTGGTGCACAGGATGTAAAGCAGAGGGCCACACCAGAGAACATTGCCTTCTATTTCCAGATTATCTTGACAATGGCACACCGAACCCAATGAATATGAATCACAATCAGGCACCGTGGTGTGAAATCTGCAGAAGCAGAGAACACAGACCTGAGGATTGTTATCTAGTACATAAATATGTAAAAACACCAAAAAACTTATATTGTAATTTTTGTAAATCAGTTGGACATGATGAATCCAACTGTCACACATAGAAACTGATGAATGAAAGAAAGCGGGATATGGAAGCAATGCAAGGTGCTAGAATGTACCGCGTCCAAGAAGAAAATTAGTCAAAACAAGAGAACACCCACTATGATCAAGGTGGATATAGAGTCCGTGGTAGTGGATACCGCGAGAGAGGAAGAAATGTCGGCCCGACGCAAGGAAGAGGCCGCAGTCAGGTAATATGTTATAACCGTGGCCAGCCAGGTCATGTATCTAGAGATTGTACCAATCCATGCACTACATGTAATTATTGTAAGTCATTTGAGCATGTTATTGGAGATTTCCCTATACTAGAGGTAGAAATGCAGAAACGAAGGAGGACAAAACCGCCGAATCCCAATATTCAGGTAATCGCAGCAGAGAGAAGGTCTGCGGATCCAAGTGTAAACGTGGTAATGCATAGTGGCACTGATACGGGAAGAGATGGAGGCGCAAAAGCTTCGACTTCTGGAATGCGCGATCCTAGGTAGAATCCTGGAGAGCCTGTATGGATTAGAAAAGCTCCTGGGAAAGCACCGGGTCTGGACTTCAGAAAAATAAGAGAGCATTCGAGAAAGTGCGGTACATGTTTACGACACCGCCACCTACTCCACCGAGAACACAGTTGCACCACAAAATACTGCAAAGACAGGATATACCAGCGGCCTATGATCAGATGAGCACTGCGGCAGACATAGGTACCTCTATTGCGCAGTTCCTACAGAGCTGCATGAAGTTATTAAAGGGAGCAGATGCTTTCATGGAATTTGAAAAGCTACTGAGGAAATATGAGCCAAACAACGAGAAGGGGGCTTCCCATGGCGCAGTCCATAATATTAGGAGTCCTAAAAGAACAAGTAGGGAAATGAGGCTCACTACACAGATTGGGGACTATGAGATGGATGAGATCATCCTTGATCTTGGATCCGAATTAAATGTCTTGACCAAGCAGACAGGGCATTAGATGGGAAAACCAAAGTTACAATGGTCACCTCTACAGTTAAGAATGGCTAATCAATGGATAATTATACCTTTGGGGAGGATACCCAAAACCATTGTTGACATTGACGGAGTGCGCAGCTATGCATATTTTGATGTGATTGAAATCGTGGATGACAGCCATCCTTATCTAGCACTACTGGGTATCGATTGGGTAATGAAAAACTCTTCCATTATTGATTTGAAGACTATGAAGATTATATTTGAAGGCAATGATATCAGGGTCATCACCCCATTGGACCCTTCGCAGGGTGAACGATATGTTGAACCGATTCAAGAGGAATCCAGAGCCCAAGAATTAGACCGTATGTACAAGATGACGACTGATGTTGTTGATTATATTAACCCAACTGCAGATGGAACACTCAGTTGGCACTGTGACAGCTCTTGCATATCAGACTCTGATGCAGGATTGAAAAACTTGCAAAGCCGATTGTACGAAGTATCTTCTGGGAGATGCACAGGGATTCCAAAGTCATTGCGCTATATTAGAAAGGAGGTAAGCCCAATCCCCGACTATGATGGTTTCTCTAACGTTTATTCTTTAGCAATGAATATATTGTAGCAATTGCAGAAGAACACCGCTTATAGGCATTAGACATAACATTGCACGATACACCTGCCAGATGGTGGGCTGCGCATAAGAAGACACTGACCACATGGGATCAGTGCATAATTAAGATGCAAATCAGGTTTGTTGAGAAGGTCACACTATCTTTCGAAAAATATAATGGTCAGACAGATCCAAGGGATCATATTGAATCTTATGTACAAGCTTTGGTAGAAAGGCCACAAACAGAATGGGTGCATTTGTTCGTGCACACATTCAAAGATCCTATTCCGAAGAAGTGCTACCTAGACCTCGAGTTGCATAGAGGAACAACGGATTGGTCTGTCCTAACTGTGAGCTTCCAGCAAGATTTAAGTTTCGAAGATGACCATTCGAGCATCAATGATGCATTGCAGGTTCTTAAGGAAAAAATATTTGCACCAGACTGCACTCAGGGAAATATGACCCTAGAATAATTTTTTGGAGCAAACAGTGTACCTGCGCATCTACAACCTGAATGGGAGGAGCAGCTAGAACATGCTCTTGATTGTTATAACCTTGTTGGAGAACCCGAGGATAAAGCAGATAGTGATGAGGAGGACCCGTGCAACATACAGATACTTGAGTTAGATGGGACCAGGGGTTATGAGACTGACCCCATTCCAAATGAACCTCTGTGGTTCACGATTCAGTTGTTGGCATGCAAACTTCTATGGAAATCTAGACCTACAGGGGTATCAGCTTCGGTTGTAGCCTTAGCTGCAAAAACTATGGATGGCCACAACTACAATTGGGTGAACTTCCTGCTGAACGAGTTATTATTAGACATCGAGGATGTCCAGGATAAGGGGCTCCCCTTCTATATTAATTGGTTGCTCGTCCTCATCACCTCTGTGGGATGTAGAGAACACAACCATCAGTGCGGCCTACCAGTAGCGTAAGATGATTGCCGCGTAGTACGATTTCCAAACATGTTGTCCTCTACAAATCCAGAGAAGCAGAGGCTGAATAACCTGCAGTTCTTCACTTTCTTCGAGCAGCTGTGCACCGTGATTGAGAAGACCCCACGAGTCACAAGAGAAGTGACGACCCAATATAATCCATTCTTGCTGTTCTAAGCCGAGCTCCATTCAATTTTTATTCAGCCACGCTTGAATGCAGAAAAATGGTATGAGGGACAATATCAGTCAGGAGTCCCAATGATTGAGCTCATTATTGAGGAATGGCCCAATGAATGGAGAGAACATGCACCAGAATTAGTCATCACCCCAGTGGATGAAGAAGAAGAAGAAGACCGCAAAGAGGATGCGGATGTCCAAAGTGCTTCAACCTTGAAACCTGTGCAACAAGCAGGCGAAACAGGAAAAGAGCCACAAGTTAGTGACAAGAGAAAAGATTCGGGCACTGGAAGCCCTCAGAAGCCTTCGAATAACAAGGTTAAGGCCAAGAAACAACCATTGGATAGAATCTTGCATGACGATGACTATGAAATGATAGCATCTCGGATAGCAGTGCACCTAAAGGATTTTTCTTGGATTTACGATGAAACAGGACAAGCCAGATCAGGCACAGGTCCCAGAAAGCATTGAAAAATTGACCAGTTTGGTCTTGAGGATGGAGCAAGTCCACTGCGACTTTGATCGGGAGACTGATCGACACAAACAAGTAGGGGAACCAAGTGACACGGTGTGTAGGACACCTGACTTCACAAAACGGGTGCGCATCATAAAGATTGCGTCTGCATCCATTCTATTTCCCACAGATGAAATGGAAGAGACTGTGAGACGACAGTAGCAGCTAGAACTAAACATAGCCATGATTCTAGTTGAAGGGATGCACCACTTGCACACCCATATCTCCCATGAAATGCATGAGCGGGACCTAGTTTCACACAATCAGCGCCTGCAACACGAAGAGAATTACCGACCAATACAAGGAGAATGCGAGCACAAGGAAAGGGAGCTTCAGCGCACGGAGGGAAAAGAACACAGGATCAGAGGAGCAGTGTCGGCTGTCTGCACAAAGCTCCCCGCAGTCGAGGAAGTCCTAGAAATAGAAGCAGCCATCCTACATATAGGTGTTTCCGTGAGCAGTCTACACGAACATATGAGGGAGCTAGAGATCTCCCACATAGATGAAGTTTAAAGGATGAAGGCTTCCCACTAGGAAGAAATAGCTAAGCTAGAAGCACGGTAGCAAGTGGACACAAAGAGGCAAGAAGAAGAAACAAGAGCAGAAGCAATAAGCACTTCCCTGCAAAGCATCTGCGCAGTGCCGAATTTTGGCAAACGACTTCTGCAATGTGTGGAGCGTACTACAAGAAAGTCCAGAGTTGCAGAATATCCACGAAGAGAGAAAGGAAAAGAAACAAGAGTTGGATTCCATAGATGCGTCCATGAAGGACTTGCCGGTCCGCCAGAAGAGGGAGGCCTTCGAGCAAACCAAGGCATTAAGGACGGAACTCGAGGCCTTGAGGGTGAAAGAAGCTGAAACCTTTGCTAGGTTGCAGCCACTAATAGAAGAAGCACTTACCTTGACCGATGACATTGAGGCAAAAATGCAAGAACTTCGAACATCGGAAAATCATATCTAGGAAGAAAATTCGGAACCTTCTTCACAAGAAAGGCTCGACAAAGTAAAGGAGTGTGAGCAGGAAGTAAAACAGGTAGTTCCACAGCTGAGCACAACAGTTGAAGAGTTCACTGCGTGGGTAGGAATTTCAAAAGAAGAACAGATGGAGCAACTGGACTAAAGTGGCTCAGGACGAGCCACAAGTAAGTGTTAGGGGCTTGTTGGGCGTGTCCCAAGTAGGTACTATTTTGTTGGAGCACAATTTTGAGCTACGTAGTAGAAAATAATGATATTGCTAAGTGCGCAACTTGCTGAGCATATTTAGTTATGCAGCCATGCTGATGCGCAGGACCCGCGCAGTAGCAAGTTTTGGTAAGAAGATATAAGAAAAGGTCAGACGAGGAAGTGACCTATTTTTGGTAAAGAGCAAGGTGAAGGAAGGAGAAAGCAACATATTTGGAAGTGTGGCAGCAAGCAGTTGAGAAGCTAGGCCACTACGTCGATAGCGACAAGCAGGCGGGAGGAGTGGAAAGGGACAGGCCCTAATGCAGTTGTAACCGTTTTGAGGACTGTAGCTGTCAGAGGAGCATGTGATCCACGAGTGTCCCAGCAGGACGGCCTAGAGTAGGTGGAGTAATTTGTCGATGGCAACAGTCAGGCTTGCAGTTAGCCACCCCAATTTTGTAAACCTAAGGGTTTTTCCTACGAATTGTAAAAACATGACCTACGGGCATGATCTATAAATAAGGCATTTTTGTATGGGAAAGGGTTACTCTTCATTTTGTATTGTTCTTATTCCTGATTTGATAAACTGCTATTGAGGAACAATTTTGTAAAGGCTCTGCAAGTTGAGTGCGCAGAGGCCTGTTGAGAGAGAGGAGAAGTCTGCAGTTGAGTGCGCAGACTACGAATTGTTGTACCCTTCCCAAAGACTAATTTAACAACAATTCTTGTGGACGTAGCCTCCATCCGTGGGGTGAACCGCGTTAAATATTGTGTAATGAGACTGTCTAATGTGTTTGTATTTTGCACTATTTGTTTGCTTACTATGCATGCTTGAATTCTTAGTTATCAGTTGGGTGGTTAATGCTTTTATATGTATTCGCCATAGGAGAAAGATGGGGATAATATGTTAAGTATTTCATGAATAGATGATTGATGAATGTGAAGTGTTCTAAGCCTATGAATGTAGAAGCCGTGGATAAAACATATATGCATGTAAAGAGTGGTTATATAATTCTGTTAATGTGTAACACTTGAAAGGCACAGTACTGATAGCCTATTTGATTACATCAAGTATAAGGTTAAATAATCAATGGTAGTAATTAAAGGAATAAGTGCTAAGTAAAACCCTTAATACGATTGTCGTCGAAGTGGAAGTACATAATCCTGTTGCATTATCCCCTCGAGGGAGTTAAATCGACCCACGCAGTCCGTGGATGCAACGGGTGCGCAGTCTTGTCATTTGTAGACATATCAACCTGCGATGAAGACAGTTGCTGCGGGCCCTTAGACCACAGCGTGAGCCTATAGATTGTTGTGCAGTGTATTTTCCCCATCATCTCATCACACTGTTGTGGAAACTTGATTCTGGAGCACCCCCATAGGTTCTCCTCGGGTGAGACCTCAACCTGCGTGCAAGTTGTTGCTGAAAGGGTTGGTGAAAAGGGGTTTTGTTGGTTAAAGCTAAAACCGCAAAGAACCTGGGTCTATGTTGGAAAACCTTTAGATTAGTTACCTACGCCAAAAAAGGTTTTGTAGTACATAAGTGGCCAGTCTAAACCTATAACCTAAATTTATCCATTTCCATCTCCGAGGCCTCATTCTTTCATCTATCCGCTTTAGTAGCCATAACCAGTTCATAGCCTTATAAGCATTAGGATTTCTAAAGTATCTCGAGTACTTGACACCTTGTTAAATTTTCAGAATTTACTTCAATCTGATCTAGGATCTTAACTGAGAGAACAACATGTACAGCATATCTATAGCATATCAATCATGGAGACAATAATGCAAGCACACAAGAGACACAAAGATTTACTTGGGGAAAACCATAAAGGTGAAAAAACCCAATAACTTCCTCAGAGATAGATAGAGCAATGATACAACCAACCAAGAGAGATAGCCATAACCTAGTAGCAAATCCTCCTCCTCCATAAGTGCGCCACTCCTCCTTGAGTGCATGTGTGAGAAGTGAGTGAGCAAATAGAGTGCCTCCCGCACTCTATTTATACTTGACTTGACTTGCCTTTTTACCTAACTCATGTAGGCTCGAACTTTACCACATAACATAATGTTGAGTGGGCCGACCCCCAATAGGGTGGTCTAATAACCCTTTGACCCACATGGCCGACCCCCAATAGGGTGGTCTAATAACCCTTTGACCCACATGACTTATATAGGGCCGACCCCAAATAAGGTGGTCTAATAACCCATCAAGTATAAGTTACGACACTTACAATATAAATGACGACACTTCCTTATAGAGGAATAATACCATCTCTACAGGAATACAATATACATATATGTGAAATACATTCCGAAGTTACATATACATCAACACTCCCTCTTAACTAGGAAGGTATTTCTCAGCACAGTTATTCTAGCAGAAGTCATCTTCTCTGGATCATCGTCACTGGATAATCGTCATCGAGTCATCATCATCATCGTCACTGCTGCTGCTATCTCAATCAATCTCTGAATCTACTCGTCATAGGAAGTTCTACAGAGCCAGTCCTTTTTCATACTGGATGTAGGCCCACCACCTGCAGGTCTTCGTCATCACTGGCCATACTGTGGAATTCTCAGGGCTTATTACGTGCGTCACAAAACCTCGAAAGAGCATCCCAGGCTATTACGAGCACACGGCTCTACCTATAGGATCTCCCAGGGCACAAATTACATGTGACCTCACCACAAAACCTCGAAAGAGAATCCCAGGACTGATTACGAGCACAAGGCTCAACCTATCGGATCTCCTAGGGCACAAATTACATGTGGTCACCACAAAACCTCGAAAGAGCATCCCAGGACTGATTACGAGCACACAGCTCAACCTATCGGATCTCCCAGGGCACAAATTACATGTGGTCATGGCAAAACCTCGAAAGAGCATCCCAGGACTGATTACGAGCACACAGCTCAACCTATCGGATCTCCCAGGGCACAAATTACATGCCATAGGACAAAACCTCGAAAGAGCATCTGCCAGATATCCCAGGGCACAAATTACATGCCATAGGAAAAACCTCGAAAGACTATCTGCAGATCTCCCAGGGCACAAATTATATGTCCTCCCAAGCAAAACCTCGAAAGAGCATTTGCCAGATGTCCCAGGGCACAAATTACATGCCATAGGCAAAACCTCGAAAGACCATCTGCAAATCTCCCAGGGCACAAATTACATGCTTATCTGCACAACCTGATCCACGGCCACAGAGTATCAACCTGATACTCACCATACATCATCCTGATGTATCCATGATCATCCTGATCATCATCACTGCAACATCCTGCTGCATGTCATCTGGAGCAACATCCTGAAGCTCGTTATCTATGATCATCCTGATCATCACTGCACCATCCTGCTGCATGTCATCTGGAGCAACATCCTGAAGCTCGTCATCTATGATCATCCTGATCATCACTGCAACATCCTGCTGCATGATCCACCTGATCATCAATGCATCTACCTGATGCATACCAAGTATCTACCTGATACATATCATCATACATGATCCTCCTGATCATCAATGTATCCATCTGATACAAATACATGATACATATCATCATACATGATCCTCCTGATCATCAATGCATCTACCTGATGCATACCAAGTATCTACCTAATACATATCATCATACATGACCCTCCTCATCATCAATGTATCCACCTGATACAAATACATGATACATATCATCATACATGATCCTCCTGATCATCAATGCATCTACCTGATGCATACCAAGTATCTACCTGATACATATCATCATACATGATCCTCCTGATCATCAATGTATCCACCTGATACAAATACAAATACATGATACATATCACCATATATGATCCACCTAATCATACAATGTATCCACCTGATACATATACAGATACATGGTCCAAGCATCCAACATGATGCATACATACATAAGATGATCCAACTGATCATATCCAACATCCACATGATGCGTACATACATACATAAAAATGATCCAACTGATCATATCCAAGCAGAAACTAGAATCATCATCCTGATGCTCATCATCCAGTGCTTACATCCACAGCCATGTGAAGGATCCTCCTTCCAACATGCTTGGAATAGCTCCAGCAAATGTGTTCATCACTTCTTCCTCGAAGTGTCCTCGATTTGAAGAACGCCAAGCCTCTCTCTGAAGTACTCGAACTTCACCCTGGCTAGTGGCTTCGTCAGCACATCTGCAATCTGCTCGTCCGTCGCAACATACAGGAGCTTCACGGCTCCTCTCTGCACCATATCCCTGATATAGTGATATTTGATCTCTATGTGTTTCGATCTGTCATGAAACACTGGGTTCTCGGACAGCTTCACACAACTCTGGTTATCATAGAAGATACCAGTAGTCTCCAACGAGAGATCAAATAGCTCAGACAATAGCTTCCGTAGCCATACTGCCTCACAACTAGCTGAGCAGGCTGCAACATACTCTGCCTCATCTATACTCAGTGCTACGCAGGACTGCTTCCTGCTAAACCAAGAGATCACACCTGATCCCATACTGAAGCAATACCCAGATGTGCTCTTCCTGTCTGCAGCACTGCTAGCCCAATCTGAATCAACATAACCCTGCAGGTTAAACTTTTGATTCGCCTCATACTTGAGCCCATAATCCACTGTACCCTTCAGGTACCTCAGAACATGCTTTACAGCAACCAGGTGAACACTCCTCTGATCTGTCAAGAACTGGCTCAATGTGTTCACAGCAAAGCAAATGTATGGTCTTGTGTTCGTCAGGTACATCAAGGACCCAATCACCTGACGATATATAGAGACATCAATTGGCTTAGATGAAGCATCACATAGAAGCTTCAGATTCGATGCCATCGGTGTGGCCATGGCCTTGCAATCCATCATCCCGAATCTCTTCAAAATCTCTACTGCATACTTCCCTTGTCCAAGGAAGATTCCTTCTGCATTCTGCCACACCTCCATGTCAAAAACAAATAGTGCATCATCCCCAAGTTCTTCATCTCAAAGTCGGTAGTAAGCTTCCGCTGCGTGTCGGCAATCAATCTATTTTCACCTGTAACAAACATGTTATCTGTGTACAAAAGTAGTATCACTGAATTTCCTTCCTCAACCTTGTAGTAAAGGTTGGAATCCACATTATTCTTGGTAAGGCCCAAACTGGATAGAAAGTTGTCTATCCTACCATACCAATTTCTTCACACATATATGAATACACCATGCTGTCTTGAAATCCATCTGGTGTATCTTCTATTTCATCACTTTTATATTTCTCAATGCTGCCATCTGTAACATGCTTGATCTGATAGTTCCATTTGGAAGTCATAACAAACTTCCCTTCACATCTTGGGATTACATCATTATTCATGATCGACGGATCATGGCATTCTATTTCTTCATCCCAGATCCTGGGAACTTCAATATCTTCAATAAATAAATTTGTTGCTGAACAAATGTTGTAGTTCTTCTTTTGTAGGAGATGGCATACGATCTTTCCTACACAACAAGTTAAATTGCATGATTAGAAAACATCTCATAGTTTTCAGAACAAATTCTTACACATAAATAAATATGTCATACAGTCATGCAATTATCTTAGCCAATGCTTCAATACAACATTTATCCATATCCCGTAACTTTCTAGATGCCTTCCAATCTCTACCAGAACATTGTTAAGAGTGTGCACAACTCCCAACATGTCAGCAAAGAGGTTTCATTCTAGATAAGTAGCAATGGAATGTTGTACAGTGCCATAGGCTACTTACCCATGCATATTAGTAGTATACTGTTCATTAATGTAATTATTCTAATATGCACAATACATATCCTAAGTCTAAGACCATGAGCATATACATCATTGAACAATTTTATTTAAACAAACAAATATGCAAGAAGTTAAAATACTTATCTTTGTTTGTTCGTTGGGTGGACTCCCTCTGAGTCTTTGCTTCCTTACAGGAGCTGCTGGAGTCCTAATCTGAAGTAGCTTCTTCTACACCTTTCTGTTGTGGAAAGATGTTCAACTCCCTCTGAATATCTGCATCCTTGCAGAAACTACTGAAGTGTGTTCCTTTGCTTTCTTGCAGGAACAACTGGAGTGTGCTCCCTCTTGATCTTTGCTTCCTGGATTACCTGTTCTTGAATCTCATATTCATCCTTGGTCCCTATGCATGCTTATTAGTATCATGAATGTGTTATCCTTGTGATCTCATATAAAATCATGCATTCATTAGTATACTATTAAAACACAATAATCTCAAGCATGTATAGTCATGATCATTTCAAACAGAAATAATAAGCATTAGCATTCAAGGTTTATGTAGGATTCTTATGGTTAGTCAAATCATAAGAAACATAACATGTCTAAACCTGTAATTACTCAAACAACACAACAGTATAAGATCCTAACACAAGGTAGGATTCTATCTTGATATAGGAAAAACATACCTGGATTAGCATGCTAGCTATTTATGTCTAACATACTCACATGATGTCTTCTTGTTCTTCTTCAATGACTTGTGCTAGTAACCTGTATATCTCATAGGTTAACCAAGTTATACATACCTCGTAAATGGATCTTCTATGAGATCCATGACAATGGATGAGTCTTTGTCCTCATGTTATCATGATCATATGTTCTTGGACCAGAACATGATTTGTCTTTCTTGGTGTACCTTTCATGTTAGTAGACAACATAAACCTCATACAACACCATAATGCATTAGTACAATCATAAGTGTCAACACCCTAACCAATGAATATCTTCTATCATGCATTCATAATTTTGTTAAGGTGATACGACAAATCTAAAATCAAAATTGTACTAACCGTAATAACATGAAGACAAACATATCATAAACTTAATCATGAACAAATCTCAAAACATACCTCGATTAGTCATACCTGTCGAGATCGCTTGTAATCTTCTTATGTAAGGCCTTAGCCTCATCTCCCTCTGAAACAGGAACTTCTTCACTCATGCAGATGATCAATCCATCTTCTTCTAGGATTAACCCAATCCACTTGATTTGCAAGAACTGGACCTGGAGCTGGATATGGGTTTGTCAGAGAAACCCCAAAAATTCAAACTTTGAATTTCAAACTTTTGAAAGGATAGAAATATGCGCCTTGATGAGCTGATCAAACTGGTATATTCAGAATTTGAAAACTGCAAAGTTTCACTCCTCAATTTTGCCTTTGAAACTTCCGGGTTCACTGGACGTGACCCTGAACTGGGGTTTGATGAAGCCCACTCTTTTGCCCCATCAAAATGTTTGATCCAAAGCTCTAAGCTTCTATTTTTCTGAGGAGCTTCCAGCCGTGGTCACAGATTTCAAAAATTCCCATTTTTACAGAAGCCCTAATTTTCCACTTTTCTGATCAAAGTCTCGAACTAGGGTCTAATCAAGCCCGGCCTTCTGCCCAACCAAAAATTCTGATCTTAGTCTCTAAATTTCTATTTTGATGAGTAGCATCCAGCCGTGGTCTCCGATTACAAAAATTCCAACTTTCTCCAAAGCCCTAAATTCCGGAAGCCATGAATGAAGGTACCAAAATAAAATTTTGTTTTGACAGAAATATGTACCTGATTGTTTCTGGTGTAACTCCAAAAATTTTGATCCACAGGGTCTGAAAACGTTTCCTGAGATAGCCTGACCTGTTATCTTTCCATCCTGACAGGTCTGACCTCAATTGGATTCTCTGAGAGAGAGTTATGTCAAATGTCGCAACGTGACCGTTTTTGGGATAAAACAGGAGAGCGAACTTGTACGGCGCGCCACGTGTCACTGGTTCAACTACGGCCTCTGAAAAAGTTTTCGGAGATAGTAAAGACTGTGTACTACCTGTCACTTTTTACGAAATTTCATTTGGGGCTTCCTAGCCCAAGATATGACCTTTTTCCCAAGGTCACCTGATTTTGACTCAGATCTGGAAGAGGCCGAAACCCTATATTGTACAGATCATAAATCACAAAGTACAACGAATTAGAGGTTGTCCTTTGGACACAAGATACCTGGAGATCTTATCTTCGGCCTGTAACAATTTCAGATCCGAAAACTTCGCCAAAACGGATTTATAGTGAAAGTGCTACGATGACTGGTTTTTGCTATATCAAGCCCTAGCATCGTAAGTGCAACAAGTGTCATACATGCCATATCATGCCTTCTTTCAGGCTAGCTCTGATTCCATGTTAAATTTTCAGAATTTACTTCAATCTGATCTAGGATCTTAACTGAGAGAACAACATGTACAACATATCTACAGCATATCAATCATGGAGACAATAATGCAAGCACACAAGAGACACAAAGATTTACTTGGGGAAAACCATAAAGGTGAAAAACCCCAATAACTTCCTCAGAGATAGATAGAGCAATGATACAACCAACCAAGAGAGATAGCCATAACCTAGCAGCAAATCCTCCTCCTCCATAAGTGCGCCACTCCTCCTTGAGTGCATGTGTGAGAAGTGAGTGAGCAAATAGAGTGCCTCCCGCACTCTATTTGTACTTGACTTGACTTGCCTTTTTACCTAACTCATGTAGGCTCGAACTTTACCACATAACATAATGTTGAGTGGGCCGACCCCCAATAGGGTGGTCTAATAACCCTTTGACCCACATGGCCGACCCCCAATAGGGTGGTCTAATAACCCTTTGACCCACATGACTTATATAGGGCCGACCCCAAATAAGGTGGTCTAATAACCCATCAAGTATAAGTTACGACACTTACAATATAAATGACGACACTTCCTTATAGAGGAATAATACCATCTCTATAGGAATACAATATACATATATGTGAAATACATTCCGAAGTTACATATACATCAACACACCTTCATTTAGATCGCGAACTCTAAAGGGAAGGATATTTACTATTTATTCCAGTTGGTTTTCCTCGATGTTGTGTGTCGACATAATAGATTTGGAATGACTAATGATCATACCTAAAGAGTCACATAACAACTTCAATAGATTGTTGATCATGTCCTATTCCTCAGTCTTCCCAATGCCAAAAAGGAGCACGTTGTCCAGAAAAAAATTGGCGAGTGATGGAATCTATGTTTGAGGTGATCTTCGGACCTCTCACAGATTTTTTTTCCTTGTCTTTGAGCAATAGTCTTGTAAGACCTTCCATCACAATGAGGAAGAGCATAGGTGAGAGGGGAAATCCTTGTCTAAGGCCCCTCGAGCATGGAAAAAATTATGTGGGGCTTCCGTTAATTATAATTGCATTCTGCACAGAGGATATGCAAGCCATGATCCATCTCATCTCATTCTAGGGTAAATCGATTTGAATTAATCCCAAACAAAAGAACCCCCAATGAACCTTACCATATGCTCGAGATTGGTCCAATTGCATGAATATACCTTTGATATACTTCATCTTGACACTATGAAAATAATATTGAGCTACTCTGATGGCGTCTAGTATTTGCATGTCCTCTAGAATCCGAATTGCTCTTTGGAAATACCATGGGATACTACCGGTCTGATCCTGACATCAATTATCTTTTCAATAATTTTATAGATTAATTTTCACAATGATATGGGTAGGAAATCATTGAAGGAATCTGTATTAGAGGATTGAGGTATCAAGGCAATGAATGTGGAGTTCAGTGCCTCTTGGAGCTTTCCTTTCACACATGTATCTTCCACCATGGTTAATAATTCAAGTCCCATGAGATCGAAAAATTCAAGGAAGAGCTTAGTAGTCTAACCATCCGGACCCAGTATCTTTCCTTTTGCAAAACCTTTTAGGAATTTATGAACTTCCTCCAAATTCACCGGTGAAAAGACCTCATCACCTTCATGTTCTGTGAAGAAGTGGGGAATATCTTTTATAACCTGAATTTGCTCCTGAACCGAGTAGCCACCTGGATCTGTGTAGTAAGTATTGAAATGCTTAAATTCTTCATTTTGTAGGTCCTCTAGGTCTTCTAGCCAGTCACCAGCTTCATTTTTTAGGCGCCATATAGATTTATTAACTCTTTTGGCACTTGCAAAATTATGGAAAAATTTGTTATTAGGATCTCCCAACGATATTCATAAGACCCTACTTTTTAGGTGCAATTACTCTTCTTCGCGAGCTAATATTCCCAATTTAATTTTCTGCAGCTCAATGATTTTGTCCCTTGGGAGGTCACTTAGAGGTCCATTTCTGGCATCTTGGTATAATAACTCCAATTGTTTTTCTATCTCGATAAGCTTTTCTTTTTTAGCTTTCCTTCATGCTCTTTCAAACTTTATCACAGCTTGCTTCAAACTAATAAGTTTTTGAATCCGATTCTAGAAAGGTCAATGCATTCTGACATTCTGGTAGGATAGCCATTCCGATTTGATTAATTCCTTGAATCTTCATCCTTTAACAAGGAATGGTTAAATTTGTAAGGATATGAGTACTTGTGATTTTTAAAATCGAGTTCCAAAAAGATCGGATTGTGGTCCAAAATGACATTTTGGTCCACCCAGGATATGTATCTGTGAAAAGACTCCATCATATTATCATGCATCATAAACCTTCCAAGTCGCTTCGAGACCCTGTCCTTCCCAGCTGGTCGTTTCTCCAAGTTGGTGATAGGGAAAAGGGATCGATATCATTTAAGCTCGCTGAAGAGAATTTTTTTTTAAAATGGCTACTTAACGGATCAGTTCAAGCCGATGAGCCCCATGTTTCTGATGCCTTTAATATCAGATTAAAATCACCTGCAATTATGATATTATGAAGATTCAGTAATCCCTCATCTTGTACCTGGTCCTAGAAATTTTGCGAGCTTAGAAATACATGAAGGATATTAACTCAATCCTAGGTGTCTAGCATGGAAATCTCTATGTAAAGTTGGGAATATTTGTGGAGTAATAGAGGGTTATCAGGCTTGAAGACTAGAGCTTTAACATATTTGGAATTAAAGTATAGTTAGTTTCTCTTGAATCTTGACATATTATTTGTGACTGTTTTTTATTGGGTTAATATATTGCACGGATTAAAATGGATTTCATTAATGTGTAATAATTATTATGGCTTTGTTTGAGTAATCTTAGCGTGTTTGGATTGAAATTTAAATATTTATTGTGACTTTGAGTTGGAAATAATCAAGAAAAATCCTTTGACTCGTTGTATTAGCCATGACATGGTGGATATTAGAAGGAATTTGGAAAGCTTGGCTAAGTAAATAAATGATATTCATTAATTAGTAGTGCACCTTAGAGAGAAAATGGAAAGAGTACTTCATCATAAATAAAGAAGGATGGAAAAAATGGCATCAAAACTAGAAATAAACTACAACATTATATTGGGGTTTCACCCATAGCTCCCATACCTAGGCTCATCAATTAGTAGTGCACCTTAGAGAGAAAATGGAAAGAGTACTTCATCATAAATAGAGAAGGATGGAAAAAATGACATCAAAACTACAAATAAACTACAACATTATATTGGGTTTCACCCATAGCTCCCATACCTAGGCTAGGCATATAATAGATTCCATGAGAATGGTTATAAAGGAACCACACGAAGATAAGATTGTTCGACCAAAGGAAGTCTTGTAGTACCTAAGAAATAAGCTTTGGAAACCCTAGAACATGATGATGTAGCTACGGAAGAAGACCACAGTGGAAATTTACATTCCTTAATGTAATCAACCTTCCCATGTCAATATGTTCTACTAAAATTTTATGAAGTTTATAGTTATAAAATTTTTGAGAAAGATTTATCAATTAAGATGAGCTATAACCAGCAATATAATACTATATATTTAAGATTAAAAAATGATTTTTAAAACTTTATTTTGAACTCTAAAAAATTATCACGAATTTATAATTTAATTAACTTTTATAATTCAATATATATGTTTGCTCTTCTGAAGAGAAAACAATTGTTCCCATATGGATAACAACAAAATCTAACATTGTCATAAAGTTAATGTTGAAATATGAAAAAATAAAAATAAAAAACTAAAGGATATTCATAGGAAACTACAAACTAGACATGGCATTATAAACAATTTTTGTATTCTCTTCGCATTCTATGTACCTACAATTATTTTAATAGTTAGTGCGTTTCATTTAAGATGTTCAATTATAATTGATATCACAAGTTATTTAAGTTAGTTATTTAGCTATCTTCTTATATTTCCAGGTAGAGGTCGATGTTATTTTTAATAATTAGAATTTTTTAATGTTTTATAGTATGGAGACTTCATTAGTCTATTGTATATCAGGTGTCATGTTTGTTTGTAGTTTGTTCGTAGGTTATTAAGAAATATTTTTAATTTCATTTAATATTAAAAGATATCTTCAAAGTTGAATTCCTTTGAAGTACATCTATCCAATTAAAAACTCCTTTATTTTTACTAAATATGATTATAGGTATCCATTTTTTTTTACATTCTTAATATTTTTTTTTACTTCTACACTTAGAAAAAGAACTTTATAACCACAAATCCCAAAAGTTATATCCCAAAAATAAGAAAACTATTTCACTAATTGATCCAACTATAAAGTCGATTGGCTTGTTTCGACTAGTAGGCCTAGTCCTAGTCTACGACTTCTTAGCACCACTCGTCAAAGACTGACGACTCCAGCATGCTCCATCGACGACGACAATTGTGCATCAGTGACAACTGAACAACTACGACAGATTGTCCCTTTGTCTTCCAGTCGACTATGATGGTTTCACTTCTCAGACCGTTGTAGCTTCTTTTATAAGTAAACGTAACGGAAAGGCAGCTCAAGCATTCTCAACACTCTATATAAGTCTTTACATTATTGTAACATAGGAGGAGATTATGGGACAAGAAATAATAACAAAGTTTTTTTATCCAAATTCTTGCATTTTGACTAACTATATTCTTGATTGTTTTCTCGTTTTGGATTGTCAACTTAGTTATGTTGCTTCCACCATAACGACCCTAGATTCATTCAGTCGAAGCTTTATTCCTCTCGTCGAACTCCTGGGTGATGCGGATCATTGGTATCAAAGCTTGATTTTGCATATTTTTTGTGGAGACACTTCTTGCTGAAGTTACCTGACTTATGTATGTTCACACACACTCACAAACCCATCAATTTGGACAGATCCTACCTTCGACTTTTTACTATCTACCAGCTTTCAACACTCAACCAGAGATGGTGAAAGAAGAAGACAATAAACATGCAACTGAAGAGACAAAGTGACTCATTGATAAAGCACTTGCTCGACAACGAACTGAAATGTATGAGCATTTCAATGATATTCTTGCTTGACTCACTAGTTCATTTGGCTTGACTTCAGTTAGCAATTCGATGAGAAATGCCTTTGAAAAAGAAAATTCTTTTAAGGTACAAATGAATTTGGATATATCAACTCTAGAAGGAAAGATTGATGTTGAATCTATAGACAAATGGGTACAACATCTAGAATCCTATTTCTCTGTGAATCAAGTCTCAGAAGCTGAGAAGATCACCATTGCATCCTTCAAAATGTCGACTTCTATGCACTATTGGTGGGAGAATATATCGATAAAAATGGAGAAAGAAGACAACCCCATAGAAACGTGGGATAAATTTGTCGAGCATGTCTGAAGGGATTTCAACCCACCCAAATACATTGAACAACAATATAAGAAGTGGAAACAAATAAGGCAATGGAGAGACCAGTCTGTGCAAAGCTATACCAATGAGTTTTATCAACTAATAACTAGACTCGACATTCGGGAAGATGAGAAATTGGTTGTTCTGTTGTTCTAAAGTATGTTATCGAATTGTCCCCATACATTCAGCAGCAGATGGATTTCCTTACTGTCAATATGCTCATGGATGCATTCCATTATGTTAGTAATCTTGAAGTGAAGTAAAAAAGAAAACTACGCCTCGCGACTAAGCCAATAGGACGACCATCTGAAAAGAAGTATTCGTCTTCAATCGACTCTGACAAGTCCAAACGCCCATCTCACCCGACTTTGTCTGAGCAAGAACAAGGTAAGAGACCTTCTCAGAAATAAGAGAGGGAATACACTAACCATTCCCCTGCCGAGAAATGGTGTGATTACCACCACTCACTGTGGCATGACACATCTGAATGCAAAGCTCGGAAGACATTCTTGGTGAAACTATCTACATCTGACTTGAATGACAAATCCATTGTGGAATCCAAAACAAAATCATCGACTCTCTTGCCATCGACATTGACAACTCTAGTCGCCTTGAATATTGTCGATAAGGAGGAATGAGAGAGCCAATTCCATACAAAGATATGGGTTCATAAAAATCCATTGCATTTGATTGTGGATAATGGAAGCTAGAAGATCTTTGTTTCTGAAACTCTTGTGAAGAAACTTGGTCTTGTCACTACTCTGCATCCTCATCCTTATAGCATCAGTTGGATGAAGGATGGAAAGAAACTTCAAATTACCCGGAAATACAAACTTGCCTACTTCATTAAGCCTTTGAAATATGAAGTACTATGTGATGTGGCACCACTCTCAGTAGCCAACGCTTTGTTTATAAAACCATACTTGTGGGATCGACATGGAAGTATAACAGAGCGGCAACCTGCATCGACAGTTGAGATGGTATCTGCTAAACATGTTAAAAATTTAATCAACCATGCGCAGAAATTCGCATTGATCATTATTAAGACTCAACATTCTAGGAATACTGTAGCAACTAGTCAACCCACTGACAACCGTAGTCCTTGATAGAAACAATGGATCGACAACATTCTTGAAGAATACCATAATGTGTTCAAAGAACCAAATGAAGTACCTTTACACTATCAGGTGAAACACTCCATTGAACTTGCTCTTGGTTCTTCATTACCTAACACATCTATCTATAGGAGTTCCATTACAAAGAATGAAGAGATTTGTCGACAAATCCTAGATTTGATCGACAAGCAACATATTTGACCCAGTTCCTCTCCTTGTGGAAGTTCATTTGTTCTTGTTCCGAATAAAGATTGGACTTGGCACATGTGCATCGACTACAGGGAACTCAACGACATTTCAGTAAAGAATCAGTATCCTTTACCAAGAATAGACGAATTGATTGATTGTCGAAAAGGTGCTAAATTATTCATTAAACTTGATCTCAAGTCAGGATATCATCAGATTCCAATCGATCCCTCCGATGTATGGAAAACGGCTTTCAAACGCAAGGAAGGATTGTTTGAATGGTTAGTCATGCCTTTCATTTTAATCAATGCACCTGCAACCTTCATACGATACATGGATGACATTCTTCAACCTTTTTTTGGAAAATTTGTTATTGTCTCTCTTGATGACATCCCAACTTTTAGTAGATTGTGGGAGGAACATGTTCGACAACTGCAACATGTCCTCAACACCCTCCGACAACATCGACACTACTTGAATTTGGAAAAGTGTTCATTTGCGATGGACAACATCAAATACTTGGGGTATGTTATCGACTGTGCAGGCATTCATGTCGACCCATACAAGATACAAATCCTCAAAGATTGGCCCATTCCTCAAAACATTCATGAACTAAGAATTTTTCTTGGTTTGGCAAAATTTTATTGACGATTCGTACTTGGATTCACTCATATAGCTTTCCCTTCGAATTAGCTAACTAAAGGAAGTTAGAATACTATCTTCAAGTGGACACAAACACATAAGTAAGCTTTTGAGCATCTCAAGCACAAACTCTGTACTGCACTAGTGCTTGTGCCACCCGACTTACATCACCCATTTGAATTCAAAACCGATTCCTCCAACTATGCTTTGGGTGTCGTAATCACACAAGTTGGCCACCGAGTCACATTCCACTTGAAGAATTTAAATGACACTGTTAGGAAGTATTCAAGATATGAAATGGAGCTCTATTCCATTGTACAATATCTTAAGAAATGGAGACATTATGTCCTTAACAAGGAAACGGTTGTTCATACAGACCATAATCCCTTACATTTTTCTCCATCCCAGTCTAAGCTACAGATGGCTACACAGGTCAAGTGGATTAGTTACCTACAACAGTTTCAATTGGTAACTAAGCATCAGAAAGGAAAATCCAATGCAATAGTTGATTTCCTTAATCGACCACCGGTTACTTCAGTTCTTACAGTCTTAAGTATACATGGATATGATACTATTACTTGGCCATGAAAGTATGAACAAGATGTTGATTTCTCAATGGTGTACCGACAACTCCAGACAGATCACTCGATTTCTCTCGAATACCACATGAAGGACAACTTGTTATACAAGCTTGAAAAACATTTTGTACCGATAGGTGACCACCGACAAAATCTCATTTGGGAGGCACCATACAGAAACACCGCGGAACATTTTGGTCTAACAAAGACACTCGTTGTGCTCCAAAAGTACTTCTACTGGCCTTCACTCAAGATGGATGTCAACAAGTATATCAAGTCATGTGTGGTTTGTTTCATTACCAAGCCACGAAACCAATGACAGGGTTTGTATACACCCTTTCATGTCCCTAATCGACCAAGGGAATAAATTTCCTTATATTATTTGACTGGATATCCTCTTTCCCGAGACCAGCATCATCAATCCTTATATTGGTATATTGATTTTCCAAGATGGCTATCCTTATTCCTTGCAAGAAGACCATAACCGCCTAACAGACTACTCAACTCTTCTTTGAGAATATCTGGAAAGACTGTGGATTGCCAACTTCAATCATTTTCGACCATGACTCCAGATTTCTAAGAAATTTTTGGAAGACACTCTGGAAACAACTCGACACACAACTATTGATGTCAACTGCGTTCCATCCCCAAACCTCGTGGCATGACACATCTGAATGCAAAGCTCGGAATACATTCTTAGTGAAACTATCTACATCTGACTTGAATGAAAAATCCGTTGTGGAATCCAACACAGAATCATCGACTCTCCTGTCATCGACATCGACAACTCTAGTCACCTTGAATATTGCCGATGAGGAGGAATGAGAGAGCCAATTCCATACAAAGATATGGGTTCATAAAAATCTGTTGCATTTGATTGTGGATGATGGAAGCCAGAAGATCTTTGTTTCTAAAATTCCTGTGAAGAAACTTGGACTTGTCACTACTCTACATCCTCAGCCTTATAACATCGGTTGGACGAAGGATGGAAAGGAACTTCAAATCACCCGAAAATACAAACTCGCTTACTTCATTAAGGCTTTGAAATATGAAGTACTATGTGACGTGGCATCACTCTCAGTAGCCAATGCTTTGTTTTTAAATCCATACTTGTGGGATCGACATGGAAGTTATCAGTCATGACTGCAGAAGGTGATTTTCATAGTTCGGGATCAGTGGTATGGTATAACAGAACGGCAACTTGCATCGACATTTGAGATGGTATCTGCTAAACATGTTAAAAATTTAATCAACCATGCTCAAAAATTCGCATTGATCATTATTAAGACTCAACATTCTAGGAAGACAGTAGCAACTAGTCGACCCACCGACAACCGTAGTCCTCGATAGAAACAATGGATCGACAACATTCTTGAAGAATACCATAATGTGTTCAAATAACCAAATGAAGTACCTTTACACTGTCAGCTAAAACACTCCATTGAACTTACTCCTAGTTCTTCATTACCTAACACATCTATCTATAGGAGTTTCATTATCGAGAATGAAGAGATTTGTAGATAGATCCTAGATTTGATTGACAAGCGACATATTCGACCTAGTTCCTCTCCCTATGGAAGTTCATTTGTTCTTGTTCCGAATAAAGATGGGACTTGGCACATGTGCATCGACTACAGGAACTCAACGATATTTCAGTAAAGAATCAGTACCGTTTACCAAGAATAGATGAATTGATTGATTGTCGGAAATGTGCTAAATTCTTCATTAAACTTGATCTCAGGTCAGGATATCATCAGATTCCGATCGAGCCCTCTAATGTATGGAAAACGGCTTTCAAAAGCAAGGAAGGATTGTTTGAATGGTTAGTCATGCTTTTCATTTTAACCAATGCACCTGCAACCTTAATACAATACATGGATGACATTCTTCAACCTTTTTTTGGAAAATTTGTTATTGTCTCTCTCGATGACATCCCAACTTTTAGTAGATTGTGGGAGGAACATGTTCGACAACTCCAACATGTCCTTGACACCCTCCGACAACATCAACACTACTTGAATTTGGAAAAGTGTTCATTTGCGATGGACAACATCAAATACTTGGGGTATGTTATTGACTCTGTAGGCATTCATGTCGACCCATACAAGATACAAATCCTCAAAGATTGGCCCATTCCTCAAAACATTCATGAACTAAGAATTTTTCTTGGTTTGGCGAAATTTTATCGACAATTCGTACTTGGCTTCACTCATATAGCTTTCCGTTTGAATTAGCTAACTAAAGGAAGTGAGAATACTATCTTCAAGTGGACACCAACACATAAGTAAGCTTTTGAGCATCTCAAGCACAAACTCTGTACTACACCAGTGCTTGTGCCACCCGACTTACATCAGCCATTTGAAGTCGAAACCAATGCCTCTAACTATGCTTTGGGTGTTGTAATCACACAAGTTGGCCACCGAGTCACATTCCACTTGAATAATTTCAATGACACTGTTAGGAACTATTCAACATATGAAAAGGAGCTCTATTCCATTGTACAATATCTTAAGAAATGGAGACATTATGTCCTTAACAAGGAAACGGTTGTTCATATAGACCATAATCCCCTACATTTTTCTCCATCCGAGTCTAAGCTACAGACGGCCACACAGGTCAAGTGGATTAGTTACCTGCAACAGTTTCAATTGGTAACTAAGCATCAGAAAGGAAAATCCAATGCAACAGTTGATTTCCTTAGTCGACCACCGGTTACTTCAGTTCTTACAATCTTAAGTATACATGGATATGATACTATTACTTGGCCATGAAAGTATGAACAAGATGTTGATTTCTCAATGGTGTATCGACAACTCCGGACAGATCAATCGATTTCTCTCGAATACCATGAAGGACAACTTGTTATACAAGCTTGAAATTTTTTTTGTACCGACAAGTGACCACCGACAAAATCTCATTTCGGACACACACTACAGAAAAACTGTGGGACATTTTGGAGTAACAAACACACTTGTTGTACTCCAAAAGTACTTCTACTGGCCATCACTCAAGATGGATGTCAACAAGTATATCAATTCATGTGTGGTTTGTTCCATTACCAAGCCACCAAACCGATGACAGGGTTTGTATACACCCTTTCATGTCCCTAATTGACCACGGGAATCCATTTCCTTATACTATTTGACTAGATATCCTCTTACCCAACACCAGCATGATGCAATCCTCGTATTGGTAGATTGATTTTCCAAGATGGCTATCCTTATTCCTTGCAAGAAGACCATAACCGCATAACAGACTACTCAGCTCTTCTTTGAGAATGTTTCGAAAGACCATGGATTGCCAACTTCAATCATTTTCAACCGTGACTCCAGATATCTAAGAAATTTTTGGAAGATGCTCTGGAAACAACTCAACACACAACTATCGATGTCAACAACATTCCATCCTCAAATCGATGGACATAAAAATGTTGTGAATCACCTAGTAGTACAACTGCTCTACATGTACAATCACCAGCATCATCAAACATGGGATGAAAGTCTTATGTACATCCAGTGTAGCTATAATTGAGCACATCACAGCTCTATAGGTAAGAGCCTGTTTGAGGTTTGTTATGGATTTCAACCCTTGGCGCCTCTCGACTTAGTCAACTAGACGACTTCCTTGATCGAAATTGACCATGGACATTAAGAAGTTGAGAAAGGACTCAATTTTAGGGATCAAATTTGTGACATCCAGAAGTAAGCGTAGGAGATGTTGCAACAAGCTAATACAAAATCTAAGGCCTGTCATGACAAGCATCATATTCCTCACTCTTTTCAGGTTGGGAATCAAGTATGGTTACATTTCAAGAAAGACAAGTTTATAAGTCCATACAAGAAGTTAAACCCTTTGATATATGGTCCTTACACGATTCTTGAGAATATTGGGAAAAATTCCTTTAAGCTTAACATTCCTTCATGCCTAGGTTTACATCTAGTACTTAACGGAGATCTACTTCGACCATATCATGCACCATTGCTTGAACAAATTAACTTGCGGACAAAAACACCTAAATATATAGACCCAAATGTTTAGGAGGCTGTACCTATTGACACAATTGTAGGCCAACGAATACCTCATACAAGAACGTAAGCAATTCGCTTGTTTCAGGTTGCCAAAGTCGGACAGCTTCCACCCCAAGGAAGGTGGTATTCTACTGCTAAACTGAATGAGAAGTTTCCTAATCAGCATGAGCAAGCAATGGGGACCATTGCTTCTTAAGGAATGGTAAATGATCCACCTCTAAAGTCAATTGGCTTGTTTCGACTAGTAGGCCTAGTCTTAGTCGACGACTTCTCAGCACCACTTGTCGAAGACCGACGACTCTAGCATGATCCGTCGACAACGACTATTGCACACTGACAAAAACTAACCAACTACAACAGATTGTCCCTCTGTCTTCGAGTCGACTGTGACGGTTGCACTTCTTATACCACTACAACTTCTTTTGTAACTGATCGTAAATGGAAGGCAGCTCAAGTGTTCTCAACACTTTATATAAGTCTATACATTATTGTAACATAGGAGGAGATTACGGGAGAAGAAATAACAACAAAGTTTTTATCCAAATTCTTGCATTTTGTCTAAGTATATTCCTTATTATTTTCTTGTTATGAATTGTCGACTTAATTAAGTTTCTTCTGCCATAACAACCCTCGACTCATTCTATCAAACCTGTTGTTCCCGGTGGAACTCCTCGGCGATGTGGATCTCTAACATCCCAACATAGGGTATACTATAATAAAACATAGGGTATACTCTAATAAGACATAATTAGACTTAAAAGTTTGTTTTGTACCAGTGTTATAGTACTTTAGCCCCTCTCTTCAGCAATATATATGTATATAGTCATAACTCTTCATCCCTTACATCTCTAATCTCGTAAACATTTAAGAGAAAATATATATCTATTTATCAAGCTTGTCAACACAACAATATTTACGAAACTCTGAAATCTAATCATCATTCACAACTGATCATCTAAGGATTAGTGCAGCCGTATGTACTAGGATTAAAGATTTTTCTCATTCATTAACTTTCGAACTCTCGCTGTAATTCTAACTCAAAATAGAAATTATTTCCAATGATTTCTGTCGATTGAATTCCTGTGATTGTCTTTGTCCGGCGATAGAATTGCGCGTCATGAATGCAATCCTAATAGAAAGTAGCTGTTTAAGTGTAATTTGGAAGTGTGTTGTGACAGTAGTTGGTTTTATTTGAAGGACTATCGAGCCGTCGACAAACTATTTCGACGTCGTCGTCTTTATGCGAGAAGGGTTGCTCTTTCATCATATAAAAATTCCGACAGTTGCAGAATGCCGTGAGTATATTTTGGCTCATATATGTTTGTGAGTATTATTTTGATCAAATTCACACAGTTACAGGAATGCAGTGTGTACAAATTTTACTAATTCCATTATAATTATTGGCCTTCTCAGTGTTTGCGTCTATAAAGACGTTGGGCCTTTATATTGATCAAACTATGGTATGGCTGCTTGTGTGTATAAAGACCTGATTGTTTCTTTCTATAAAGACCTTTTGCCTTATTTATAAAAACCTTCGGTCCGAGGGCCTTATTTTCCAAAGGCCTTTTGTATTTGAAAAGAAAAATAGAATAAGGACAATTAACCTTTCATTGTCGCCACAAGGCTCTTAGCATCCTTTCATTATCACCGCAAAAATCTTGTCATCCTCATACATTGTCCCATGATATCTTTATCAATCTTAGTTATGTTCGGAATAATCGTGTACATCGTGTAAATCCAATAGCTGATTTATTAGGTTACTATCCCATTTAATGTGATATTACTTTAATCTTACAAAGTTATGAACGCATGGATGTTACCATTAAACGTGTTGTTTTAGTGGAAAGTTACGAATGCGTGTCAGCCATCCATTTATGATAATTGCAATCAATTTTTATAATCATTTCTCTATAACTTAAAAAAATATAAAATATATTTTTATTTCAAATTTTATAATTATACTCATAGTTGTTTATATCTTAGAATTTGGGGTGGACTAGCATCTATACTTTTCCTAGATTGTATAAAAATAAGACAAGTGTACTATCCAGATTGATTATACTGCAATCGTTCAAAATTAGAAATAAACAATTATAAAATAAAAATAAAAGAATATAAAAAATAACTCATAGTTGATAGATTGATAAGTGGTAGCTAATAGATGGATAAGTGGCTTCATGGCTATTAACTTATTATTTATTTGTGACACTTAATTTGGCCTACTGGTGTTCACCGGCCACAAGTTAAGTGGTTGTGCTAGTTAATTAAATTGATATGTGTTTCTATTTTAGAATTTGGGGTGGACTAGCACCTATGCTTTTCATAGATTGCACAATGATAAAACAAATGTATTGGTAGTCCAAATTCGAAATAAACATTATAAACTAGCACACCCACTTATCTTGTGGTCGGTGAAAATGACAAGTTAAGTGTCATGAAAAAGTTATCTATTACTTGTTCTCCATACTTATTTGTAATCAATTGTTGTCTATGCTTCAACTACTTGTTAACTTATTTATTTAAATATGTGCTTTCAAATTTTGAAGGAGAACCATAAAATCAATCTCGACCGTACATTTGTCTCATCCTCCTTAAATCTACGACAAACATAGATGGTAGTCCACCCTAGATTCTAATATATATACACCGATGGTGTAAAAATATATACAAAAAATAACTTATGGCAATTTCCAAATTCGAAATAAACATTTTAAACATTATATCTATATCTATATCTATATCTATATCTATAA
Organism: Larix kaempferi; assembly: GCA_027924585.1. Classification (NCBI taxonomy): domain Eukaryota; kingdom Viridiplantae; phylum Streptophyta; class Pinopsida; order Pinales; family Pinaceae; genus Larix; species Larix kaempferi. The sequence goes on along the minus strand of BSBM01000991.1, from coordinate 6,260,072 downwards.
CTATAACTATAACTATAACTATAACTGGTAGATTGGTAGATGTATGAGGAATAACTAGTAACTTGTGACCTAGTATTATATACAGTAAATTTATTTTTTAAAAGAAAAGTTAATATAGAGAAATTGTATTTTAATTGATATAAATAATAAAATATTATAATTAACCACATATATCAATAAATCATAAATTAATCTCAGGAGATAACACATGTTATTAACTATTGGACCCACTCAAATGCACTAGCACATCCAGTTAACTTATGGACGGTGAACATATATAGGCAACAAGTTAAGCTCCACTCTTTGTTATCCATAACTCATCTGCTTGTAATCACATAGAAACTTATATATATGATTACCCCAAATTATAAAAATAAATACGTGTATGTGTAAATATTTATATTAATAATTATTTTTAATAATAGAATGTTATTAATTTTTTAATAAAGTAATATATATATTAAAATAATAAAATAATAAACTAAAAAGTTATAACTAAAATATTTATTTGTTTAATATTATACATTAATTAATTTGATAGTATTTTTAGTATTATTAAGATTTCAGGGTTAGGGTGATATTTCCTTTATTCTTATCAACTCTTAATTATATTTTTAGGTATTTATATTTTAGAATTTGGGGTGGAGTATCATCTATCTTTTTACTATATTAAAGGAGGATGGGACAAGTGTACTGTACAAATTGATATTATGGTTGTCTTTCAAAATTCTAAATAAACAATTAAAAAAAACAAATATTAAAAATAACTTGTAGGTAGCTCATGCATGTATAACTGGTAGCTCATGCATTGATAACATGTAGTGAAGACAACCCAATTCATTTATAGGTGAATTACAATTAAGCATGGAAAATAAGTAATATATAACATGTAACATGTTCATGACACTTAACTTGTGACATATCGATATCAATTGACTACAAACTAAGTAACTATACTAATTTTACTTTATACTAATTTTACTTTGTCTTGTTTGTTTGATGAGGGAGCTTCTCAACATGTCCTTTTATATGTTTCCGGTAGAAGCATAAATTAGTTACAAGGAAAAACGTTTAGTTGCAAACTTCCTTTGTTGCAGGACAAGGACTTATTGAAGTTCAATTTATATAACAATTGTTCGTGCGCTTTATGAGCTCACTTTTCGGTCCGTTGATAAGTAAATATTGCCTTCAGGGCTTGGTAAACTTGCAAAATGAGCCGATTATCCCATTCTTGCCATTGACATTGATTCGTTGAGATACGAGCAAAGCAAAGATCTTTGCTTAAAATCGCGCACTGATGCGAAGGACGCACATGTACAAGAAAGCATACGTTTTGTATATCTAACATCTGAAAGGGAGGACCCAGCGAACGGGAAGAGAGATCTCATGTGATAAGACGGTAATGGTGTATAACCGTGTGGTCCACTGTGTTTGTGTGGACCATATACAAGATGCTTTCAAGATGGAATTTTAAACCCACCTGCTATCAGAAGCAATTACGCAGCACGTGCGTGGCCCCTCCAAAAGTAGGGATGGATGCAGACCAATATCAATGCGTTGTCTCAAGAACAACAAACTGTTGACGGATTTATTTGACCATATGATGGATATTATCGACTTCAATAGAAGTAAAATAGCTATACACTATAATGAATATAGTGTGGAATCTAATCATCTATTCCAGGGAGTAGTCCAGCCGTGTCAAGTATGATTAACGAGTTTGCTCATTCATTAACTTTTGATTGGTCTCTGTAATTCAAATTAATTCATTCTATAAATGCATTCCAGCCATTTCTGTCGTGTGGTTTCCTCTGTGTTTTTCTTTGTCCGGCGACAGGATTCCGTTGAATTACTGCAATGCAATCCTGACAGAAGGTAGACGTTCACCCCTAATTTGGTGTAGTCGAAACTGTTGATTTTAATGTGGAGGAGTTCCAACAAACTATTTGCATGTCGTTTTAGACCGTTTGTTTGTTTCATCATAACCATATTCTGATGAAATGACCTAGCTCACCTCATCCCCTCAAACCGCCCGATAACTTCTATGCCATTAATTTCTTTACCATGGGACGTGTAGTGATCATTGAGGAAGCCACGCAGTTTTAGGCCTATCTACACTGACTGGATGTAAAGCAAGTACAAACTCGATCCCTGGAGGCCAGTATGTCATTTAATGCAATACGGCATCTCTATCTAAAGATGTCATGTTTGTGGCCCTCATCTTGGAAGGCTAGATACTATAATGCGCGTATGTTATTGTCGGGGAATATTTAGATGCCATGTGCAAATCAACGAAGTCTCAAATCTGTTTGGGCTGTTGGTTAACGGAAAGGTTAGTAAGGGTTATCGATTATTTGGGTTGTTGGTCTAAGGAAGGGTTTCATTCTCGATTCTTATCTTGATAATGTTACCCTGCAATCCAGATAGAGGCAAGTTACAAATAAACAAACTTTCAATTCTCTTTGGGTGTAGTTACAAATAAACAAACTTTCAATTCTCTTTGGGTGTGGGCAAGTTACAAATCAAGAGAGTTTCAATTCTATTTTCCTTTTTGTCGTTGGTCAAAGGAATG